>PVJD01001590.1:0-256223 GCA_004026545.1 Mormoops blainvillei | reverse complement strand
TATAAGCAAAAGGAAGAATAGTTTGATGACCCCGCCCCCCCACGGCCTGTCACCCAGCTTCCAACAATTCCTAACCCACAGACGATTTTATTTCAACAATAACTCTATCCATTCCTCCCAGATTATTTTGAATAAGTCCCAAATCAGATTATTTTGTCTTAAATATAACAGTATGTATCTCTAGTAGGGGTTCCTTTTTTAAAAAAAACTACAATATAATTATCACAACAAAAAATGAACAATAATTTCTTAATATAAACAAATATATAGTGTTCAAATTTCCCAATTATTATATACATATACATATGCATATCTATGTTTATATAGAGATATATGTTCAACAGTTTGTTCGAATAAAGTTCCAAGTAAGGTTCACATTATGTTGGCTGATACATATTTTGTCTCTTCATCTTGATCTGCAGGTTTCTCTTCCATCTCTCTTTCTCCCTTCTTTTTAATTTCCTTGCAATTTATTGTTGAAGAAAGCCGGTTGCTTGTCCTATAAAATTTCTCATGGTCTGAATTTTTTAGATTACTTTCCTATAGTGATGGCTATTAGTAGGTTCTCCGCACTCTGTCTTTCTGGTTAACTGGTAGTGAGATTTAGGGGCTTGATCAGATTTAGGTTTGATTATTGTTATTGTTATTATTATTGACGAGAATAGCTCAGAGGTTGGCTTAGGTACTTCCACTAGGAGACACGCATCAGGTTGGGTTTTTTTTCTCTTTGTGATGTTAGCATCTATTGAAGATTATTGCCTAGATCCAGTATTTTCAGGGGTTAGAAAATGATGACATCCCAATTCTATCATTCTTTTGCCATTTGTTAATTGCAGTACTTCTATAAAGAGAAAATTTCTCCCTTATCAATTATTTGGTTATTGTGAGGTGCAGTTTGTGTAGAAAAGGCAAAAATAAATGTTTGATTTATTTTTAACCTCTATTTACTCGTTTCCAAATCATAAGATTGTTCCCTTGCCTTCTTCAAAGTTAACTAATAATTTCATTTTTTGGTTTTAATCATTACACTTATTTAACATGTTTCAATTCGTTGCCATTATTATCGTTATGATACATTGTGCTTCCCATCTTCAGCCACGCGGAGCCTCTTCAAGATAGTACCCAAGTCCTTTTGTCACAACTTAGTAGTTTTTGATATTTTGTTTCCTTGCTTTATGTTTTGACAAGATGTTCCAAGCTCATCTTGTATATTTCCTGCATCAGACCTGAACTCAGCAGTTTCTTCAGGAAACCCAAGTTCATTAGTGGGAAATAGTATTTGTAGACATTTTTTCCTTCTTTTTATTTCTTCAGAGAGTCCTTAGTGTATATCCCACTAGGAATGTCGACTTTCTATGCTTTGAAGTCACATAGAATAGTGTTTCTCTGTAGCTTATGCCTCAAATTGAATAGTTAGGTCCTTTTTTTTTTTCATTTATTTTAGATTTTTAGTGATGACCCTCTTTTAAAACTTTGATTTTTTTTTGTAGTTTATAGAATATTCACATGGTTCCAAAGTCATATCTGCAAAACAACATATATTCTGAGAAGTCCAGTTTCTATCCTTGTCTTTCTACCCTGTTCCCATTCCCTCTCTACAGATGCTTAAAAAAAAGTATGGCTTACCATTTGCAGGGGGAAAAAAATAGATCCTTTCTTACGTTCTATACATAGTTTACTCCACCTTGCTCTTTCCATTAGAGATGACTCCATATGAGGACTTCCCTTAGGACTTGGCAAAAGGTCTACCCTGGGTCCCTGCCCTGCACCCAGTGCTTTAGAGAGCCCCGCGCATCGCAAACACAACGATGCACTTATTAAAGTGCATAATATGGCTGCCTCGGGCACTACGCACCAGCACAAAGCACTGGCACATGCAGGTCCCCAAACAGCCTCTTTCATAACTAACACCATTCAGGCCCCAGGGAAACACTCTTGTCTCTTGTTCTATAGCCTTGAAATAAGGGCGACTGTGTCTAATGCCTGAATGTGTGCGGGCCGCGCTGCGCCCGACACTGGAGATGGGCACCACTTTGAGGTGCAGCAGCTTCTGAACAAGGGAAGTAAGTGCTCAGGTCAGAGCAAGGATGAATACACCACTGTGTCCTGTCCTTCCTCCCAGCACAAATGCAAGGGTCCTGCCTCATGAGACGTAGTTCCCCGGGAACACCCAGCATGCCCTTACCAAGAGGATGCTGTAAAACTTTCGGGTTTGGGCCAATCCAATGGGTTAGAAATAGTATCTGTGTAGTGTTGATTGTTATTGTTCTTATTATGAGCAAGTCGGAGCATTTTTTCATAGGATTAAAGACCAGTTACTTTTTTTTCTTAATTAAATTTATTGGGGTGACCAAAGTCGTTGGTTCCTAGGGTCATATGGGTTTCAGGTGTGCCTTGTTGTGATCCATGATCTGTAGATCGCATTGTGTGCGCACCAGCCAAAGTCAAATCACCTTTGGTCATCACCTAATTGGTCCCCGTGCCCTTTGCTGTCCCCTCACCTGCTCTCCTCTGGTAACCGCCGTGCATTGTAAGTACCATTTTCATTTCTTTTTCTGTGAATTATCTATTCATAGCTCTAGCCCATTTTTCTGTGGTTGCTACTGGTTATTTTCTTCTCTATTTTTAGGAGCTCTTCACACACTAGAAATGTGAACCTTTTTCTGTGAACACCTGCAATCCTTCTCTATACCAGACCCTGGATTAGATCTGGTGAGTTCAACAAGATATCAGGCATCATCCATGCCCTAAAGGAGCTTAAAAATTAAATAATAACAAGAGATATAAATAGTATGAAATGATAAGAAAATATGCCCAAGGAGTACAGAATTAATTGCCAAATATAATGACCTTACAAGCTCAGAGAAAGGGAGTGATCAGGCTGTGGGGCCCAAAAGGCCTTCTCTAAGGTATAGCTGGGTGTACGTCAGTTGGGTCCTCAAGAACAAACTGGAAGCACATAAGAGAAAGTTGGAAGGTGGGAGTCCAACTTCTAGTGGGAAGAGCCTTGAAAGCCGGGTCCAAGAGTATGGTCTTCTTGGGAGGCGATAGGAGAAGGAGAATGATATGTGCTAAGATATCAAATGAGAGAACCTGGGACATTGCCCCAGGGGCCAGGATACCCAGCAATTTCCAGACTTCTCCTTAACCACAAGACGGAGTGAACCACTCACCCTCCTCCACACACTCCAACACTGACACAGAGAGAGAGAGGGAGGTGCAATGGGGTAGGGTAGGTGGCTATCTGACAGACTGAGCATTATAAAAGGACGATTTAGGTAGTAAGATGAGACAAAGATTTCAATTGGATTAGCCACTTAGTTCAGCCCACTCACATCCCACGTGAGTGGAAGGGGCAGGGGACTCAGAAAGAAGGCCTCATTAGTTATAGACACAATGAAACATTGATGTTTTCTCCACACATCTCAGTTGTAGTTGGGCTAAAATGTTTGCCCCTGCTATATGATAATACCTATCTCGTAGGGCTGTGGGAAGGAGGACATGAGAGAACACACACAAGGTGCTTAGCACAGAAGTACTCCAGCAGTGTTAGTTATTGTTACTAGGTGATCATAGTACAGTTGCTGAGGGAGTGAATCAAAGGATGAGGGACTGACCAATTGGCAACAGTCCTCGACGGTAACAACAAATACCTTGAGGGTCAGACACACTGGGGCCCTATGCTCGATCTCCCGCGGAAAGCCATGAGCATCCCCTGCCTGAACCCACACTTTCCCAGCAGGACCTGGAGCTGGTCTGGCACACGGATTCTTTGGCTGTGTTTCTTCGACAATTATAGCTGAGGAATTCAGCTTATTTTGGGTGAAATCCCTGGAAGTCCTAGTTCAGATCTCAGTCGGGGCGATGCAGCCACATTTTCCAGTGAGTAACTCCCTCCAATATAACTCCTGGCGAACAACCCCATCAGTCGCTGGACGTGCCGTCATGCGTGGTAAATAGTAAGACCACTGCGTGAGGCTTGACTCATCTGTCAGAGGAGTATTTTGAAACCTTGACCTCATTTGCCAACATGTGTCTGCACATACCTCTTGTCAGATGCAAATTTTCCGATCCCAGGATAGCTCTTCCAAATTCTCCCTGAAATGAAAGACGTGGCTATGAAGAAAGAGAGAAACCTTGAATAGGTCTTGACTCCAGGTATGCTCCGGGGGAGCTCATCTGTCTCTAGGCCAACTTCTTATCAACTCAGGGGCCAGGACTATGAGGACAAAGGAGCGAAGCACCGGAATGATCACAACCATCATCTACGGAGGAGTTACCTGTGTCCCAGGCACCATGCTTACCACTTCATGTACAGCAGCCCCTAAACCCACATGGTGACCCTGAACATGTAGGAAGAAAATTGGAGACTCAGAGAGGTTAAGTGACTAGTTCTAGGTTAAGTCACTACTGAGTTGAAATTTGAACCCAAGCTGCCCAAGTCCAAAGCATTTCTGTTTAACCACTGTGCTAGACATTATCTGAATATTATCTGCTTATGCAGAACGTGCATGAGCCAAGAGCCTCCAGCCATCCATCTGGGGACCTGGAAAAAGTTGTAGGCATTTCACAGGCTTTCTAGCCTTGTGGGAGGAGGAGGTAACTGGAGGTTTTGGTGATTTGTAAATAGACACTTTGGGGAAGAATGAGCATCCTTCTTTTAAATCTCCCTAGATTTAAAAAGGCTCCCCATCATCTTGACCCCTCACGTCTTCCTCTCCACACTTGCGTCCGGGCTGAGCACAGCCCCATTTCTGTGAATTCTTTCCCATTCCTCCTTCGCCCCTCACCTAACTATGCCAGCATCTTCTGAATTCTAGTGACCCTTCCTGAGATAAACTGTGTCATCTTCCCCCACAAATAGCCGGAGCTCTGCACACAGCAGAGTCACCACGACATTGCTGTGGCTGACCATGATGACGCAGAGGATCCTGGGTAGAGAGGGGCAGGTAACCTAGGCCTCAGTCCTGGCTCTGCCCTGATTTACTGAGTACTCTTGGACAAATCTCCCACCTGGATCCTCATCTTTGAGATGATGACCAGGGAGCTCCTACAGACTCTGCCGTAAGAGTCTAGATTCTGAGATGCCCACATGCCCACATGAAGGGCGGGCACAGAGCCTGGACTCCATCAATAAAGCCAGGTTCCTGGGCAGGGTCTCTGTCTCCCTCCTGCAAGCCAACCTTCAGACACCTGGAATGGAAAGTGGTGCTATCAGTGGGCTCACGAGCATCGGTGTTTTCCATAGAAAAAAATTGGGAGATCTCCTTGCATGGGCAGAGCAGGAATTACCATTTCCTCTTGTGCCAAAAACACAGCACAACTGACTAGGCAACTTGAGTTTCTCACGCTGTTGGACTCCAGTGAGGCTGCTGGACACACAGCAGCCCACAGTCCCCTCAGGAGCTCCCCAGCCACCTGTGACCAGACTCCTTCCAGGAAAAATTTGCTAACTTGACTAGAATATTCATGCTCATATGCAAATGGAACCCTAGAGAGAATCAACCTCTCACTCTCAGGTGGCATGTGCATCTTATGGTGACACTCTATTTCTGCAATCCAAGCCAGGAGAGGCATTCAGATGGTGGGAAATTTCGGACAGAGAGGTGGGAAGCACCATGGCAAGTCCATGGAGAAGGGTTTCTGGACAGATAAAACCTTGCACTCGTCCCAGAGACCAACGGTGGAAAAAGCCACACACTTCAGACAACAGATCCATCCCTTTATTAAATACTGTTGTGCACCCAGCCAGCACCGCAGAGTGCCTATGGGATGTTATTTACCCTGGCAGGTCTAATGTTTGCTGTACTATTAGGTCAAGAAGAGTGAGGGTTGGAGGATATCAAGGACTTAGTCCAGCCTAATAAAAAATCCAGTCGGGGTTCCTGCCTCTGCCACAGATGCCTCGCAATTACCGTAAGGACTTCGGCAGCTGCCAAATCTGAAAACAGCCTCTTGAGTCTGTTCCTTGGCCCAGCCACAGTTTAAGTTGCCAATAGAGAAGAAGTAAAGGAACAAATTGGAAAGCTAACATGAGCCAGGACAGCTGTTAGAAAGTACGCGGTTGATTAATTAGATGATTATTAAACAGGAATCCACAACCAGCATCCAATCAGTCGAACTTGACTCTGTGCATCAAATCTTTCAAGAACCTACAAAGTCTGCAAGAGCATGCTATAGTGCCGGGGGGATGCAGAGTTAAGCAAGGCATGGTTTTTCTTTCAAGATTCTCATAAGTCTAGAAGAAAGCATGTCTCATTTATAAATCACCGGAGCGCTAAAAAGATTATGATCAGTGTTACAGGGACGGGACCTGGGCAGGAACGTAACCTGGGTCCATGAGCCTCCCCCACAAAATCAACTGTGACGTGCGTGCGCCTGTGCGGAGGGGAGGGAGCACCCACGGCTTCTTGGAGATTCTCGAAGGGGCTAGTGATTTTTCTTGCTGAAACTGTGTTCGAGTTTAAATCCACTGTTTAAGGAATTCAAAGAAGAAAAGAACCACATTTGCTTGGGCTGGACGTGAGATGGGAAGTAGGGCTGAGGCCTTTTGGAGGAAGAGGCAGACAAGACAAGCTTCCAAGAGCGCGTAGAATTTCAGTAGGCGGAGACCTAGGGTAGGCTCTGGCAGAGCAAGTTTTGGTCATGATGGGAAAGGGCGGGGTACCATCAAGGAATCGAGATTAATCCAGTCTGCCGAGTCATCAGGAGAAGGATCAGGTGAGACTGCAAGGGCAGGACAGGTAGATTAGGGATCACGAGCTGAATCAATGTTTGCTATTTATTAAATATGTGCCAGGGGCCTGCTCTGTGCCTGCCTCAGGGCTGGGCAATCTCTCTTATTTTAATTTAGAGGGGAAAGGATGCACAGGCAGGAAAGAAAGTCATTTTAAGTACAACAGGTATTTACAGAAATTCCGGCTAGAGTTCAGAGAAGCTTCAGAAAGGAGGTGAACTTGGAGCTCACCCTTTACCAGTAGGGAGGTCTTGGCCAGGTGAATTTGTGGAGAAAGGGCCTTCCCACAGAAACTAGCGCAGACTAAGGGGAGAAGGCCAGAAAGAAACAGGCAGATGGAGAAGAAAGAGGAGAGATGACTGGGAGAAACTGGTGTGGTGAAGAGGCAGGAAACATGAATTTGAGACCAGATTAGGCTGGATTGCGAAAAATCAACCTAAAGAATTTCTTATTTTCCCTTTGACCTCATTTGCTTTTCCCTAGAATCCAGCCCTCCCAGTAGAGGTCATTATCAACAAAAATAACTTTTAAATTTCTTGTTACAGAGAATTTCAAATATACGCAAAAGCAGAGAGAATAGCAATGCAACGGAAGGAATGTTTCTGTCCACCCGGATTTCTGTTGCGCCTCGGGGTGGGATGGGGCCCATAGATGGGATTGGTGCCCTTATAAAAGAGACTCCACAGAGCTCCCTGCCCACTTTCTCCATGTGAGGACTCAGTTTGCCTTTGCAAACACTGTTTTATTGAATTCTTAAAACAACCCCATTCAGTCTGTGCTATCATCACTGCTATTTTACAGATGAAAAGCCTCGGTCAAGGTCCCATAGCTGTAAGCAGCAGAGCCAATCAAACTGATCGCCAAGGCCAGACCTGTATCCACTGTGCCATACTACCTCCTGCAGAGGGCTGGCTCTGTGTGAGGTCAAGGTGCACTGAGAGTATTGGGATTTTTCCCTCAACTCTTCACATTTCTCTTGCTTTGATACACAGAGCAAATGCTCCTAAGTTCATAGAGGTATCTCTTTGTCTGTTTCTATGAAAGGCTATTTCGTGAAGTTATACATGTATATAACTGCCAGTTAGCATTCTTTTTCTTTCTTTATTAATTATATTTTCTTGATTATGCTCTTACAATTGTCCCGACTTTTCCTCTTAGCCCCCGTCCACCCAGTGCCTCCCCCACTCCCTCAGGCAACACCCCCCGCACCCCCCTCACCATCGGCATGTCCATGGGTCATGCGTATTAAGTTCTCTGGCTACTCCATTTCCTATACTGTACTTTACATCCCATGGCTATTCTGAAACTACCTATTTGTACTTCTTAATCCCCTCACATCTTTACCCATTCTCCCCCTCCACCCTCGCATCTGGCAACCACCTGGTAACTAACTTCTTTGGTCTTGCTGCTTTGAAGAGTCTCTATCTTTAACCTTTGTCCTTTTAATTATGATGTGTCTTAGAGTGGGTCTCCTTGCATCCATCAGAACTGGGATTCTCTGTGCTTCCTGGACTTGCATATCTATTTCCTTCACCAAATTAGGAAAGTTTTCTTACACTATTTTTTCAGATACATTTCCAATTTCTTGCTCTTCCTCTCCTCCTTCTGGCACCCCTATGTGCAAATGTTGGACCTCTTGAAGTTGTCACAGAGACTGTTTATCCTATCCTCATTTTTTTGGATTCTTTTTTCTTCTTCTTGTGCTAACTGGTTGTTTTTTGCTTCCTTATGTTCCAAATCATCGATTTGATTCTCGGCTTCATCCACTCTATTGTCGTTTCCCTGTAAATTGTTCTTTATTTCAATTAGTGCATCATTTGTTTCTGACTGGGTCTTTTTTATGCTACTGATGTCCTCAATAAGTTCCTTGAGCATCCTCAGAAACAGTGTTTTAAAGTCTGCATCTGATCAATTGCTTGTCTCCATTTCATTTAACTCTTTTTCTGGAGTTTCTATTTGTTCTTTCATTTGAGTCATATTTCTTTGTCTCCTCGTTTTGGCAGCCTCCCATGTTTATTCCTGTGAATTAGGTAGAGCTGCTTTGACTCCATATCTCTGTATTGTGGCCTAATGTAGTAGGTGTCCTGTCGGGTCCAGTGGCACAGCCTCCCCTATCACCCAAGCTGCGTACTCAAGGTGCACCCTTCATGTGGGCTGAGTACACCCTCCTCTTGTAGTTGAGCCTGGTTGCTGTTGGCAGATCAATGGGAGGGATTCACCCAGGCCAGTCAGCTGCAAGGACTGGCTGTGACCACTGACCACCAACCTGCACCATCCGTGGAGGATCAGCTGTACACGGACAGGGTGGTGGTGCTCTGACATGGCTTGTAGCTGTCCACTGGGTGTGCTGCCCCTGGGTTTTCCCGAGTGGTGTAAGCCAAGGTCAGCCCCCACCTGCCTTTTGCCCAGGGCACCCTGCCTGAGCTGTAAAGCAATCTGAGATGGCAGCTACGCATGCTGGGCTTGGAGAATGCCAGGCAAAGCCAAGCTGTGACTCTAACCTGGCTGCCACTAGGGCTTGCTGAAGCCAGCTGTTGCTTGTTTGATTTAGGAGCCAAGACCAGCCATTCTTATGGAAAAGCAGCTTGGGTGGGCCTGTAAATTGGGTGGGGCAGAGCCTCTGGGGATCTCCAAGGCGGGTCGCACAGTATTAGCCAGGTTGATAGGGTCTCAGATATGGTACCGGCTTACTGGGTCTGTTGGGGGAGGATTTAGCAAAGGGACAATGCCCTCTGCTCGCCTCGATGCCAAGCCGTTCAGCTTCTCCCTGTGTACCACTGGCGCCTTTCAAGCTGCTGCCCCAGTAACGAAGGTCAGGTGGAATGAGTCTGAGCAGGTGAGTCCGTGGGTGGGTTCTTCAGGAGGAACTGCTTGGGGCTCCCGCAGTTTCTTCCACTAACTCAATCCCTGCTGATGTTCGCAGCCAGAAGTTGTGGGGACTTATCTTCCTGGAACTGGAATCCTGGGCTGGGGGGTCTGGTGTGGGTCTAGGACTCCTTGCTTCCGAGATATCCCTCCCAAATTTTTATCCACATGGGTGTGGGACCAGCCCCGTCCGCGTCTGTGCCTCTCCTACCAGTCTGGATGGATGTGGTTTCTTTAATTTTGTGTTGCCTGACTTCCACTGATCTTGATTTTGTAGCTCTCAGAATTCCATTCAGCTTGATTTCTGATGTTCCTGAGTGATGGTTGTTCTAGTTTTTAGTTGCAATTTTAATGTGATTGTGCGAAGAGGCGGCCATGTCTGCCTATGCCACCATCTTGACCGGAAGTCCTATTTTTCTATCTTATATTTTTCTTTAATTTTATAAGAACTTTGATAGCCTTAGGTGACTTCTTCTGCAGGTTATGTATTTTTCAGGTACCATTTAGAACTCTAAACCAGGAGCAACACTGATAGAAAATAATGGAAGAGCATTGTAAATTTCCTGTGAAAGACTATGTGTAAGTCCTTTCGAAAAGGTAATGTTTCTGATGATGAATATAATTGTAATAATAAAGAGTCACTGGTACTGACTGTTTATCTGTGTTATTGTAATCTGTATTTTGTACACAATTAAATTGCTGCTCAGAGAGGTTAAGGACTTGCCCAATGTCATGCAGGATGTTTTAAACAAGAAAAACCTTTGGTAAAAAAAATATCTTTCAAGAATAGACTGATTTCGATAGTTTAAAACAATGAGATGCCCGTGCATTCTTTTTCCTGAAGAATTACATTTATTTTCGGCACATCTAATGCAATTTCTTGATTTTTCTCTCCACCTAGTGAGTACAACTGACCCAAAGAAAAGCAAAACAGCCCCAACTCCTTAAAGACCAGGTGGCAAAAATGCTGTGTCATATGACAACAGTCACGCTTCATTTGAAACTCGGGCTCTCTGCACCAACACTTGGCCCCCCATATCCCCACCAGGCCTGATCTACCAGGGATCAGCAGACACTCCGAGGCCCACGACCCTGTGTTCGTTTCTAACCATTGACCGGACTTCAGAGCTCTCCAACTGCCTCCAGTAACCGTTCCTCTTTCCATCAACCACCAGGATGGTGACGCCCTGGATCCGCTGCTAAACTTTCCCATTGTTTGTTATCTGCCAACATCAACACAGGCCATCGTTAGCCACTGAGCGAACACTTTCCTTTCTTTTTGTAAACCTTTTCTCTCTTCTGTTACCACTTCCTCTCACTTCCCTTTTCCTCTGTTCTTTAAATACCTACTGATGGAAATTGCACCAGAAGCTTGAGAATTCCCCAGATGCCTGGAGAGTGTGGTGTCAGCTTTCAGGAACCTCCAGGATAGGTGCCATACTTTAACCAAACGCTATTACTTCCCACCATTTCTGGTATTGCTTTTCCTCGTGTTTACCTGTAATTTGGCTCCTCGTGGCCCAACATCCACTGTCATCCCCGGGGCTGTAATCCTGCTCCCTCTTCAGGCACAGCTAAAATGACACCTGGAAATCTGGAAGAGACCTCCTTATCCACTCACACACACACCCCCCCCCCCCAATCCATCTTTCTATCTGACAGTCATTTAATGGGCAGCTGCTACGTATCCAGCACTGAGACTGTTCCTTGGGACACAAGCTGAACACACTGGCCCTACCCACAAGAAGTTTACAGTCTAGCACTGGGCTGTCCGGTACGGTAGCCACCAGCTACAGACAGCCGTAGAGCATTTAAAATGTGGCCAGTGTGAAATGAGATATGCCATGGGTCTAAAAGCCACATTTGATTTTGAACACTTAAAATCTTTTTCTTGAGCATAAGAAAAAGGATGTAAAACATTCTATTAATGATTTTTAATTGGTTACATGTTGAAATGTAATACTTTTTATATTGGGTTAATATGGTATTAAAATTAATGTCAATTATTTTTCTTTACTTCTTAAATATAGCCCCCAGAAAGTTTAAACCTACGTATGTGGCTTGCTTTGGTAGCTCACATTCTACCTCTATTGGATAGTACTGGTAAAAGAGGGAAGAAAAGGATGAAAAATAAAATAAAGTCACTTTAGTTAAACTGCTAAATTACTAAAATTAAGTAGCTCGAGGCATGAGGAAATGAGTCCACTCTTATGTTAACTAGCTTGGGAACTTAAGCTTTCGAGCTCTCCAATTATGCCTGGAGATGTACATGTATATGCATATAAATCCTACAGATAACCCCCTGGTTATTTAAGAAAGAATGTTCAGGTATCCGGAACAACGGGGATCTGGAAGATTATCATCTTAGACCAATCCAGAAGTTAAGAATGCAGGACCGATTCTTCTCAAAAATGAACTTTTCACTGTGAGAACTCTTAGCTTCTTTTTCTTTTTCAGAATGCTCTGGGTATTGCTCAGTTGTGTTTCTGGTTTAAAAACCCTAAGACCCCTGAATAAATCTTCATCATTCAACTCTAACCAGAGCCTTCCGATTCATTTACACTCAGTTGACATGGGATACAGGGATGGGTTTGGAAATGTGCAAGGAATGTTTACAGGTGCTTTTATAAAAGCGTGTACAGGATGCTGTGAGGGATCGTGTTTCATTCAGGGGACCATGAGAAGCAGGAGGAAGGGAATCAGTTTGTAATGTATCAAGCATCGTGCTAGGTATTATCAATATCTTTATGCACTATGCTAGGCACTTCAATATCTTCATGCATTGGCTCCGTACCTTAAATCCTCCCTTAGCCCTTGCAACAGCAATCACCAAACCCTGACCATGTCTTCTTCCCAGCCTACTGTCTTCTTCTTAGACCAAGTCGCCCTCACCTCTCAGCAGACTAATTGCTATAGCAGCCTCTTCACTGGTCTCTCCTGACCCCACTTCAGTCCATTCTCTACATTATGACCGGAGTGATTCTTCTAAAACACAAACCGGGACACGTTACTCTTCCAATGAAAACTCTTCCATAGCTCCCCGTTTTCCTCTGGATAAACACCGAATTCTGCCTCACGGTTTACACATACAATCTGGCCCCGCCTACCCCCTCAGCCCCCACCTTCACCACTTCTCCGTGTTTGTTCTCTCTGCTCCAGCCACTCTGAATGTCTTTCTGGGCTTGAAAAGTCCCACATTCTTTCTTCTACCTGCTGTTTTTTCTGAAAGACTTTTCCTCCTGTTTCTCTGGTTAATGTCTTATTCTTCAGCTTATATTTTCAAAATAACTGTTTCTAAGAAGACTTTCCGGAACTTCCCTTCCCCTGACCCCTGCCACGTTCAGGGTTAAGTGTCCCTCTCCTATCTATGTCCCTGGATCTTGCCATTCTTCCCATAATGCAGTATTTACCATACTATATTGCATTCTCTCAGCCTTTTTGGATCAGAGGTCTCTATGAGAATCCGCTAAAAGCTGTAGATTTCCTGGAAAAAAAGAGTCCAATAAATTTTGCATATAATTTCAGAGGTTTTACAGAACCCATAAAACCTTTTAGCATTCCATAGACTCCATATTTAAACCCCCTGCTTTATTATAACTTTATGCCCATTTGCTTACATTTCCCGCTAGCCTACATGCATCTTGAGGGTATGGACCATACCTAGGTTGATATGGGTATTTCCTCAGCACCTGAAACAATCCCTAGACATAAACAACACTCAATAAGCATTTGCCACAGGTATGACTTGTCCTAAGACATTAGGACACAAGGACTATCACACCTTCATTTTTCTAAATCAAATTAAATCTGACTTGGCCTTATCCCACATTTCTGGCAAGAGAGTTCGTTCGTTCGTTTGTTTGTTTTTTGCACATGTCAAGAGGTTTTAAATTAGTAATTTTCAGGAGCTTCTCATGTTTTTACCCCTGAACTCCAGAGCTTTAGGGGCACAAGAAAATTCTGGAAGGTTCCATCTTTTTCAGCTCACTGGAGCCTCTCTTTATCATTACTCCTTTTGTTCAAGATGCCACAATTGATTATTCACATAGGTCAGGTATGATTGCCCTGGATGGGTGGTGAGATGGTTACCACAGTAGCACCCCAAGGTCCTACTACTTCCAGGAATCATGTTGAAAGCAGGGGCCCTGTCTGCACTTCTCAAGGACTCTTTGAGCCTCTTGCTCCTCCACCATGGTCAGGGAACAGCTCTTCAACTCAAAAATACCTCCTTTCTTCTTATCTCTCTGGAATAAACTGACATGAAATCCCTCAGTAGGTGTGACAGGGACTGACTGAACTGAACACCAAAACAAATGCCTAAAAAGATCAGGCAAAGAATGTCAATGAATAAAGCAAGTCAGTTTTAAGAGACAACAGGGAGTAGTGGCAACTGAGGCGCACTGGAGAGCACATCCTTTATTTAAAAAGGAGCAGCAGGGCCCTGGCTTGTGTGGCTCAGTGGAGTGAGTGCTGGCCTGTGAACCCAAGGGTTGCCAGTTCGATTCCCAGTCAGGGCACATGCCTGACTTGTGGGCCAGGTCCCTAGTTGGGGGTGCGTGCATGCGAGAGGCAACCACACATCGATGTTTCTCTCCCTTTCTCCCTCCTTTCCCCTCTCTCTAAAAATAAATAAATAAAATCTTAAAAAAGAGAAAATAAAAAGGAGCAGCAGGTAAGTTCCAGATCTTTCAGTTTTTCCAGGGAAGCCTTCCCCAATTTTCATGCACTCGCTCTTTTTCCTTAATGTAAAAATTTTACTTTATAAAGGTGTATTTTGCAAATTATGTAATTCCCAGTACAAAATTCAACGGTTTTTTTAAAAGCAGATTTACCAAGTTGTGCAACCATCACCATAAATAGTTTTAGAAGATTTTCCTCATCCCCATTAGATACCTCAAGTGTATTTACGGTCAATCCCTCTGCTCTCCAGGCAACTACCATTCCCTTTTCTGCCTCTATAGTGTAGTCTTTTATCGACATTTCCTATAAGTGGAATCCTATACTATGTGGTCTTTTGTGACTGGCTTCTTTCACTTAACATATTTTCAAGGTTCACATTATTGCGTGGATCTGTAGTTTGTTCCTTTTTACTGCTGAATAGTATTCCATAAGATGGTAGCAAATCTTATCTATCCATTCACCAGTCGATAGCCATCCCGTTCTTTTTGCTGTTGTGAAGAATACCGCCATGAACATTTGTGTGCAAGTCTTTGTGTTCACAATGTTTTACTGTTTGTTTGTTTGTTTGTTTGTTTGCTTGTTTGTTTTTGGTAGATACCTATGGGTAGAATTGTGGGTCATATGGTAAGTTTATGTTTAACTTTTTAAGGAACTGGCAAACTATTTTCCAGAGAGGCTGCACCATTTTGCACTCCCACCGGAAATGACTGAGAGTTTCTGTTTCTCTGCGTTCTCAGCAACATTTGTTATAGTCTGTCATGTTAATTACAGTCATTCTACTGGGTGTGAAGTGTGATCTCATTATGGTTTTGATTTACGTTTCCCTAATGGCTAATGATTTTGGATAGATCTTGATTTTTAAATGCTGGAATTCATTCAATTCTTTTTTAAGTGCTGCATATCAGCCCTGCGCAGATGGAACAAAACCGGTTCATGGGCAGGACTAACCCTGAGGGAACAAGTTTAGACTTCTGACCTAGACTCTGAAAACCAATGGTCTGTGAACTCTTCCTTTTGGGGGTAAAATTAACCTACACGGACAGCAACAATTACTATGGAGAGGGAGAAATTTTTTCTCACTCTTTTGTAATGAACGTGTAGACTGGAAAAGAAAAAAAGATAATTTCCTATCTATATGTTCACAATGCTACTTTCATCCCCAGTAAATCACCCTGTTACACATTTCATTGAATGAGTCCTTTACCTATGTATTTGGTTCCCCTTTTTAGAGATGAGATTAAGAAATTCGTTGAAGGTGAATTAAAGCCAGCGCTCTCTGGTTTTAAATCCTGTGTCTTCCTCATTGAAATGGCAACAGATTCTGAGATGGAGTTACATGGGATGAGACCGAAGTCAGAAGAGCTTGGCTGGCTGGGTAATAGAAGTGGAGAGAGGCACGAAGTAGCAGCAAGGGAAAGGAAAGACTCAAAGAGGGTTCGAGACTGGTTTCAAGACAAAGGAAGCTGGGAAAAGAGAGTTTTTGGGTGGTGGAATAAAGTGAGAGTGGGAAAAAAATAGATCTGGGACTTAGCTTTTGCAGTTTCCCTTGCATCGAGGTGGAGATGTGTGGTGGACAGTTGAATGCAGGGCCTAAGTGCTAGAGAGATGCCTGGGCTAGCGATACATGTAGTGACATTCTCGTTATTATTGATTTCTCATCAAGATTAACATCTTTGTGATGTTTAATTCTAGTGAGCTTCCTGCCCTCCTCTTCTGATGGTCCACTGAGTTTGTTTTAAAAATTATTAGAAACCACAGACTTGGTGGTTAATGGGGCTATTTGTGTGTAGATGCTCTCGGCACGGAACACCGCATTCAGAAATGACTTTGGTGGCTTACAAAGCTGAGGTTCAGGTCTTAGAGGCAGTCTTTGGTTTTCTCTTAGAATGTTTTAAAATTCAGAATAGGAATATCATTCACATTATTTTGCGCAGATCACTTGTACTCCGTGTGCAGACTGCGTTCAGAAGGATAGATCTCCTTATGCAGCCAACTCATAAGACACCTGGACAAGGGGCAGCTTACCCAGCAGGCAGATGGGGGTCGGGGACCAAATGCACTAGGATAAAGGACAGTACAGGACCTGATTCAGGTTTCCCCAGGAAGGACGCTACAGCTGGCTGCCTTGAAACCTTCTCTGAATTCCACCAACCCTTCCTTATCATTGCCTGCCCTGTATTGTTTTTTGCTTTAGTCACTTTTTTTTTTTTTAACCAGCCTGGAAGTTTCCTAGGCTTAGGCACTTATATCATATCACACCTATTAAAATGCACCCATATTCAACATGAAGTCACTATATCTTGCTGTACAGTTTTTTCAAAGAATTTTGATAATTTTGTTTTTGTAAAGATAAATCATTCTTCTTATTCTTGTGACTTAAACTTTATTATATCTATATATAATTATTTGAGTCGTATTGCAGTCGACCAGATTCTGCAGACATTCCACTAAATAGTTATTTACTTTGATTTTTCCAGTTTCTTTATTTTGGAGCTTATCGGCCCTAAGGAGATTTGACAGGCCAGAACCTCTCACAGACCCTCTCTCACGTAGGAAACTCCATTTGATAAGCGAACGAATGTATGAATGAACAAACGATTGAGGTGAAGTAAGTCCTTTTCCCGTCTTCTCTCCAAGGCCGGTTGGTTTCACATTCTTCTGCAATCTAAGCCCAGCCTAGAGGCTGGGTAGGAAGTCCCCTCCCCTCGAAAACACTAGAACTGCGGCAGCGGAGGAAGCTGTCCCGCGTCCAGCGCTCAGCAGACCTGGGCAGGGTGAATCCAGGATCCCAGCGTGGAGACAGTGGCCAGAGCGTGGAACGCAGTCGGGGCCGGGGCTGAGCCGGTGCGCATGGGCAGAGCTGCACCCCGAGCCCTGCCACCCCTCCCCCATTGCAGGTGAGCCGCTCAGCCGCGGTCCCCACCCCCCGCAGCCCCGGGGGTGACGTAAGGCCTCTGGACCGCGCTCCTGCCCCGCCCCTGTCGGCAGCGCTGGGGGCCCGGACTCCGAGGTGGAAGCCGGTCCTGCTACGGGACACGCCGGCTGCTGCAAGCAGAGAGAACAGCAAGGCGCTCGAGTGGGCTGCCGCGGCGGCCAGATGCCAAGGCGAGGCGCGTCAGGCAGAGCTCCGTGCTCCTGCCGCGGTACACCTGCCCCACTGTCCGCACTGCCGCGGCCCCCGCAAAGTCCGCACCCGCTGCCCCGCGGGATCGCGGGGCGTTCTGCCAGCCTCAGCTGTCCATCTCTGCCCTAGCCAGCCAATCGCCCACGGCTGCTCCGGCCGCACCTCCCGGAATCCGTGACTGGCGTGCGGAGCAGCCTATGAGATTGGAGTTTCGGCGGCCAGGGCTGGGAGCGGGAGCCAATGAGCATAATTTCAGGTGGGTGGAGGGCGCGGACCTCGGGAAGGTAGCTTCGTTCGGGTTGCTAACGTCTTCCCTTGGAGATGGGCGCGCAAACGGACCAGTGGGTCTGGGGGCGGCGGTGACGGGCGTGGAGCTGGCCCAATGAGGCTGGGGGTGGGTGGGGCAGTCCCGAGCAGCAGTGCTAAAGGAGCCCGGCGGAGGCAGCGGTGGGTTTTGGACTGAGGCACAGTATCTGTGGTCGCGGCTCGGAACGTGCGCCGGCGCCACCATCTTCGGCTGAAGGTGAGAGGTGCGGCTGTCCCGGTCCGAGCGCGGCGGCTGAGGGCCGAGGGGACGGCTCGTCCGGGAGGGAAGGAGCCCGGGTTGGGGGGCCCGTTGGCTCTGGACGGCAGGAACGGCGCCGAACCGGGAGCCGGGGTGAAGCTAGAGGGGCTCTAGGCAGAGGATTTGTGCTGCGGAGGTCGTAGATTCATCCAGGAAGGGACCTGGGGAGTGGGGTAACGGAACCCCAGTGGGTGGAGAGACCCCTAGAAGGGCTGGGAATGAGGTCCTTGAGAGTGAGACCCCCGCAGGGATCGGGGCCTGGGTGTGCGGTAGGACGACCCCTGGGGGGCTCGGGATGGAGATCTGGGGGTGGGGATGTAGGGAGCTGGTACTCATTGTGTGGGGTCCGAGGGCCCCGGGGTTGGGGGGCCTGGTGCCCTGGTGGGGGTCTCAGGGTGTCCCGCGAGCCCGTGTCTGCCTCCCAAGAGGGGAGGGAGTCCTGGGCGGTCTGTAAAGCGCGATCCTGGTTGGGGGTGGGGAGACGCTGGACATGAAGGGCTCCTGGTGGGTTCCTGGGTGTTAGGCCGGGTCGGGCACTCCGGGTACGGCAAGGGGGCTCGCCGAGGGCTCGGAAGGCGGGCAGAGCGCCCCGGACCTGTGGGCTGGAGGAACCGGAGGGCTGAGTCTCTGCACCGCCGGGAAAGCGCGCGGCGGGTGAGGGTCTGAGGAGCCGGCCGCCAGCGTTGGGAAGGTCGGGCTCCGCCGGTTCGCTGGAAGGAGGGCGGGAGGGGGCGTCCTGTAATGCGCTCTGTAGCCCGCGGGGGCCGGTCTGGACGCCGGGCGAGGCCCGGGCGGTTTGGGGGGCGAGGCGGGAAATGTGGCGGGGGCGCGCTGCAGCAGGGCGGCGGGGGGGGGGGGAGGGTCAGCCCTCGCTTCGGGATCCCTTTATTGTGTAAGTGATCTGGGAATGGCTCGCCGTGGAGTCTTCCTGGCCTTCCGCATCTGGGGTCACACCCGGATCCCATAAAATCAAACCGGAATGGGGTCGGAGGGAAGTTGAAGCCGCGGAGTCCTGGCGGGTGCGGGGCTTTGTGGGCCTGTGGTGGGCGGATGCGGCCCAGGGACCGGGGAGGCCCCTAGCTTGGCCTGCCTGGGAACTAGGGCCTTAGGAAGGACGTTGGCGACTCGGTGGGTTTGAGCTCAGCTAGGGAGGTTTGGGTAACGTGGCCTCTGCCTATGACCGTTATCTGTTTCTTAGGGCCCCTGCAGCTCCCTTCAAGATCACTGCGGTTGGTGGAAGCGGGTGGGGTGGGGTGGGGTGGGGTAGGGGAGAGGAGAGCAGGCGGGGTATATCCAGGCTGCAAATGAAACAAAGACTGCTGTTTTCGCTGAATAATATAATACTAAATATAATACTTTGGCTTTGCTGAGATTTTGTTTTTTAACATTGAAACTGAAGGCTCTTGAGTGAGGCTTAATTATTCTTGATAGTATCTCACTCTGGAAAACTTTAATCTGTTTATTGTTTTATTTCTTTAATCAGGCTGTCCGTATTAATTATTCTTTTAGTCCCGTGCTTTTGATGTTTACGTATGGCCTGTCTGTCTCAGATTCTGGAAAAGTGGCCATTTTATGCATCTCCTTACTTCTGCATCTTAAATTCAGTTCTTCCCCGTGCTTATCTGGAGAAAGCATATGGTGTAATTGTGCGATATAGTAGGAGCTTTTGCAGCAACGGGATGTGACCCGAGAGCCTGGCTTTTTATTTGGGCTCCTTGGGGAAATAATTACAATGAAGACAGACTGGATGGAAGGTGAGATGGAGGAAATTTTGAAGGGCACGTTGTATGGTGAAGGACTATACGCTGCTGCGGTTTATGTACTTTCTCATCATATATGAATTAAAATTCCTTGTGTTGGGTTCCCGTTTCAGAAATATGTGACACAAATATTAACTGAGAGTCGATGCAGACCGGGAACAGCCGTAGCGCCCTTCTGCATTTGGTCTGTATTTGTGCTCATTTGATCAAGCAGAACACTGATAAACTAACAGACTTGCACGATGTCTCTGCAGTGCGAGTGACTCCAACAGGAGCGTCACACACATCGGAACAATTCTGTTTTAGTTTATCTGTCTTATAGTGATGCTTTATCATGGCATCTTTATCCATGATTTTTGTGTGACTTTTTGTACCAGATATTCATAAAATTGAATGGTTTTCTAGGAGCCATGCCGGTAGTAGGTGCTGGGAGGCCGCTGAGGAATTTTCTGTGTGGCATTTCATTGGAAGTCAGAAATGGTCTAGTGGGAGGGAGTCAGGAGTGTGTGCACCCAAAACCAGTGAAGAGTGTGGGGTTTGGACTACATGGACAAATGATTTAACTCCAAGTAGGCAGTTGTTTCAGATGATACCAAGAACCTTTGGATCATGTCTCCTGCAAAAAGGTTCCTGTTTATTCTTTTTCCCCCTAAGTATAAGGTTTGGGTTTTTTTTTCCCCTATAAAATGCAAAGCTTTTTCCAGATTGTGCAAGTGTGGTCACTGGCTGGGCCCGTACCCTTGAAGCCATAATCGATAGGGTTGTTACTTAGTAGCGACGCCGTATATAGTGTACGTCATGCCCTTCAAAATTTCCTCCCTCTCACCTCCCATGGTTGGAGAACGAGCCCAGGGGCTGAACTCTGGGTTTAATCCCAGCTCTGCTACTTGTTAGCGCTATGACCTTGGGCTGGTGTTTGGCTTTCTCTGTTCCTCAGGTTCCTCATCTGTAAAATGAAGATATAAATAGTACCTACCTTTTATGGCTATTGTGAGGATTGAGTTGATATATGTAAACTGCTTAGAATAAATTGCGTCTGGCCATAATTAGTGATATACAACAACAGTATTTGCTATTTTAAAAATTGTGGTGTTATCCTTTCTGCAAGGTAAAACATTTGGGAGCAGCTCACTGTTAAATACCAGTATTAATCAAGATTGGGTCTCAAATGTACAATGGAATGAAAAAAATACAACATATTTGGCAATCACAAGTGAAGAGTGAAAATGAACAAAAAAATCTTCACGGGCCTCGTAAACAGCATAAATGAAACAACAATTTGAACACCCTCTACCTGTTAGGCCCTCGGGGACAATGCAAGGGAGGGCAAGAAAAATGCCAGAGGAATGGCACAAAATGTTAGAAGGATAAGGATTAAATTGCCAGATTGACCTGAAAAGAATTCCTGAAAGGGTGTCATTTGGGTCAGGATTTGAAGGAATGGTAGGGTTTCGGCTGTGGAGGGTAAGGACCCCTCCTGTAAGGTTTGATCAGTAGATATAGGTCCCCTCCTTGGACCAGGAGGGATTCGACTGAGTTCTTGCCATATAGCAAAGAACAAGAAAACGTCCCCACAGTGTTGAGTTAGTTGTAGGAAACTCTGGAAAAGTAAAAATATGTAATCAATTCAGGAACATTTTGTAATTACACTTTTGTGATCTATTGGATTTTTCTTAAATCAAAAGCATTTCCCCACCAAAATAGTACTGATTTAATCAAACAATTTTTATGCACATAATTTATTATTTTTTTTAAAAAGACCTGCTCTAGAAATGATCTTAAGTTATTCTAATGTATAATCACCTGCTAAATTTAAACATACCCAATGCAAAATGAAAGAAATGTGTGTGGACCTGCTGACCGCAAGACGGCTCCCTAAGTGTGGGATACACAGTTCATACCTGACACGAATAAGAAGACTAACTTGCTATCATGTTTTGTTACAGTTGGGTATTTTCACTTTTGACAGACTGGCCTTTGGGCAGGATGTGTGTCTGATTGTCCCCAAATCTATCTAGGATGAGTCCCACTTCAGAGCCATGCCTCCTCCTTAGCGGTGTTTAGTGTATAAGCTGGAAAGACAGAAAACTTGTTAATGATCTTAGAGAACAGTCCCTAGAGGTAATGGGCAGTTGAAACCATTCTTCAGACAGACTGTACATGTGTCCATGAATATTTTCTGTGAGAATGCAAGCGCAAGTTTAGTTAAAAAACATGTTAGCAGTTTTATTTGTAGAAGTCTTAATATTACGTGTTTCGGGTTTTTTTTTTCTTTTTCATTTCGTTTTGTGGTTTTTTTCTTTAAGATTTTACTTATTTATGTTCGGAGAGAGGAGGAGGGAGGGAGAAAGAGAGGGAAAGAAATATCGATGTATAAGAGAAGCATTGATTGGTTGCCTCTTGTTTGCTCCCAAACGGGAACCTGGACTGCAACCCAAGCATGTGCCCTGACAGGGAATCGAACTGGTGACCTTTTGGTTCGCAGGTTGGCGCCCAATCCCCTGAGCGGCACCAGCCAGGGCATGTTTTGTGATTTTTGTTTTACCCAAGTCCATTATCCTTAAAACATTTGCGTAGCCTTTAAATCTTGGTATGAATTAGTCTGGAACATTGGTTTTCAAACTTCTTTTCTGTCTCAAATACCTGTTAGTAACAGTGGCTCACCACAGCAGCTGGAGAGCTATGGAGCGATGATTTTCAAAGTGTGGTCTGGACCAGAGGCATCAGAATCATCTGGAAATTTGTTAGAAATGCAAATTACCGTGTTCCACCCCAGATTTAACTAAATCAGAAACTCTGGGGATGGTCCCAGCAACCTGTGTTTTAATGAGCTTTGTAGGTGCTGCCGATGTGCGTGCCAAAGTTTGAGAACCGCACTCTGGAGCAGCGGTTTTCAACCTTTTTCGTCTCATGATACACAAACCAATCACTAAAATTCTATGGCACACCCCAAAATATATTTTTTGCCAGTGTAACAAAAAAAAAAAAGGGATAATTTTGATTCATTCACATCAAATGGTTGTTGTTGTGTTGGCTGTTGTCTAAGGGGTAGGAGGTCAGTGCCCCTGACTAAATAGTCAGATATTAAGTGTTTTAAAAATCCTTGTGGCACACAGAGGGGCGGGTGTTTGAAAATCTGCTGCTCTAGAGCATGGGTGTTCATAACATTGTAGCAAATAATTTCTGAAGACTCTTAGTTATTTGATTCTAGTAAATTCTTAGCAGACGGAAAGGGGGGGTAGTACCTGCATCCGCTCCCAGCGATTAATCTTTTAGGACACAAACGGATCCCTTTAAGGGTCTGAAGAAAGCCACGAGTGTTCTCCTTTTAGAAAAGCACAGGAAGTGTATGACATTTTTATACCATTTCATAGTGAAATTGATCTGTGGGCGCAAGGTTAAAAACCTCTTAACAACTTTGGACGACTTTATGGTTAACCTTACAGCCTTCTGTCTTACCTACAAAGAATCCCCGTCATTTCGGGGGGCAGAAGAAGTTGGGAGGATTTGATAGGGCAAGAGTATGTACTTAGTTGGCTTCTTCAGTGATTTGGATGAAGTCGTGGATGCAATCTATGCTTATGAAGTTTGTAATAACCTGGAATTTAGAGTAATGCTTAAAGTGTTTAATGATGGTATTGGATTCCAAAAAGATATTGTCAAGTAGGAATGATGAGTCACATCGGAAAGGTGAGTGAGGAATGGAAAATCTTGTCATTTGATCCAAAAAGTGAATTGCACAAGTGTGGGGTGGGGGTAACCTTGAGGAGCTTGTATGGAACTTTGGCTCATCGCTCATTGTCAGCCACCGGTGAACGAACGCTAAATGTACCAGTTAGGTCTTGAGACACGTTCACTGTAAAAGCCACAGGCAGCTTTCCCTAGTGTGGCCCTGTGGTCGTTAATGGTTCCTTTCTCTTCTCTACTGGTGAGACTATGTCTGGAACATTACGTTTGCCTCTGGGTCCCACCCTCCAGAGGGGCATAAGCACGTGGGGTCTGTTGGGAGGCGGGAGCTCAGGGCAGTGGCCTGAGCCTTGATGAATGATGGAATGCCGAAGAGGGACAGAGGGAGCGGGAGCAGCTGCAGCGATGGGAGTGGAGGCCCGAATAGCCACCATCACATACTTGAAAGGCTGTCGTGTGAAGCCAAGTTCCGCTTGTCCTCTGTGGCCTTTTTTGATCACGTTACGACCACGTTGGCCACAGGTAAGCTATAGGGGGGCCGGAAGGAAGAACTTTGAGTCTGTTGTCTGAGGATAGAATTTATCTATCCAGGAGGCTTGCTTTAGACCCTGTGTCTTACCCTGCTGGCATTCCTCGTGTGCTTTGTGGCTGTATCCTGGTGGTCAGACTAATTCCGGTACCACTCGGTAGGCCTTTCATTACGAATCACTTTCTTCTTCGTCATCCTCCTTTCCCCTCTTAACTCTGTTTGATTTGTGGTGAGGGTGAAAGGGGAGATGAAGAGGAAAAAAGGTCAAACTGGAACTTTGCTTTTTCCTTCTGCTTGTTTTTCAGCCCTCAGTAACTGAGGGCATGTCTTGAGTGGTCTTCAGACAACCAGAGTCATAATTTGTGGTCACCCCTGAAATTTACCTTGGGAACTTGGTTAGTATGGCTATGAAGAGGAATACCCCAGCTTCTTTTTTTTAAAATATATATATTTTATTGATTATGCTATTACAGTTGTCTCATTTTTTCTCTCCCCTTTATCCCTTCCGCCCTGCACGCCATCCCATCATCCCCACACCGCTTTTTTCATGTTTATGGGTTGTACATATCAGTTCTTTTACTTCTCAATTCCCTATACTATTCTTAGCCTCCCCCTGTCTCTTTTTTTGTCAACATTTTCCTGCCACCACTTTCCCCGGCCCCACCCATCCCCACCTTCCACCCTCAATCCTTCCCCATTTGACTTTGTCAATGAGTCCTTTATGCATGTTCCTTGATGACCCTTCCCCTCCTCCCCCCCTCCCATTACCCCCGTCTCCTCCCCTCTAACAAACCCAGGACTGCAAAAATACCCACCCCACCCCCGCAATCCCACCGTCGAAAGCAAATGAACCAGTATTAATAAGGCTTTAAAGAAATTAAGACTATTATAGGAAAGGAGAGAAATAAACTATAGTATAAAAATCTAGTGACTTAATATTCACCAACTTGATGGACAAGCAATGAATGTTAAGAAGCTATGTAGTGAAGAAAATACTGCAAATCATGGAGAGAAGACCACAGTAGATTTCGCTCCAGTAGCCTCTAGTATTTACCGCTGTTTTTGCTTTCTACATCCGCCTCTGGTGATGTCAGATGTTGACCCCGTCTGACCTTAGGCAGTCCGTTCGAGACTTCTGGGATCTGCTGTCTGTGGCTGCCTCCTTCAGTTGTTAATCTAGTCACTCTGCGCTCCGCAGTCAGGCTTAGGCACCAAAGGGTGGGGCAGAGTCCCTCCTGGGGTTGGGGCTAATGTTTCCCCTCAGGCTGCTGCTGCTCGCAGGGGAGCGGGCTGTGTGTCTGTGAGCTCAATGGCTGCTGCCTTGTGGGGCATGATTCAGCACCAGGATCTCCGAGGCAACCCAGCTTCTTAACTCAAGGCCTATGCTTTCTTGTTACCAAAGGTTTTGTTTTCAGTTTCTTAGAAGAGTAAAATTTGTGAACCATTTTATATATATTTTTTAAGTATCTACCTTTATCCTTCTCCTCTCTTCTTAGAGGCGATTGCTCTTGGATCCTTCTGTTTACAATGGCACAGAGAAGTGGACTTGAAGATCCGGAGAGGTATCTCTTTGTGGACAGGGCCGTCATCTATAACCCTGCCACACAGGCTGATTGGACTGCTAAAAAGCTAGTATGGATCCCGTCGGAACGCCATGGCTTTGAGGCAGCTAGCATCAAAGAAGAACGGGGAGATGAAGTTATGGTGGAGTTGGCAGAGAATGGAAAGAAAGCAATGGTCAACAAAGATGATATTCAGAAGATGAACCCACCTAAGTTTTCCAAGGTGGAGGATATGGCAGAGTTGACGTGCTTGAATGAAGCTTCTGTTTTACATAATCTGAAGGATCGTTACTATTCAGGACTTATCTATGTAAGTATTCTCTCTGAATAATCATGTGCAGTGTGGTGACTGGGAATGAATGTAAATCATACATACAGCCATAATCAAATGAGAATGTGGGCTTCCCACACTCTCTGTTTAACATTATTTCTATTAAAGATAGTCTCTTGGTCACCCCAAATCTTGCTTTGCTTTAAGTTTTAACATGTAATTTTAAATAATCTAGTCCGAAATTAAATACACTGAGTCGTATGTGAAGACCTTTGTTGTACCGCTCAGAGTATAATGAGATGGGGGACAGCATGTGGCAGAAAGACCAGGGAGCTTAATATGGGACTAAGAGTTGCGTTAACGGTAGGACACAGACAGCAGATTGGTAAGAAATCCAGCGTCTCTCCAGGAGCGTGAAGAGGAAGAGCAGGCTCACTGGGTGCAGGGAAATGGGAAAGATGAGACTGAGGTTTCTAAGAGGAAACAGTTCGGGGTGAGATTGAGGCTGGGGTTGTCCTGTGGTTAGCGGTTGACACATGCTTATGTCGCAGTCACTGACAACGTCACTGATCATGTAAAAGTTACGGAAAATAATAAAGGATGAGGTAGAGAGGAAAAATGCAAGCTAGGTACTGGAAAAAAAAAATCTAAAATGACAAAATGGGTTTAAAGGGATGGTAGATATAGTTGGCAGAGATGTAAAGAAGGTGATACAGCTAGAACTTAGATTGAGAATGAAGAGAAGGAGATAGACAAGCTGACATCATAATGGTCTGAATTCGGAAGAGTTTTATGCAAGGGGTGTGATACGGAAGCACATGCCTTATTCAAAACTTCAACAGATCAGAACTAGTTTCACCATAGGAATTAGTTCAGTTAGTGAATATATACCAGGCACCTACTGCTGGGGAGAGTGTTGTGGACAAGACAGGTCCCTGCCTCCGGATACATCCTATAAGGAAACGAAATGGGATAGAGTGAGTAGGAGACCGACTTTGCCCAGCAGGGCAGCGAAGGGCTCTTTGAGAAGGTAGCATCTGAGCTAGAATATGACCGATAGGAGGGAGCTAGCCGTGGGAAAATGTGAGAAATGAACAGTTCATTCGTGACCTTTGCCAAAGAAGTTCCGGTCAAGCCCAGTGGCCTTCTTGTCTTTCCTTTGCCCCCACTATGAGGTAGGACGTAAAGTAAGAGAGCAGGAGGCTTCAGGGTTTGAAAGGTGGCTTGAGGGGAATGGGAAAGGTTTGGAAAAGAAGAGGGGCCGAAGATAAAACGACTGGGGAGTGGCGCTGAGAATTCAGCTGAGACCGAATGGCCTAATGTGTATGGGGACCGCATTTTTGTCGGTCTGGCTGTGTGGTTTTGCCAGACTTGCAGGCTTGCCCCAGGCCTGTGAAGGCGGGGGAACCTGTTCACGCTTGTGTCTCCTCTGCTAGCATGGCTCCTTTCTCTTCTGTCCCTTGTCACACAAGGTGAATGGGTCTGGAGCAGAGGCAGTGGGAGTGAATGAGGGAGAAAACTGGAAAATTAAGTGTGGTCAGATCGTCATGTTGACAGCAGAGACTTGAGCCTGTGGGTCAGCTTTGGATGACCCCTGGTGCAGTGGCTTGTGCAAGGCTGCAAGTGTGTGACAACCAAAAAGTCGTGGAGATCTGGAATGTGGAGAAGAGCCAGGTTCTCTTTCTGCCGGTCTTCACTTTGATTCCCCAGCTTGGACCCTGTAGGTTCCTGCAACCAGGAGAAGGAAGGAGAACTAGAAAGGGGAAGCAGACTGTGGGTAAAAAAGAAGGGGCAAAAGAAACGACATTTTATTTGTAGTCACGCTTCATGATACTTCTACTGCTTTCTTTGCGATTATCTTTTACTGAGTTTGAGTTTTCCCAACTTAACTCGGGTACAACCTGAGTGAATTCCTGAGTTTCTTTTCAAAAGCGTGGAGCCCTTTGTCTTTAAAGAAGGAAAATCTGAGTTTTTCTTAAAGTATTAAGGTCCCAGCAGAGGGGAGGGTTTGCGAGGATCATGTCTGCAATTAGTGGAACGGAGAAAGGGTTTCTAGTCTAGCGCTTGACTCTAAAGAAATCCGATATTAAGGGAATGGGGCTGTGGATAGCCGTGATTGCTGGCATTGTGATCGATATGTGTGGGCTTTGGAATTAACCAGTCAGTTGGAAGTGATCAGTTGCGGTGCCAGGGTATGGACACTCTAATAACTTGGGTAGGACCTTTTTGGATTTACGTATTTCTATAGATAAGATACAATATATATTCATTTAAATAAGTTAGTTATTCACAGGTTTAGTTTCCTTATATTTTCTTTTATTCTCCTCAGCATACAACTTCTCATCTTCTAATCCAGTATTCATTTTTTCCCCTAATAAAATCATTTAAAAGCCATGAATATTTCCTCTGATACTATTTTAGCTCACTTCACGTTTTGATCTGTAGTATTTGTACTATTTAGTTCTAAATATTTTCTGATTTCTATTATGATTTCTTCTTTAGCCTATGAATCATTTAAAAGTATACTTTTAAAACTTCCAAATGTTGGTTTTTAAATTATCTTTTTGTTACTTTTAAATTAATTACATTGCAGTCAAAATTAATTGCAACCTACAATAGTATATTGTCAGTTTTTGAGTGTTCTGTATGCATTTGTAAAGACGGCATATTCTGTTATTGTTGGGTGTGGGGTCCTGTATACGGTCCTTAGACTAAGATTTTTAATTGTTTAAATCTTCTATAACCTTACTAATTTTTGTCCGCTTGGTCTATCAATTACTGAGAAGTATTGCAAAATCTTCCAGTGTGTTTTAGCAACTAAGTATGCATTCCTAAATAATGTGGTTGAGTTTCGCCTGTTTATGAAATTTTATGTGATTGAATCTTATATAGCCTTTTGTGTTTATTTTTTATTTGTCTTTTTGCTCGGCATTCCATTTTAAAGATTCATCCATGCTACTTTGTGTTGCTGTGACTTAGTAGTTTTCAGACTGTGGTCTGTGTACTTCTAGGTTTTTTCCCAAGACTCTTTCGGGGGAATCTGAGAGATCAAAACTATTTTCACGATGCGCAAAGACATTATTTGCCCTTTTCATTGTTGACATTGGTAATGATGTCAGCAGTGACAAGGCTGTGGTGAGGAAAACCATTGACACATTATCATGAATAAAGGCAGTGACCCCCAAACTGTACCTAGTGGCCATTTTAATTGAGTTTCTCTCGAGAACGTCTTGGTAGCACTCCTCCTGGGAGCACGCCCACACCTGTCTTCCCCTACAGTAGGCTGCATCTCCTCAACTCTAAGGATCCCCACCAGATTGCAACCAGGGGAGCAACGGGCAGTGGCAGCTCACCCTGGGCTAACCCCCGACCTGTCTCCAAGGCCCCTTCTCTCCGCCTTTCCAGTGAGTCAAAGCAGCCCTGCTTAGGTCCATTTCTCCCGGTAACCAGGAGCCAGAGCAGTCCCGCCGAGGCGTCTATTGTGCCTTCTTCTGTCCTGAGCTTTCCCTTGTTTCACCGTCCCTAGCTTTCATAAATTTACTTTGAAGCACTTTCCAAAAAAAAAATTATAATGTCTTTGATAAAGTGGAGAAGTGATTGATTTTATTAATTCTCAACCCTTGAGTATCTCTTTTTAATATTTCATGTGATGAAATGGTAAGTACGCATTAAGCACTTCTGCTGCATGTTGAACTATGAAGGGTACCCCGAGGAAAAGCATGTAATTATTTAAATTGTAAAATAAATTTGCCACTTTTTAAACAGATTGCCATTTTTATTTAATAGAGTGACTAATAGGTAAATGATGGAAAGAACTAATAGCTTCTTTCCACTGCAGTATTTGGCAGACATTTTCTTGAATATAAACAAAACGAGCCCGTCACTTCAAAGGAAACAACTGATGGTATTTGTTGCCAATGATGAAATTTGAGTTTCACATGAAAGTTTAAGTTTGGAGAAACTTGTATCTACCACTGTGAACTTGATATCAATACTTAAAACTCTTTCTGATGAGATAGGTGAATATGATTATGAATGCAGTGTCATCATTTGAAAGGTTTTCATACTTCAGCGAACCAGTGTTTTCCAAGTGATGTGTGTTGATGTTCTAGAATCATGCATGGGTAAAAGATTTCGTTCAACATGCAAGATAAGACAGTGAATTTCAGTGAACACAGCTTGAAAAGTTCATTGACCGGTTTTCAGAAGCTCCATTGCCCCTGATCTTTAAGAAATTACCTCTGGTTGAGTTTTTGGTGTGGTATCAAAGAGGAATGTCCACCATTAGTTGAAAAGACTGTCGAACTACTTCCTTTCCAACTATATACCCGTGTAAGGCTGATTTTCTTCCTGTGCTTCAACCAAAACAACATATCACAGCAGATTGAATGTAGAAACAGTAAGAAAATTGTGCCGTTTCCTGTTAGGCCAGACAATAAAAGATTTGCTAAAACAAAACAGTGCCACTCTTCTTACGTTTGTTTTAGAAAACAGTTTTTTTAATAAGAAATTTACTTATATTAACATGTATTCATTGTTATTTAAAATGAATACGGATACATTTTAAAACCTCAATTATATAAAACAAAATGTCTTTGGAGTCTTTTTCTAGGAATGTAAAAAGGGCCCTGAAATAAAAAAGTTTGATTTTGTTAATTTTTGTGTGGCTGTAATACTCCATTATAAGATTTTTTTGATTTTTTTTTTTTGACCCATTTTTAAAAATCCAAATGTTTTTGGACATTTGATTTCTCCAGTTTGGAGACTGGAGCATTATGAACGTTGATTGCTTCCGTGAACAGCATGGGACATGCACCGAGTGCCCATGAGTGTGCCTTTCTGTAAGGCGGAGACCTAGGAGTGGGATGCCCGGATGCGAGAGAATATGCATATTTTTAACTTATATTTTGAACTTTTTTAGATAACACCGGATTTAGTCAAAGAGTCTAGCCGGAAACAGAAGGCCCTCAAACTAGATATTCTGAGAGTTTAATAAGGGGACGATTTATAAACATGTGGGTAGGGTTTAGAACACAAGTGCTAGTTGTACAACATCCAGCTCTAGTGGGGGCTGAGAACCTGCTTTTTAAAGGAGCAGTAGGAAAGAGCTGCTATATCAACTGGAAGAGGACAGCTGCGTGGAAGGCGCTTCCTGGTAGGAACTGTGTCCTGTAAAGAGAGATCCAGAACTCATGACAACTGGCAGGGAAGATCCTGGGGCATAAATATCCCAAATTTCCCCCCTCCCACCCTGAGTCTCCTGCTAATGTCTCCCTTTGGTCGAACTCAGTTTGAAGCCAGAGGAGAGGGGAATTTGATGGTATATGCTTCAGGTCATCCTCAGTCCATTTACCATTGAATTTTGTATACAGTGAAAGATGAATATTTTTTCCAAATTGCTCTCCAGTTGACCAAGTGCTATTTAGTGAAACAACCCTATCTCCACTGCGCTGAAGCGCTACCTTTGTCTTAAACTGGGTGTTCATAAATTTGTCCCTAGTCTGTGTCATTGGGTGTGTGTGCTTGTCTTTGGGCCAGTAGACAATGCTATTTAAAAATTGTGTTCTGAATATTCCTTTTTAATTGTTGTCATTATGTACAAATACAGTTGCTGCATATTTCTTTTGTAGACGAAAGTAAGTCCAAATCTATAAATAAATTTTATGACTTTGAGCCAAAAAATTGAGGATTGATCCGGCGCAAAATCTCAAAGGATTGAGAAAATGCTCTGGGGAATGCAATTTTGCAGTTCTTTTTCTCGTTCTTTCTTACTTTCTCTCTCTCTCTCTCTCTCCCTCCCTCCCTCCCTCTCTTCCTTCCTTTCAGCTTTTAAACCGAGCTATGGCCGGTTCTATTAAAGAAAGATTTTGCATGACTGACTTTTCACCAGCCTGTTCTGGCGTGCTGCTAATGATACCGGAATCGCCTGGTTCAGCGAGAGCCGGTGTGCACACCCGGTAGTATTTCCCACACGCTGGGCCCGATTCAGTATCATTGCCACTGTAGTGATGGGCACCGACCTGGGCCAGCAGGGCGGAGGGCTCTGTTTCAGATTTCCCCAAGGCTGGGCACTGTTGGCAAGGAGGACCCATCTCTCTTTGCCTTGTCTGATCATCGTCAGAGTCTGCTCTGCACCGACCCCCGTACTTCCCACTTTTCAAAACAAGTTGAAACCCAAAGTGGATTGGCCCTGGCAACTTTTTCATCTTCTTTGCAGACACCATCTTCCTGCCTTAGGAGCAGGATGGCCTCCAACCAAGAGCAGCCTGCAGTTCCTTTTTATACATTTAGAATCAAAGGAGGTTACATGCCGTCCATTAGTGGTAAGGAGGCGGGAGATGACCAGGGGGCGGTGTCTCCAGGTTTGGATAAAAAGCAAAATGGAGAGATACGTACTTGTGTCACATCAGTGGGTACAGGATAGTTAACACTGACTTTTCCAGTAAACAGAGATGGTATGGGATGACAAGAAAGTAAGGAGTTTGGGGTCCTGGGAAGGAGGCTGGGTGGTTATGCCTCTGAGAGGTCTGGAAAAGATAGTTACTGACATTCCAAGGGTATGTCCTCTTAGATGCAAAAAAACAATGGATAGGTCTCCCTTAAGGCAGAGGCTGACCTTTTATTAAGGCATCTGTAGGCCCAGAATGTGACTACACCCCCGTGACCTGCCGAGTTAAGAAATTTGTCATTAGACCATTCTGTGTGGTTGCGTGGTCCCCCTGCACTTGTCAGGCTTGCTACAAAGCCCCTCTTTTCCAATCACACTTTGGCTTGCTTTATCGCGCTGTCCGGGACCTTCGGTGTAGAAGTAACGATCAGAGTCATCTTTATACCATTCTCATCTCAGAGGGAAAGCTTTCAACACTTCACCGTTAAGAGTAATGTTTGCTGATGAAAGGAGACTTGACTTGGGGTGAACACACAGTACATAATACGATGCATTATACAGTTTTACACCTGAAACCTATATAATTTTGTTATCCAATGTCACTCCAATAAATTCAGTTTTTAAAAATGCCATTTGGAGAATTCTTACTCTGTTCTTCAGTTCTCAACATCTTTTTAAGTTTCAGGCATTAGAGGCATTGATGAAAGCAAATATCCAATATGGTAAAACATCCCAACAATAAAGCTTATTTATATTTCTTTTCTGTAATCTGTGAAATATTCATGAGGCTTGATGATCATGAAAGGTATTTTCTTAGAATAGAATTCTAGATGAGTTCCCTTGTGTTGTATAGGGGTAAATATTTTATGTAAGGCCACTGACAATAAAAAGCAATATAAGCTAAATAATTTCTACCATTTTAATTGACATATATTATAAAACATTAAGCCGTGTTTTTAAAAATGCAAAATAAAAGTTTGTTAATAAAAAATCAATGATGTTTTCAGTGGACTATTATTCAGCCATAAGAAAAATGAACTCTTGCCATTTGGGACAACATGGATGGACTGAGGATATTATGCTAAGTGCAATAAGTCGAACAGAGAAAGACAAATACCATATGATTTCACTTACATATGTAATCCGAAAAACAAACTATGGTCACCAGTAAGGAGGGAAGTTTGGGAGATCGGATGAAAAAGGTGAAAGGGATTAAGAAGTACAAATTGCCAGTTATAAAAATAGTCATGGGGATGTAAAATACAACATAGGGAATATAGCCGATAATATTCTAATCACTTATTATTACTGTAATTGCTGATTACAGTTATTAATACTGTAATCAGATGGGTATTAGACTTAATCAGAGTGATCACTTCTTAAGTTATATAAATGTCTAATCCCTATGTTGTACATCTGGAACTAGTCTATTGTATGTCAACTGTAATTGAAAATTAAACTTTAAAAATATTTTTAAAACAATGATGTTTTCTCTAGTTTTTATTTTGAATATTTTGTCAGATTAAGAGACTTTTCATTCAACTCTTAGTTTCTATCCTGCATGGATGATAGTGTAATTTTTCTGGTTATTTTGTTACTGTGAATCTGTGCTCAAACTAGCCTTCCAAGGACTAAGATTTCTTTTTATGTATATTTTATACATGTATTGCGAGATTCCTAGATGCTGTATTTTGTTTAGGATTTTTGCATCTATTTTCATGAGTGAGGCTGACTTAAAATTTCCCTTTCTTTCACTGTCCTCACCATACTTTGCTAGCAGATTATGTTGGCTTCATTAATGAATTGAGTAATAGTTTATCTTTGTGTGTTCTCTGGAAGTTGGATAGGATTGATGTTATTTCTTTCAAAATTAATATAGTTTTCTTTGTGGGGAAGTTTTTCTTCAATAGATATATCAGTTTTGGTAACTGTTTTTCCAGGAATTTGTCTTTTTTATCTAAATTTTCAAATTTATTGACATAGAGTTGTTTGTAATACCCTCTTATTTTCTGTAGAATTTGTAGTGATATTGGCTTTCATTCCTGATAGCAATAATTTGTTCTACTTTTTTTTTAAACGAGTCTCATCAGAGGTTTATCAATATTATGTGGACAGAAAGGGACCATGTACTAAACCTGACGAGCTCAGGGAGGCGAGGCCTCCATGATGACCTTCCAAACTGAGACACCTAAAGTAACCACATAGGATGGTCTGAAATGAAAACCTTTATAACTAAAATTAAGTCATGGCAAGCAGTTGTGTCCTAGGCTAGAGTCTTCCGTGACAAAAGTCAGTTTTTACCTTAACTGACCTATTGTCTTTTTGCATCTAGGATAACTTGCCTTTGGAATGTCAAATTTCCTTTTCCCAGACCCCTCAAATGCACAGGTACCCCACCAGGGGCAGACCACAGATCCCCTCATTGTTATTGTTACTGTGTTAATATTGACTGTTAACGACCCTGTACCCAGCTGTGTAAAAGACATGCCCGTCATTGGACCTTCTTTCCAGTCCCAGAGGTCTCCCTGCTTTGCTTTCTCCCCCCTCCCTGATCCATCACCAGTGGCTTTCATGGAACCCACTTACGTCTTCTCTTTTGATTGTAATGTATAAAATAAGGGGCAAAACTGCTCTTTTCCGGAGCATTTCCTCAATCTGTTGAGGTTCTGCTTCCTGGCGATTGTCGTCAGTTGGCTCAAGTAAACCCATAAAAATTCTTACAGGCTTGGCCATTTCTTACATTGCGACAGTTATTAGTCTTTTCAAAGAACAGACTTTTGACCTTGTTGGTCCTCTTCCCTCCCTCCGTTCCTCCTTCCCTCCCTTACCTCCTTCCTTCATCTCACAACCTTATTCTTGACTTATCTATCTACCTTTATACATTTGTTTTATTTCTTTTACAGTCACCTGCTGCGTGATGTTTTGGTCAGTGATGACCTGGGCATATGTGACAGTGGTCTCAAGATTATCAGGGCAGTGAAAAATTTCTATCACCTAGTGAGGCGGTGCTGGCAGAGCACAAGGCGTTACACAAATAGCGTGGTACGGTCGCCTATGGCGCTCAGTACAGTAACATCCCGTACAGGTTTGTAGCCTAGGAGCTTGCAGGGGAACACATTCGTCACCCCACAACATGTCTCTTTGGCATAAGGATTTTTTTAGGCTGATTAATTTTTAAGAAACAGCAAATGTTGGAGAAGCTCTGAAAACCATGTAGCAGGGACCGTTTGTAAAATGTAACTTTAATTTGTAAGGGAGAAATCCCCATTTGTCAGGTTGCCTCCCTCCAGTACCTGGACAAGGGGGTGACCTTGTCTCTAGAAACTTGAATCAGTTCAGAAGATTTACATCTGCATAACAACTTTACTGTGTTTACTGTGCTTTTTTTTTTTGCCCCTAGTTATCTTCCATAAATGACACCCCCATCCCCAAAATCCTTTGTCTTCAGCTGAAGATGGCATTTAAGGCAGTGGCTTCAGCCATTTTGGCAAATTACTCAGTTTTCCTGGGTCTCCCCTGTGTATACAGGAGGCATACATGTTATTAAGCTTCTGTTTTTCTCCTGTCCAGCTTTTATCGCAGGATGGCTCAGCCAGGAACCCAGTAAGAGGGAAAATTATTTTTCCTCTTCTGCAGCGCAGTGGGCTGTACCACGTAGCATAGCTGTGTAGTAGGTTATACCACCTTGGTCTGTGTAAGTGCGCTCTGTGATGTTTGCACGAGGACGTGGTCACCTAACAGCACATTCCTCAGGTGTATCCTTGTAAGTGGCCACCATGACTGTGCCGTTAACCTAAAAATAAAAGGCCAAAGTGAGAGACAACATGCATTTATTTTGAGATTTAAAAAAATAGCTGTTCGGGAAGCTCTGATATAGGCAGACGCCCAAATAGTATTCCCATTAGGAGACAAAGGCAAGGCGCATTTATGAGAAAGGTAAGGGAAACAGTGACATCAGTAGATGGAAGGCATTCCTATAGGTGCAGATAAGCCAACTAGCGACTCCAATTCTAAAAGAAAGGTCTTTCAATTTTCAGCCTGGTAATCATCAGTCTAGTAGTCATAATATCTGATTTCTTGTTATCTTTGCAAACAGTTGTTTGATATACAGTGCTATTTAGGTCCAGTCCAAAGGTTATTCTGCCAGTTTAACATTCTGAAGGTTTGAGGCATACGATCTGCAGAGCAGTTCCTCTGGGATGCAGCTCCGACACCATTTTAAGTGGTTCTGTTTATATATACATACAAAACCGCACAGACATATATACAGGGTCCGGCAGAAGTAAGGCTTGCTTGAGTGTGGTTGGTAGGGTATTATGGGTGTAATAATTTATAGTTTTAATTTGAACATTTCACCTAAAATGCCATATGGCGTGCTTAAGTGTTATATTGTTATGTTACAGAACTACATGCTAATGATTTTGTAATAAAAAGAAAGGGGCATTATTTGTGCCAGACACAGATTTTTTTTTTTTAACAGTACTTTCTATGGGGTAATTTGTTCATTATCTAATTTTTGAGCTGGATACTTAGATCACGGATTATTTTTCAACTAGTCATTTTCTAATAGGTACTTTAAAGGCTATACATTTCATTCTAAGTAATAAACTAGCAGTATTCTACAAGTTTTAATGTGTTTTGTTTTTATTGTCATTTGGTTCAAAATAATGAGGATGTTTTTGTTGCCTCCACAGGCTGTTTAGAAGTAAATTGCTAAATTTCCAAACACAAGGGGATTTTCAGGTTTATTTTATTTCTAATATAAGCGCCCCTTGGTCAGAGAACACATCCTGAATGATTTTAGTCCTTTGAAATGTATTGGACTTTCTACGTGGCTCACCATATGATCAGTTTGGATGAGGGGTCACCGTTCACTTGAAGAACATGTGTATGGCCATTATGGGTTGCAGTGTCTGTCATATGTGCAATGTCATTCAATCTTACATGTTCCTACGTTTTTTTGTTTTTATCTGCTTGTTCCATGTTCCTGTTAAAATCTTTGTTTCCTTTTTTAGTTCTGTCAGGCTTTTGCTATATACTGCTGAAGTTATGTTATCACATATGTACAAATGCAGACTTTTTATATCTTTCTGGCGAATCATCACGATCTTTCTTTTTAGTACTGCATCTTTATCTGACATTAGTATTAGCCAGGACCTCAGAACCCTTGAACTGCCCTACCTCCCAAAGTTATGTGCCACTGCTGTTTAACTCCGTATTTTAAAACCCACAAGATACTTATTCCTTCTCAGTCAGTACCCATTTAGTCTTATCCATTTACTTTCTATTGCTTTTAATTTTCTGCATCTCTTAGCTTCCATCTTTTAGAAAGGGCCCCTTTATCTGTGTGGTGATGTCTGTATTTCATCTTCATTTTAAAGTCCCTTCCCCCCCGGATTTAGGACTCTGAGCTGCTAATCATTTTCTTTTAGCCTCGCAAAGATGCCATTGCAGTGTGTTACCCCGTCCACCTTTTGTCTGTTGAGAAGTCAGCTTGTAGTTTTATTGCTGTTTCTTTAAAGGTAATCTTTTGTTGGGGGGCGGTCCCCTCTTGTTTCTGAAATTTTCTCTTTGCCTTTGGCTTTAAGCAAGCAGTTTTACTCTGATGTTCTGATGTACTTAGATAAGGGTTTTTTTGTTGTTGTTTTCGTTTTCTTTTTTTGATATATTTTGGTTGGAGTTCGTAGCCTTTTTGAATCTGTGGCCTTTTGTTAGTTCTGGAAAATTCTTAGCCGTTATCTCTTCACATATACTTCTGTTCTGTCCTCTCTTTTCTTCTTTGTAGACTCACTTATCTTGTATTTCAGACCTTTTCGTCATGTCACATGTATGAAAAGAAACACTGAGAGACATGTCTCACATTCTTCTATATTTCCATCCTGTTCCATAGATATTTGCTTCTAATTAAAATGTCAAGTAACTAATTCTTTATTCAGCTATATCTAATTTGCTGTTAAACACAGCCACTGAATTCTTTTTTATTTTTATTTTTAAGATTTTATTTATTTGTTTTTAGAGAGGAAGGGAGGGAGAAAGAGAGGGAAAGGAACATGGAACAGTTAGTTGCCTTTCTCGCACACCCCCAACTTGGGATGTGCCCTGACTGGGAATCGAACTAGTGGCATTTTGGTTCACAGGCTTCAGCAATTCAGTATTTCCAGCTGCTCACTAAGCATTCTACTGACCTTACCTATTGTAGTGAATCTTCTGTTGACATACTATAGTCTCAAAGTGTTAAAAGGAGATTTATTATTTTCCCCACAAATTAAATTATTTTTCTTGCCCAACAGTATCTTTCCCAGTCTCTAAAGCTTGCAAACCCCGGAGCCTTTCCCTCATATCTTAAATAGCTTTTCTGTATTCAGAGTTGCGGAGCGCCGTGTAGCCCCCATCCAGCTTTCCCCGTGACTCATCCCTTCTCCGGTCTTGCATTGCCTTTTCTCTTCTCTCAGCGAGGCCGTTCTGGTGCCAGGACTGTCCCAGCAGTCTCCCATTTCCTGCTTCTCACCTCTTGCCCTTCACTCTGTTTTCCACATGGCTGCCAGATTTATACTGTTTCAGAAATGCTTCTTTCTTTCCATCACTCTGCTCTGCTGAACCTCGAATACCTAATCACGTGTGGAGGACAGCATCGAAATTGTTCAGTTTGACCTTTTAGGCTCGCGTCTCTCACCTTCCACGGTACGAACAGTTTTCAGCGAGACTGGACTTCTCACTCTGCCTTGGATATAGCCTGTCACCAAGTTTTATGCTCTAACTATTTTAATAGGGTTTCCTTTATATCCCTCCTTTTGACCTAATAGTCTTTAAAAAGAACATCAAAGACCGTCTAGGTCTGAATTTTTGTACCTAGTCTTAGAGTTTCTGACGAGACGGCCGTGGCTTTCAGTGCCTCGGGTTTATGTGTCCTGCTTTCGTAGTTTCTTTGTTTATAATTTCTATAAATCTTTCTCTTTCTCTATCACTTTCTTTTGAGTGCCATACCTTATGTCTTGTTTTTTTTACTGTGTATTTATTGTCTTCATGTCTAGAATGTGTATGTCTTTAAATACTTCAGTGGAGTTTAATTTGAACTTTCATGTTTCAAAGAAATTATTGTAACATGCTGCTGTCCTACTATGTGCCTTGGGGAGACAAAAGTGGTACAATTCAGTTATGCAGGATCCCAACATATGAGCTGATTTTCTAGATAGAAGTTATCTCTTTAAGCACTTAAATTTAATACTTCCACTTTAAACATTTATTACTGCCGCTCTTTGGCAAGCCCAGGATACTTGATGATTATTTAACCTTGTTTTTTGATGACTTACTCATATTTGTGAGACTTATTCATTTTTGTAATCCTAGTCCTCAGAAAAGTACCCAACACGTGGTAGACACATGTTAGAATTATTTCTGATTAAAAATATCATTGTTATGACTTGTTACCATGTCATACATACAGAATGTATGTTTCTGGGAGCTTTTCTGTTTTCTTTTCCTTTTTGCCAGTCTGTAATTATTTGCCTCTTATACAAGTACAAAGTCTGTAGCTTCATGAGGTTATACGTGTAAAAATTCATTAAGATGTATAGTTGTGATTTGTAAACTTTACTGCACATAAATAAACCCAATAACAAATTATTCAGACTGCCTCCTCTCAGCCGTCTCACCCTTAATACCGTCCTTGTTTTTATTGTCTCTCGTTGCTTCTTAGTCATATGGGCAGCAGAGAGGGGCTGGGCTCTTAGGTGAGAGACTTGATTTGGGAGAAAGAGCCAAGTTGATGGTGCGAGAAGCCCAAGAATTGGCCAGGGTTACCTGAGCTCTGTGCTGTGCTGTAGGAAAGCCAGCAGTCTGAAGAACTCAGTGGTCAGCCGGGGAGGGGCGAGTGCAGTAATTACTCTGGCTCAGGCAGACAGGGGCACATGTCCATCTCATCGGTTCAGATGTAAGGCAGACAGCCCAACTCAGTGACCTTGGGGCAGGGGCCCTTTGCCCTTTGTCCCCTCCTGTACCTCTGATCGAGGTAAGGAAGGGCAGTCCACATTAGAGCCTGCCGTTGTGAGTGAAGGCAAGATACAGAACAGCTACAGACACAGTTCTGATCACATTTAGCAACTTTTCTGGCAGGCTTTCATCCTCTTGTTTTAGCGTTAGTAACCGCAGTGTTCAAAATAGAGTAGCCTCTAGAGTGCCGTCTGGTGGTAGCTGCCAACGGTGTCTGCCCTTCCGAACACAGCTGTTGGTTAGAATGCCCCTTAGTGTTTTCTGGGGAAGCAGGCCGCGGAGTGGAACGCCATCAGTTCTCATCCTTGGTTAGTGTCCTCCTGTCTTTAGATTTGGTTTATCCCAGTCACCTTAAATAAAAGGTCCGCCTCATAATGCGACTGAGTGTGCTTTCCAAATACCTTCAGTCCCTCAGAGGACTGGAGCATCTGGCAGCAATCCTCACTGACCTTGTTTTTCTGTGAAATTCCCAGGGTCAATTTTGTAGATTATTCTCAGAACTCATTCCATGCAATATTAAACCCAAAAGTCAAAAGTGTTCATAGTATCATTTCTGAGTACTGATATCGATCAGGAAAAGATTGTATCTTCTAGACGAGTGGCTCTTAAAAATTATTGAGGACCCACAAGGAGCTTTTGTTTTTTGGATCATATTTATTGATATTTATTTTACTTACTTCTTATATTAGAAATTAGAGCAAAATTTTAAAATATTTATTCATTTACTTAAATAAATTCACTATATAACAAGTTACTGTAAATTATTTTTATGAAAACTATATTTTGAAAAAATTGGAAGAGTGAAAAGTCTTCTGTTCTATAAATCTCTTTAATAATCGCCTTTTCAGATAATTGTGGATATTCTTTTTTGATAGAATACCCAACTTAAGTGGTTTTTCTTAAAGATTCTTTGCAATGTGTCGTCTGAAACTGTATTAATGAACTTTTCATACCTAGTACTCTTGGGAAAGAATGAGCATGAAAAGACAAATAACATTGTTTGAACCTTAGAGTAGCCCTATGAAGACAAAAAGCATATATTATTATTTCCATTTTACAGATGAGGGATTGAATCCGGGAGAGAGTCACTTTATAATCTCTGTGACAGAACTACTTGTAGTTTGGAATTACTTATCGTGGGCTAGATTTAATTTTGGGAATAGATTAATTATCCAAAGGATAGAGTCCCCCTGTTCAGATTACTGCGTGATTTCTATTTGTCCAATATGTGCATTTTTTTAAACACTGTATTTTATTTTTATTCTAGACTTATTCTGGACTCTTCTGTGTAGTCATAAATCCTTACAAGAATCTTCCAATTTACTCTGAGAATATTATTGAAATGTACAGAGGGAAGAAACGTCACGAGATGCCTCCACACATCTATGCTATATCTGAATCTGCTTACAGATGCATGCTTCAAGGTAACTGGAAATGTTAGACTACTAAATGCTTAAAATTTCTTAAATGTAGATAGGTATTTTACTAGATGCTGCAATCTTTTCAAAAAAGATTAAAATTTTGAAAATCTTTTTAAAAAAGATTAAAAATTAAAGTAATAAATGTCATTGTAAAAAATCATGAATGCTTAAGATTAGAATGGGTGAAATGACCACTTTTATAGGAAACCGGTATATTTGTTGCTTCATAAATACTCCATGTTAATTTTCATGTTAAAAAGCATCTAGTATTTAGACTTCTGGTCAAGATGGAGGTGTAGGTAGGCACGCTTTGCCTCCTCGTACAACCATAGAAAGAATTACAAGTAGATCTCAAAATAAATAACACCTAGAACCATCAGAAATCGAACTGTATGGAAGTCCAACAACCAGGAATTTAAAGAAGCCACATGCATGCAAACGGGTAGGAGTGGCGGAGACCATTGTGGCATGGGAGAGGAGGCGGTGGCAGTAGAATGGATGATCCCACGGTTGTGTATGGTGGATGACAGTTGGGAGGGACACCTTGGGAGTGAGCAGTCCCAACCCCAGGCCAGACTGCACAGCCCAAGGTTCCAGCGCTGGAAAGATAAATCCCCAACCATTCATAATTTCTAGCTGTAAAAACTAGTAGGGGTTGGGGCGGTGGAAGAAATGGCCAGATTTTCAGGAGACTTGTCTTAAAGGGCCTACACAGACTTAGAATGTACGCACGCCCACCCACTTTACGATTCACTACCAGGGCAACAACCGGAAGGGTGCCAGTTACATATGGGAAGTGGGTGAAGTGACTGGAAATGGGGCAAGTGCCAGGCAAACCTCCAGAAGCCAGGCAGTGGCACTGTCCCCTCTCCGAGCCCTTCGCCCACACAGAGCCACAAAGTGGTGAAGCAGGTTGCCCCGCCCTGGTGATTACCTAAGGGTCTGCCCCACACAATTTACAGGTGACTTTTCTACAACAGGCCACGCTACTAAGACAGGGAGTCAAAGCAGCTCTCCCTAAGACACAGAAACGAACACAGGGAGGCTGCCAAATTGAGGAGACAAAGAAATATGGCCCAAATGAAAGAACAGAACAAAACCCCCAAAGAAGAACTAAACAAAATGGAGATGACCAACCTATCAGATGCAGAGTTCAAAACACTGGTGATCAGGATGCTCAAAGAACTCAGAGTATGGCAGCGACGAAGGAAGAAATGATGGTTCCAGTAAGTGAAATAGGAAATCTACAGGGAACCATCAGTGGAGGGGAGGAAGGCAGGATTCACATCAACGGTTCAGAACATAAGGAAGAAAGAAGCATTCAACCAGAACAGCAAGAAGGGGGGAAAAAAGTAAAAAAAAAATGAGGATAGCATAAGAAGCCTCTGGGACAGCTCCAAATGTGCCAGCGTCCAACCATAGGGCTACCAGAAGGAGAAGAGGAAGAGCAAGAAATTGAAAACTCATTTGAAAAAGTAATGAAAGAAAACTTCCCTAATTTGGCGAAGGAACCAGACATACAAGTCCAGGAAGCACAGAGTCCCAAACAAGTTGGACCCAAAGAGGACCACACCAAGATACATCATAACTAAAATGCCAAAGGTTAAAGATAAAGAGAAAATATTAAATGCAGCAAGAGAAAAGCAGAGAGTTGCCTATAAAGGAGTTCCCATAAGACTGTCAGCTGATTTCTCAAAAGAAACTTTGCAGACAAGAAAGGACTGGCAAGAAATATTCCAAGTGATGAAAAGCAAGGACCTGCAACCTAGACGACTCTACCCAGCAAAGCTCTCATTTAGAATGGAAGGGCAGAGAAAGTGCTTCCCAGAGAAGGCAAAGCTAAAGGAGTTCATCATCACCAAGCCCTTATCACATGAAATGTTAAAGGGACTTACTGAAGAAAAAGAAGATCAAAACTATGAACATTAAAATGGCAAGGAATTCACAACTATCAACAGCTGAATCAAAAAAAACAAACTAAATAGATAACCAAGAACAGGAGGAAAAGGTGCAGGGATTAAGCATAACTGGCAGGTACAAAATAGAGAGGGGGAGGTTAAGAATAGTATAGATAATGGAGAAGCCAAAGAGCTTATATGCATGACCCATGGACATGAACTAAGAGGGGGATTGCTGGAGGGAAAGGTGGTACCAGGTGGAGGGAGGCAAAGGGGGAAAAATTGGAACAACTGTAATAACATAATAAAATATATTTTTTTAAAAAGCATCTAGTTTTTATATACATTTGATCACCACCACCAGCCAGCATAATCAAAGCTCTGTTGCATTAGGTTTTAAAATGGACAGAAGGGCCAACAGGAAGAATAACAGAGAAGGTGAATGCTTCATTGCGGAAATAAAGGCGATGAAATGTTTCTGATTTAAGTGCATGTAAAAGAGGCAACTAAAGTTAAAATGTATGTGTTGAATTGGTTGGTTTTGATTATTTCCTTCTGGATTTAGAATGAAATATAAATTTGAAGAGCTATTCATTTGAATCATGGCTTTAGACACAATGGTTCCTGGAGGGATGTGTTTTTAAAAAAACAAATTGTAGCACTTTTGAGTGTATTTAGCATTGCTCAAAAAGATATTATACATGGAACTTCCTAGTGCTATGTGAAGTCTTTTATAATAACTCCCCCCTCTCCTTTTATTTTTTAAAAGTAAATTCTGTAAGGTATATTAAAATCTATGTGGTTCTTATACAGTAGTTCCATGATCACCAGAAAAGAGGATATATTAGCCTTGGCCGCTATGGCTCAGTGGATTGAGTGCCAGCCTGCAAACTGAAAGGTCGCTGGTTTGGTTCCTGGTCAGGGCACATACCCAGGTTGAGGACCTGGTCTCCGGTTGGAGAAATGCGAGAGGCAACTGATTGATGTTTCTTTCCCTCTCTTTCTCCCACCCTTCCCCTCTCTCTAAAAATAAATGAATAACATCTTAAAAAAAAAAAAAGAATAGAGGATATGCTATATCCACCTGTCTTCAAATTTTGTAAGTCATGAAAATGCTGTCTTGGTGACTGGGTCTGAAGGATAGTGTGAGGGAATTAATAAAGAACACTACCCATTTCTACTTCAAGTTTTACTTGGATACTTTTATACACCAGGTCCTCTGAGACAAATAAAAAATACTTCGAGACTAGAGTAGAATAGTGTTATAGATTGGTAAGGACAGGTTCCAAATCCAAAATCATCTTAGGCTTAAAAAAATCTTAGATTTACCCTTTTTGCCCTGCCTGGCGTGGCTCAGTTGGTTGGAGCATCGTCCAGTTAACCAAAAGGCCATGGATTTGATTCCCAGTCAGGGCTCTTACAAGAGGCAGCTGATTGATGTTTCTCTCCCTCTCTCCACCCATTCTCCACTCTCTAAAAATCAATGAGCGTGTCTTCAGGCGAGGATTTAAAAAATGACTTAAAAACCTTTATTAAGTTCAGAGCCAAAGAATACTAAGAATGACTATGGCAGTGGTAATAGATAATGGAGAAAGAAGCATTGTCAGCATCTTAGTTTTCAGTTTTGTGCCTCTGTTGAGAATAATCTTTATGTGCAGAAAAGCATTGGTATGAATGAGCAGACTTTACCTTCTATGGGAGAAGAAATTGGAGAGAGTACACTCCTAATTGAATCATAGCTTCTCATCTAAACAAATGCATTCTTACTGTTCAGTTTGCCGACTTTCTGGTCTTTGAAGCGTATAGAAGCAGAGTTTCCAGAAGGCTGGGATGATGGGCTCACATACATAATTCTGACTTTAAAAAGGGAAGAAGCTACAGGCAACTGAGCTAATACACCTGCCGGGAAAGATTCTAGGCTCTATTGTTAACAGTCGGAAAACAACATGAAAATATTCGCCATGTTAGTTTAGCTTAGGAGGAAGGGAAATAGAATAGGCAGCGTAAACGGAGCGTGGGGCCCTGCACACGACATCTCATGGTCTGCCGGAGCGTCCTCGTGGCTATATGCTAAGAAGCTGCACTTGAAGTGCTGTTAATGATTGAGGTTGCCCAGGTTTTTCAGGGTTCGCACAGTGGGCTGTGCCCGTTTCAGCATCTTTATCGATATACTTGAAAGATGTGGGATGCCTGCCCATAAAATTTGTAAATGATACAAAACTGGGAGGGAAAGTAAATACATTTGATGAGACAGAATTTTAAAAATATCTTCACAGATTGAATAGGGAATTAGATCTAACAAAATAGTTAAAGGGGTACATGTCAATGTCCCAGTAGAGAATGAGCGGCTCTCTGGCTGCAGAATACCTGAGACTGATGCCACCAGGACCCTGGGGATAAGGGGGCTCGGCTGTCCTCATCTCGCAGTACAGCTGTCGGTCTTAAAAAAAAAAAAAAAAGATGTGAATTATCAGTACACTATAGTATTATTAATATCATTATTAATGCTAGAATGAACATTTATTGAATATTACTGTGTGCCAGGCACTGAGTTAATTGCTTTATGTTTAATCCACAACAACAGTCCTATAAATAGGCTCATTCATCTCTATTTTATGGGGCACCAAAAGTTAAAAACTCGACCAAGAATCTGTAAATAATAAGAGGTATGATCTAGGATGCAAAAGCAAGGCAATGTGATGTGACACATCCTTACCCACAAAAATAAGAACTCCCATGTGAAAGTTAAAGAGAATTACAGTAGTTGATACTTTTGATTACATAATAATTTAAAAATTGATATAGAAAAATTTTTTTAAATGTCAAACAATTCTGTTGTATTCCACTCTATAATTAGGGGGCTGCCAACTGATGTACTATATACACAATGCAGTTGGGTTGGGACATCTGCTAGGATGGCCAATTGCACATGCAGTGGCTGATGAGGCTCATGCTACCTGCCAGTGCTGATCAATCTAGGTTTTCAGTTACACATGTGAGCAGGTCGCTAAATACGACCCAGCCTGTGAAGAGGGTCTGTAGCTAGAGAAGGTACCGCACAGGGGATTCAGAGCATGTGGTCCCACTGAACAGTTTGTTTGCTTAATACAAAAACGGAGAGCTTAAGTTTTTCTTAAGTTTGGATTCTGGAGAATATTGTATCAATAAAATTCTCAAGAAATAATTTGTTGAATGAATGAATGAAAGTAAAGTTCTTAAACATAAATTTTATTGCAAAAATTATAAATTCAGTTTTTGTTAGATTTATACCTAAATATAATATATACCTTAATATAACCAAGCATTTTATGTTTTTAGTATTAAGTGGAACTTTATTTTTAGTGTCCAATTGTTCACTGTTAATATATAGAAATATCCATTTTTAAATACACAGTATATTGGCATAGTATTTTACGACCTTGCAAAACTCACTTTTTCTGGAAGGTTGTTTTTGGTAGATTGTCTGGGATTTTCTGTATAGACAATCTTGTCTGCTGTAAATAGAGACATTGTTATTTCCTCCTTTCCAATTGTATGTTTTTGATTCTTTTTTTCTTGCTTTGTGATGTTGAATAGATCTAGTGAGAACAGACATCCTTGCCTGTTCCTGATCTTAGGAGGATCAGGAACTTAGAAGATTCCAGTTCCCACTATTTTGCCAATGCCCAGCGTGGTACAGCATTCAGTTTTTCACTGTTGAGGATGATATCAACGAAAGGACTTTTTGTAGATACCCTTTATCACATTGATGAAATTCAAACAGTATTCCCTGTTTGCTGAGTTTTTGGTTGTTTATTTAATCATGAATGGGTGTTTTGCCAAACGCTTTTCCTACATCTATTCAGTGATTATATGGTTTTCTTAGTCTGTCGGTGTAGTGAATCAGATTGTCTGCCTTTGGAGCTTGAGCTGCCCTTGAACTTCTAGGACAAATACCACTTGCCCCTCATGCACTGTCCTTTTTCTATATTGTTGGATTTGATTTGCCAACTTAAGAACTTTTGTACCCTTATTTATGAGAGAGATTTATGTGTCATTTTCTTTTTTATAATGTCTTTTTCTGATTTTAGTATCAGGGTAAGGCTTGTCTTTTATGGGTTGGGAAATGTTTCTTCCTCTTCAGTTTTTCTGAAGAGTTTATATAGAATTGGTATTATTTTTTCCCTGAAATATTTTGTGGAATTTACCCAGGGAAGCTGTGTTTTCTTTGTGGGAAGGTTTTAAGTGATAAATTCAATTTATTTTTTTTTATTGAGGTATAATTGACATTTAATATCATATTAGTTTCACACATTCAGTTTCTTTAATAGATATAGGACTATTCAGGTTATTATTTCTTCTTGAGTGAGATTTAATAGTTTATGCCTTTCAAGAAATTGTCCCTTTCATCTTAGTTGTCAAATTTTTTGACATAAAGTGGTTCCTAATTTTCCCTCATTATCCTTTTAGTATTTGTGGAATCTTTAGTTGTGTTGCCTTCCATATTCCAGATATTAGTCATTTGTGTCTTTTTCCTGATGAAGTTTATCAGTTTCATTGATTTTTCTCAAAGAACCAGCATTTGGTTGCACTGGGGTTTTTTTGTCCTTCTTCCTGTTTTTTATTTCATTGTTTCTGATTTCTTTATCATTTTCTTCCTTCCACTTTGGGCTGGATTTGCTCTTGTCTAGTTTTTTTAAAGTAGGAACTGAAGTCACTGATTTGAAACCATTTTCACTGTTGAAAATACAATTTAATTTGTCATTGATTTATTGAGTACCTCCATAAATGGTAGATGATTTGGGGGAAGTGCTTTGGAAAATATGAGTTATCAGATGAATCTCTAGTCTTCAGAAGGCTAGTTGGAATTTTGAAATTAAAATTGTTTCCCTTAAATATCAATCTGAGGTTGTATCTGGTCACATTTATAGGTTTTTAAAGATCATTGTGTGAACTTATAGTACCAAAGCTGGCCCTTGAAGGAGGTACAGGATTGAGTGAAGCAGAAGGTGGGAGTGGGAGTGGACAGTCATAGTTGCAGGGAATCTTGGAGGTCATGAAGCCTGTCCCCTGTTGGACAGGTAGTGACACAGAGACCCAAAGTCAGTACAAGACCAGACAGACAAACAATGAAAACAGACTGGTCTCACTAGAAGAGAGTTATTTTGTTTTGGTTTTGGTTGGGTGGGGGTTGAGAAGCCTGGGGGAATGAAGTTCAAGGCAGATTTGAAGGATGTGTGTCGTCGTTGTGTAGGTCTCAAATTTCAGACAATGACAATAGCACGTACAGATGTGGGAAGGAAGCCTTTCTGAATGAATTCAGAGGCAATTTAAATTTGGTTTTAATTTTTTTGTTGCAGTTTCTTTAAATCTGAAAACCAGTTCACAAAAACCATAAAAAAATCTTGGTGGAGTTGTATAGAAATTGCTCAGACTGGAAGAATTTACCAATCTGATGGTTCATGTTCAGAGTGAATAAGCAAAGACTTGTTCAAACCTAGTTTTATAGGTAAAGAAGTTGAAAGCAGCGAGGAATCAATGCCTCGTTTACAGATGTATTATTCAGTTTGTGGCAGAGCTGGAACGAGAACAGAAGATTCCAGCGCCCACTATTTTGCCAATGCCCAGCGTGTTCCCTAGCCCTGAATTTCTCTCAGCAGATCTCAGGCTGACTGGTAATTCTGGTAATAAAGAAATCAGACAGTTTCCGACATCAGGCAGCACATTCTACTGGGCAGGCAATTGGCGGTATTGTTTGTGTAACTGAAATATGGTTCAAAGAAAGCAACAGTGAGGAGTCTGAGGGAGAGGCTTGGGAAGACTCCCCAGAGGAGACCCAGCTGAGCTGAGCAGGAAAAGACCCGTGGAGATATCCAAGTAGTTTTGGATCTGGGAGGAGCACGTCAAAGAAAGGATGTGGCGTGACCTCTGGGAAAGGGAGCCAACAAAAGAGGCGGACAGCAGCTGTGTGCTATGAACACTGCCCATGGAGCCAGGAGGAAGGAACTGGGTAGGAGCTGCGGACATACCTCGTTTTATTGTACTTTGTTGTGTGTCGCAGTTGTTGCTCTTTTTTTTTTTTTTTAAACAAATTGAAGGCAAGACCCTCCACCAGCAAAAAGATAACAACTTGCTTAATTGTAACACTCATTTGATTGCGGTGGTCTGGAACCAAACCATGGTATCTCTGAGGTATGCCTGCATTAGGAATTAAATTAGGCTTGAGGGGCCAGTAATATAACTCACTTTATACATAGAATATATGAACGGATTTACTGATTTTGCTAACAGTATATGAAAAGAGTATGGCACAGTGATGTGATGAACTATTTATTTCTCCTTCATGACATTTAGTTGTGCCTGAACTACTGTGAGATGCTCAGTGGGCACCAGATGGCACCCAGCAGAGGGAAAGCAACCATGGCGTAAGGGGGTGACAAAAAAGCTGCCTGGGCAAACTTGGTCTTGCGAACACGGGCTCTAGAAGCAGACCTAAGCTGGTGTCGCCCCAGCATCCTTGCCCTTCAGTGGCTGTGTGACTTGGGAGGATTACCCATCCTCCTTGGGGGACATTTCTCATCTGAAAGATGGAGATAGTGCTGTTCGCAAGTGACTGGAAATATACACCCTACACTGGTGGTTCTATCCATGGGCTAGATGCGGATTTGAATTTCACCTTTTCATTTGAAAAATTGAGTTGAATAATCATTAATCACTTTAAAATCATGTTAGACTTTTCTCATTGTGCTTTCTTTCCTTATTTTTAGTATATGTAACATTTTGAGATTGTGGCTAAACTTCATATAGATGTTTATCCTCCTTCAACCTTCCTTTCTACTCAGTGTTTGATACTAGTTTTTCTTTTCCCCCTTTAAGGTCACATTAATCATGGTTGTGGCTATTCTTGAAGCCATTCTGAAAGGTGTTGGTTTTCCAAACTTGGTCCTGCCTCAGAATCACCGAGGGAATTTATTTAAAGTGGGATTTTTCAGTTCCTACAGCTCTTGAAAATGATTTAGCAAGAGTGGAGCTCCAGGAAGCACATTGTTACAAAGCTTCCAGGCTGAACTTGATAAGCATAAAGATTTGAGAGTGAAGGCTGATTAGGCATATAAAGTGTTCTGAGCCTGGGTTCGTATTTACTCCCAGAGAATCTGGCAAAAGAACAGGTGAACTTGACTGATGCTGTAATAGGGTTGGGGAACAGTTAACTTGACCTGGGAGACGTAGAGTTACTAATAGGCTGTTACTGTAACTTTATTATATCATACATTCTAAAAACCAGGCAAATGGTCACTTCATCTTCTTTTGTTTCTTTTGTTTTGTCTTCTAGATCGTGAGGACCAGTCAATTCTTTGCACGTAAGTAAATGTTAAATGTTCAGATATGATTTTTGATTCTGTTGGAAAGTAAACCAATTAATTTTTTTGTATGGAGGGACGGGGTCAAGTAGAGTGGTAATTTTTAAGAGTTTGACGTAAACCTTGTCGTTATCATCTTAAGACTAAGATTATATAAGTTCCTTAAATTTGGTGTTACTGTTTGTTTGTCAGACTGCGCTTTTCACACATAATCTGTGAAATGTAAACATCTTTGGTTTTATGTCCAAATGTTGGCCTACCAAATGTTTCAGTAATTCATCCATGTTATCCAATAGACATTATTGGTTATTATTTGCCTTTGCGCCGTATGTTAAGTACTAGAGAGTCAAGGTTGAATAAAACAATATCCACAGAAGGAAATGATTAGATTTGCACATTAGAAAGACCACTTCGGCTGCAGTATGAAAAACGGAATGGAGGAAGAGTTAAAATGGGAAGACCAGCGAGGAGGCTGGCCGTTCATTTATCTATGCAAGAGTTAGTAGGTAGTAACTTCAGGTAGAGAAGTCGCCATGAACCTAGAAAAAAGTGGATGAATTTAAGTGGTCAGTTGAGGAGACGGACTCATCAGGACTTCGTGATTTAGATACCTAAGAAAGAGGAGCTGAGAGAGAAGGTGGAGTTACGATGATTTCAGAATGTTTCCAGACATGGGAGGGTGGGAGAAAGAACAGATTGGGAGTGGAAGGTAATGAGTCTGGTTGAGCACAGACTGCCCTTGAGGTGCCTGTGGCCCGTCTAAGCGGAGCTGTCCCCCGGGTGGATATACGGATGCGGGGGCCCGGGAAAGAGAGAGCGCTGTGCTGAAACGTGGCTCTGACGATGAGTGCCGGCCAGGGAGACCGCCGCAGAAGCACGCGTTGAGAGAGGAGGCAGGGCATGCAATTGTGAGGAAAAGCGACAGCTAAGGGTCAGAGACAGCTGGAAGGATCCACTACAGAGGCAGCAGGAGGGCAAGGGGTGTGGTGACCCAGCAGCCAAGGGAGGGGAGAGAGTTCAAGAAAGAGTGCTCAGCGGGTTAGTAGATGCTGTTGAGATTGAGTGAGATAAATGGAAACTGGTGCATAGGATTTCGCGGTAAGTGTGACAGGTGGTGGCAGTGGACCAGGGAGGGAGGAAGAAGCCCAGATCGCAGTGGCAAAATGAAGGGGAAGTGAAAAAGTTGTTTGAGAACATCAAAAAGCCATTTTCAAGTAGTTGAGAAACTGAAAGCAGTAGTACAGGCAGGCATAGCTCGAAGGTATTACGGGTTCGGCTCCAGACCGCGGCAGTACAGGGGGTCGTAATCTTTTTCCTGGTGGAGGGTCTTGCCTTCAGTTTGTAAAAAACTCAACACCAGTTGAAGCTCAAAAAAAGTGAAGTGCAATAAAACAAGGTGTGCTCGTAGTCGAATAGATAAGTTTTGTTGTTGTTGTTGGAGGTGTTTTTAATGTGGGAGAGAGAACATGCTGATGGGAGGGAGATATGGGGCGGGAAGGAGAGAGCTGAGGGAGCAGGGAGGGTGAGGAGAACCGAGCGCAAGGCGGGTGTCTGGGCCGGACGGGGACGTGGGAGATAGGACTCCCCTGCAGGTCAGGGGGGCAGATAGGTCCTGATGTAGGCAAGTAGGGGTGGGGAGGCTGGGAATTGAAAAGGTTCTTATCTAACGGTTTCTCTCTTCTCTGAGGTGTAGAGCATTTGTTATCTATCTAATAGGCAGGGGAAGGTGTGGCAGGATGGGTTTGAAGAGAGGAGAGGGAGAAATAGCTGATACTAGAGTGCTTTGTTGTATAACATTTCTTCCAGCATTGTTTAGCTTTTCCTAAACAACAAACCACCCTGGAATTGAATGGCTTGAAACAGCTTTCCTGGCGGTGGGGTTGGGCTCAGTTGGGCAGTTCCGCTGATCTGGGCCGGGCTGAGCTGTCTCACTGGGGGCTCACCCCTGCATCTGCAGTCACCTGCTGACGCCACTTGGGGCTGGCTGGCGACTGGCTGAGTGCCTTGGTTCCTTCTCCACATGCCCCCTCAGTCTCCACTCGGTAGCCCCAGTTTTAATACGGTGGCAGGGTTCCAAGAGCAACAGGAGAGCAAGCTCCAATGTGGAACCGTTCAAATTTCTGCGTGTGTCGCATGTACTTATGTCCCCTTCCCAAGTAAGACACGCGGCCAGGACCAGGGTCAGTGTGGGAAACGCTGCCAGAGGGAGTAGATACTGCGAGGCATGGAACAATTTGGCCCTTGCTTAGTCCGCCGCGAGGGTGTGGAACAGAGCTAGGTCCAGTCCACCAAAGATGGAACAGCCAGTTTTTGCAAGTGGGTGCTAATGGGGGGCAGTACAGCACGAGAATTGAGGTTATTGGCAAGAGGAACTGTCACAGCAGACCCTGGGCTGTGGGCAAAGAGGAGGGGACTGATAGGGAGGAAGTAGATGGCTCAGAGAGCTAGGAGCCTTGAAGAAACGGAACGGATAATCTTGGGGATCCTGGAGTGTCAGAGCAGAAAGAGTAGGCGGTGTGGCCACACAAGATGAGATGGTAACAGCTAGTGTGTGGCAGCAGGAATGGGTAAGTGAAGAAGAGAAGGATGGCACAAGGAGCCTGGTGGCCTGGAGTTTGGGGTATTCTCCTGAGGAGAAGCGGGGTTCGGCAACATAGCCCACTCACTCACTGAGTGAAGGGAGAGCAGTGGCCACCAGCAAGCACTTCATGATCTTAGAGGAATGTTCTTTATTACGAGGTAATATGCTTTTCCCTTTTTTGCAATAAAAACTGCTTGCTTTTTTGAAACAATTATGGAAAGTTCTTTTTGTTTTTAATGATCTTACTAGTCAAAATAAATCCACATGGGAGAACCACTGCCACTACCGTATGTGACGTCAGGAGGAGGGGACAAGGAGCTGGAGCTTTTATGATAAAAGGGTCCGGAAACAGCATTATGGAGGATGAAAAAGATGCCACCAGTTTTCTCCCTGACGCGCGCACGCGCGCGTGTGTGTGTGTGTGTGTGAGTGTGTGTGTGTGTGTGTCACGTGTGGGGAAAGGGTGGTTTTCAACGGAGAAGGCTGCCTGGGGGAGCCCCACGGTTCAGCAAGGCCAGCAGGAGGGAGAGTTCGGTGAAAAGACTGAGGGTGTAAGGGGAACTTTGCTCACCATGGCAGGGGGTCCCAGAGTACAGAGGAAACAGTGGGGATGGGGGCAGGAAATAACAGTGTTTGGGATCAGGAGAAAGGAAACAGTGTGAGAGCAGAGTGTTAAGAATGAAAAGTGACCAGAGGAACTGACATTTGTAGCAGCGAACGGGGATGGCGGTGGGGTGTAAGTCTGACGGAGCCCCCAAAGTGTTTACGTCTCCGTGCCCCTGGTGGGTGGAAGAAGGGGCCTTGGGCATTGGGCAGCCGCAGCTGCCGTGGCCAGTACGTAACGGCCTCCCAGTGGATCCCTGGCCCAGGCGGCAGGCACGCAGCCAGGTTAGCTTCCAGCCCCTCATCCTCGTCACAGTGCTTGGTGGCTTTTTAAAGAATCAGTGTGCCATGCGTAAGAGGGTGGTCTGATAAACCTTCAGGCATAGAGGACAGCAGATGAGAAATAGTATCGGGCGACTTACAAGTAATTTGAGCATCAGTGTGAAGTAGGGCACAAATGCCAGTTTAAACTCAGTGCCCGAGAATTAACCTTTATTCTTGTACAAACACGGTACATCTCCCGATTTTCTTATCTCTGTCGTCAACCCTAAGTGTTTCGGGACTCAAGGCTTAAAATCTTGCGGTCTGCTCTGACTCTTCCCTCTTTTTTATACCCCTGTTTCTAGTTAGTCACCTCATTTGACATTGCTCCTTTCTGTCTCCCCCTAGCCTGGCCTATCTCTTGTCTCATTTTGGTGGATCCTAGCTGACTTCCTCACCTTTAGCCTCCTTCTCCCTTCAGGAAGGAAATGTACCCCGTGTGAATCCTACCTGCACAAAAAGTTCCAACCCACGTTGATTTTCTTTCCTTGGGTCCTTTCTTATGTACACTGCCATACATTCCTTATTTGGGTCACGTGTATCTTGTTTTACAAGTACATAGTGAGGCAGGAACTGACTTACCTTGATTGCTTTTTAATTATCCCTTGAGAACCTGGCAGAGTGTACAGAAGAAACGGTGGGGGTGGGGGCGGACAATAATTATATGTACTCAGGGAATGGGTAACATTTCAAACAAAAGAATGAATCTCCTAATTAAGTAGGAGCCAAGAAAGTAGGCTTCAGTATAGATTAGAAAGTTTTATAAACTAATGATTATGTATTTTCAAGGGGTAAAAGCTTTCTGATACCATTTTTTAAAAGGCATTTTATTTTGAAACTGCAAACCTACACAAAAGTAGAATAGCATGTGATCCCTAAGTGCCCACCTCCCAGCTTCAATGCTATAAAAAAATTTTACTACCTTTACTTCGTTTTTCCTTTTTTAACCTTTGCTGGTGCATTTTCCCAAGTTTTTATTTTAAAAATTCAAACCTGAATTTTACTGAAAAGTTGAAAGAATGGTGCTTTAAATGCCCATATAACCTTTGCTTAAATCTGTCAGTTCGCTCACTCCAGACACAAGCACTTTTTTTTTTAAACCATTTGTAAGTCAGTTGCCAACATCTGGACACTTAACCCCTAAATACTTCAGCAGAACCAATGGAAAGAGTGTTCCCCCATGACCACAGACCTTCACCACGCTTAGGGAAGAAGATTCACATTGATTCAATAGTATCATCTTGTACAGAATCCATAGTCAAATTTCTGTAATAGTCCTCACAATGTTTTTATAACTTTTAAAAATCCGTGATCCTGTCAAGGTTCACTCCTTGCATTTGTTATGTCTGTTAATTTTGATTCTATATTCTAAATAATCTCACCTTTTTTTTTTTCCTTTTTAAGCCATTACCTTGGCTTGGGTTGTTTAAAAAAAAATTTTTTTTTAAGTCGTTTAATTGAGAACCTGATCTACAAATGTCTTTTAAAAATTGTCTGTCGCGATGCAGTTCTGACCTGCTGACCTCCCAGGGCGCACTTCTTCTCCCCATGGTGCCCACACTGTAGACACCTCCCCCAAGCCCAGGGGTTCGCAGGCCATGAGTACTTCTGACAAAATAACACAAATTTGGGGGTCACCACTACCCGTTCAGATCCTCTAGAATGGTCATTCTGAACCAGCCAAAAGAAGAGACACAGAGGGTGGGGTCTGGGAGGGTCCCAAAGACACAGCTTCCATGTCTCCTGGACAGTTCCTCATGGGCACATCGTTGTATGTCACCAACCACAAAACTCCCCTGAGCTTCCAAGTCTGGAGTTTTTATTGGGACTTATTATATAGGCGTGGTTGATTGAATAACTGACCACAAGGTTGAACTCCGTCTCTAGCCCGCTCCTCTCCCAGGAGCCCTGGCTGATATCACATGGTTCATCGACCCAAACCTCTAATCACCCTTTGATCTTTTCAGCAACCCAGTTCCCATGTAGGAACTATCTTGGTGCCCACTGTGTGTCGCCTCGTTAGCATAAACTGTCTGGGCACATGTGAATAACAGACATTCCAAGGTCTTAGAGACTCCCTCCCAGGAACCAAGGACAAAGACCAGCCAAATTCTTTTTTCCCCTCTCTTTTTTTCTTTTTCTTTTTTCTTCCAAATTCTTTATTATACAGCATGAGTTGACAGAGGAAAGTCACAACCAGAATCTAGTCACTGGAACTCTCCATGAAACGAGCATAAGAAACTTCTGCCCATGAGCTAGGGAGGAATGGAACTTGTGTGTTGCCCATCCGCAGCCTTGCGGTCGGGGCAGCCCCGCATACTGGAAGCCTGGGGCGGGGGCGGGGCGGATGCGGGATGCCTGCTCTCCTCTTTGATTGGGTGGTGTGGGAGCTTGGGGGACCATTCTTGGTGACTGGAATGTATGGATGGGGAGGGAATGACGGCCATTCGACAGAATGAAAGGTTAATGAGCACTAATTTACTTTTGTGACCAAAAGTGACCATTACAGGCCCTAGTACTTGTAATTAGATGGTTATTTTTATTTTAGACTGATGTTTGTCATCAATTAATAGTCTTGGATTTATGAGGTAAGTGTCCTTATCCGCTAGCTATCTCTTGGGCACAAAGTAGCAGTCATCACGTCCCATGTTTGTTTTGTTTTTTCTTTTCCTCTCTCCCTCCCTTTCCTTCTTTCCTTTTTTCTTTCGACTTTTCTGAACATCTTATTTATATTTTTACATAAGCAAAGTTGAAAGAACTTCACATTCGAGACCCATATATCTACCACCTAGATTCTACCATTAATATTGTTCCGTACTTGCTTTATTATATATTAATCTGTTCATTCCTCTAGCCAGCAGTCCATTTTATTGTTTGTGTTGAGAGGAAAACTAACTTCTGCAACTTGGGTCCAGTGGTTGCGGGGGCAGGTAGTCTGCCAATTAATTCACAACAGACAGATTGACAGGAGAAAAGACAAGGTTTATTTCCACATGCGTGTGGTGAGTAACTTGCTGAATAACGAGAAATCAAAGGCTTATAAAATATACTAAACTTTGTCAAAACAGTGAGAGTGGGAGGATTAGGGTTTCAAGGGGGAAGTGCGGGCTTTATGATGCTAATAGACAGCAGAATTTACTTCCTGGTGCTAAGGGTCAGCCCCTTCCCATCAGGAGACTGCCTGGGATGGGGATCCAGTGGCAGCTGTATTTTCAGGAGGTTCTGCTTAAGGTTAGATAATGTTTCTTTCTGTGACTGCTGATGGTTTTCAGTTTAAGTTTTCATACCACTTTGATGGGCTATTAATCCCGTAATCTGATGCATTTCAAATTAAATCGCAGACACCCATACCCTTCCTCTTAAATAACTTCAGCGTACATAACATTAACTAAAGTCCAGAATTTACTCCTTTATCTTTTGAGACAATTTACATATAATGAAAGACACAGATCTTAAGTGTACAGGTGCTGAGTTATTTGTGTAACCTACACCCCTGTTAAGATAGAGAACCCGACTACTACCCTCCCCCCAGAAAGCTCCCTTCTGCATCCTTCCAGCAAATCCCTACCCTCGCTTCTTTTAGTATCACCGTATTTTCTTAATCCTTCGATAGATATTTAATAACAGCCTGTCATGTTTCTATCTGTTATAAGCTACATTGTAACTTGAGAAATATGGAAATGTGAAACAAATGTATTCTAGGTTTAAGAAAAATATGTTCTGTGGTACCTTTGAGAACCCACCAAATAAAGAATTCCAAGAGTATAACTAGGGTCTCCTTAAATTGCACAGCCAACCTAATTAAGTGTCCTGTAAGAGAATAATTGTTTAGTCAATTTTACTTAGTAGTTATTTTATACTAAGTATGTATGGTTTGCAGAGTATCATAAAGAGAAAATACAATTGGAAGCAGCATTTCCTTAAGTAGTTTGATAGCTTCTTGTTTCAGCTTTACTTTTTTAGTCATTTACTTTGTACTTTTTCTCCCTGAGATGGTGAGCACGTAATTTACCCAGTGGCCTCATCTGCCTGAAACTGCCCAACCAGCCTTCCCTTTTGCAGACGCAGGCCAGGCAGTGTAAGCTCCCACTCAGGGGTCCAAGCCACCTGCTTTGTCATTGTTCTGGTATCCTGACAAGGGCTCTGGTGAAGACGCCCAAGATTCCCTTTATCATCAGAGAACAAGTCTTCCGCACACACGCCACCTAATTGGAAGTGAAATCCTGTTGAGAGGATAATCCTCGTGTTGAATTTCCTCATTAGAATTAAAATTCACAAAACAGTCACTCTAGGTGCTGAATTTACTTTGTCGTTTAAGCCCTTCCTCTTAAAGAGCATTCTTTTCATTTTATGACTAACTTCGGGTTAACTCAAGTTATTTCCTTTAAAATATATTTGAATAATGCAACAATTATAAAACAGTGGTTATTTCAACCTTCTGTATCAGGGTGTGACAATAGATATTTTTTGTTAAGGAGTTTTATCTATCATACATAAACAAATATTACATTAGCGGTGACGACCAAGAGCCAGTTTGGATTTAGAACAGTTGATTCTTGCTATGAGTACCATACCTTAAAAATGTTAAGATAATCTTACCAGTAGAGTTGATCAAATAGCTAAGGCAACCCAGAAATAGACCCTGTAAATGTCTATCATAGGGTCAAAGACAATACAACGGAGCAAAGATAGTCTCTTTAACAAATGATACTGAAACAACTAGACATCCGCGTGCAAAAACACACAACAAAAAAAACCCCAGACCCAGCCCTTACACCCTTCACAAAAAATGAGCTCAAAGTAGACCGTAGACCTTAATGCAAACTACAGGCGCATAAAACTCCTGGAAGAAAGCCTAACTGCCTTTTTGAAACAATATCAAAGACACGATCCATGAAAGAAATAATTGATAAGTTGGACTTAATTAAAATTAAAAACTGCTCCGCAAAAGATATTGTCAAGAGAATGAGAAGATAAGCCACAGGTTGGGAGAAAATTTTGGCAAAAGATGACATCTTATAAAAGACTTATCCAAAAGGTACAAAGAATTCTTCATTAAAACTCAACAATAAGAAAAAAAAACAATTAATAAATAATAAATGGCCAAAGAGCCCTGGCTGGGTGGCTCAGTTGGTTGGAGTGTCGTCAAAAGGTCGGGGGTTCAGTTCCTGGTCAGGGCACATACCTAGGTTGTGGGTCTGATCCCCAGTCAGGGCGCACATGGGAGGCAACCAGTAGACGTTTCTTGGCCTCTCTCTTCCTTCCTCTCTTTCTCAAATCAATAAGCATATATTTTTTAAACTTTTTAAATGGCCAAAGACCTTTATAGACATCTCACCAAAGAAGATACGCAGGTACCAGACGAGCATATGAAAAGATGTTTCACGTCCTATGTTATCATCACTGCATGCCCACTAGAGTGGCCGAAATCTGGGACATTGACAGCATATGCTTGTGAAGGTGTGGAGCCACGGGGACTTATTTATGGTTGGCGGGAATGCAAAATGGTACAACCACTTGACAGTTGTTTGGTTTCTTACACTAAACATACTCTTACAATATAATCCAGCAATCAGACTCCTTGGTATTTTCCCAAAGGAGCCCACACAGAAAAGTTTGTAGCAGTTTTGTTCATAATTGCCAAAACTTGGAGGCAGTCACGATGTCCTTAAGTAGGTGAATGAATAAACAAACTGTGGGACACCCAGACATGCAGTGCTAAAAAGAAATGAGCTATCAAGCCGTGAAACCTCACAGAGGAACCTTGAATGTATATTTCCAAGGGAAAGAAGCTAATAGGAGAAGGCTGCGTACTATATGAGTCCACCTGTGTGACATTCTGGAAAAGGCCAGACTGTAGGGACAACGAGCTGATCAGAGGTTGGAGATGAATGGGCAGAGCCCGGAGGATTTTTAGGGAAGTGAAAACACTCTGTGTTGTACTATAATAGTACACATTTTATTCAGACCCACAGAATATACGACGCCCAGAGCGAACCCTATTGTAAACTATGAACTTTGGTCTCCCCCTGGGTTTGAAAACGAAGTTCCATTTTGGCGAGGGACGTTGATGGTGGAGGAGGCCACGCGTGCAGGGGCCGGGGTAGGGTGCGGGGCACGCGGGGGGGCTCTCTGTTATCTTCCTTCCAATGGTGTTGTAAACCTAAAACGGCTGTTAAAAAATTAAGTCTTAAAAGAAACAGCTAAGGCAAAAGTGTGGTGGAGCTGAAATGGCATTGTGTTGTCAGAGTCCTTCTGGTAGTGATCTAGTGTTCTGTCTTGTCATACCTTTGCTGTGAGCTAGCTCTATGGCCCTAGGTCAGTCAGTCAGCTTTTTTAGACCACAGTTTGCTTTTCTAATGACCTTTGTTTTAGATGTTCTCGAGTCTTAAAACTAGGGGAATTTTTAGATTATCGTTGCTGTGTCTCAATGATAGCTATATTATGGGGGGAAAGAAGTATGCAAATCAACTTGTGTTTCTAAGTTTGAAATGTTCTAGGCAAATCTGCTAGGAAAGGGAACTAACGTGTTTGCAAATAGTACCTCCCTTAATTTTTTCAACGCCCCTGTTATCCCTGTTGGCATGTGTGATGGGAACCTTGAATCCAAGCCTATCTTGAACATAAAATTTCTGCTCTTCCTAGTAGGCTGCTTTCTAACGGTTTTGAAACTAGAAGAAATCGACTAATGTTTTACATATATATGTGTGTAATATATATGTTGTTTTTCAGACTGAGGTTATCTAAAGCAAGAACTTCAGGCAAGGAGTGTTTTTGAAGCTAGACTGAATTCGATGTTACAAAGAGCCAGAGAGAATAAAAACAAAACTAACTGAGACCTGGGAAAGGGGTTTCTGATTGGGGAAACACCCCTGGTCCAGGGGGATCCGGAGACAGATCCCGGAATTGGTCACTCACTAACGATCTGCTTCACTGCTACTTACCACTCTTGTTTTTTATTCTTTTGTGTTGGTTTGTACATCCCTTTGAGAGGCCAAGGAGAGCCATAGACTTCTCTAGAAAACACAAATACCATCAGATTAGAAACTCCTGATCTTTTATCTCTGAGAGTGCTGCAACAGACCCAGGGCGCGCCACCCAGCAGGCTCCTTGTTTCGTTCTTGGGTTCTCGGGTTAGCCTTGCCCTTGCATCGCGGAGACCAGCAAGGAAACAAGCAACCTCACGCACGGAACTACCGTATCAGCAGATCGTGCGTTGTTGGTGGAAATGAGGTCAGATTCCCTTTGTCCTGCTGCTCCTCGAGATCGTGTCCTGCGCCCCTCTCAGGATTCTCCTGATTTTCAAGAGAAATCTGCCGAGCTGTCTTTCTGGCTCCCTTTCCTGTTACTTTCGTTCAGGTTTTTTGTTTTCTTCGCTTCCACCTGGGACAGATGTACCATTGCCCTCTTTAAAAAATTTATTTTTCCAAGATTTTTATTCCTCTGGTATGGCCACCTCTTTCATACTCAAATCAGAGATTTTTACAAAACTTCCGTTAATCCATATCTTTATCATCATCATTGCTCATCTTTATCATAGCTGTTAGGACAGCCGTGTACTGAGCGACTTCTGGCCGGGCGCAGTGCCGGGCGCTTTACATGCCTCATCTCAGTCTTATGAAGTGACTTGGTCTCAATTTAAAGGAGTGTAAACTGAGGCTCGAAGAGGTAAGTAACTTGCCCAAAGCCCCATAGCCAGGAAGCGATAGAGAGGATCTGAATATAGGTAGGTCATTCTGACACCGTAGCCCACACCCTTAACCACTGTCTGTGAATTAACACCGTCAGTTCATAAAGTAATGAGTGTAGTCAGGTGGCCTCCTGGGTGGATGAACAGTGGAGGGGCCAATAATGGTAACGTTTATTGAATAATAAGTACATGCTTTAGATGGACTGTACCTTTTTTTCCACAACAACTTTATATAGTAGAGAGTGTTACCCCTTTTTAAGGTAAGATGGATAGTATAAAGCTGATCATCCTCCCTTCTCGGGAACTCAGCAGTAAGGTATTGGGATACATCTAACTTGGAAACGGTATTTTCTATATAGCAAAGCCACCTTAGACCTGAAATATGTAAAATGTGTCAGATTCACAAACAGTTGTTGAAGTATAGCCGAGAAAGTGTAATGGGCGTGGAAGGAATGCTTTCAGGACAAAGCGAAGCATGTCCAGTTGAGAGGGGCCAACGGAGCTGAAAAGTAACGAGCAGAGCGTAACTGTTTTCAAGACAAGCCATCATCAGTCTAAATGAAAGGCTCATTTCTTAGCATAATAAAAATTAGCTGTTTAAAACCGACAGCCAACACCATGATTAACCTTGAAACACTGAGTATCTTGAATAAAGTTAAGAACGAAACAGAAAACCACTACCATAGCTATTAAGAAACTACATGAATAAAACCCAGATTCTTTCCCCTGACTTCGGGGTAAAATCACATCTGCCCGGTTCCTGCTTCAGTACCTCCTGCTGCCCTCTGCCTGACTGGGTGTCTGTATCACATCCGACACTCTGGCTGTCACTGCCTGGAATATACCAAGCTTTTCTCTGCTTTGGGGCTTCGTGTTTGTCTTTCCGTCGGCCCGAACACTCTGTCCTCAGCAAGTTCCTGCTCGTCTTGCAGGAAGCTCTTCCCTGACCCTCACGTGTACAGGGAGGGGTCCCCTGCTCCCCTCCGCGGCGTCCCGCTCCGCCGCCGCCTTCTGGTAGCATTCCTCGCATCCTGTAATCATCTTATTTTTCTTGTTTATTTTCTGCCTCTTTTCCTAAACTTGAGCTCCCATGAAGATGTGGATTTTTTTCACAGCTATATCTCTAGTACTTAGAAGAATACCCAACCACAGAAGTTGACTTGTTAATGTTTGTGGATGTATGTATGTAATGAATGTATGAAAATTATTATCATCAATGGACCAGTGGTAGCCAAGTAGAAAATAGAATGGTGATGGGAGTACACGAATGACAGGAACAAAAAATATTTAAAAGAGCCTGGGAATAAAAGTAACATGACATGCATAGGACCTATAATGCATGTATTCAACAGCATTTACTATGCTAGGCACTGTGATTTTAAAGATGAACAAGATAAATGGCCCTTGCTTGTTCTGAACTTAGAAAAATACAAAATTACCGGAGAGACAGAGATGAAGACATCATTTCTCCTAAAAATAGCCTATAAATTAATATTATTTAACTCAAAATTCTACCTGTTCTTTTTTATTTGAGGGGTGAGCAGGAGAGGGGCAGGAGGCATAGCAAAAAAAAAAATTTATTCAAAGTTTATCTGAAAAAAGAAACCTCAGAGACTACTTGTTCTTTTTTTAAAGAAGGAAAATGATGGATACTTTGATTAGTCATATTTCAAATTTCTGCAATGTAGTTCGATGATGGTTAATAAACTTAATATAGAAAATATTCTCATAAAGCAGTGAGTGGGTTGTGTCTAGAATCATCAAATCTTGGAGCTAGAAAGGCTCTCATCCAATCCCTACGCTTTACAGGTGGCGATGCCGAGGCCCAGAGAAGATAATTTTCTTACTCAGAGTCATACGACCCATTGGTCAATAGGGTGCTTTTACCCAGCTCTGCAGCTGAGATTGTGGGTATCTGGGTGTAGAAAGTTAGGAAGATAATGCAGCAATAAACTTTCGGAAAAATTTAAGTTGCAGACAGTTCGAACAGTATCATTCTCAGTACAATTCCAAGAAAGGGTCAGAGTTTGTTAGAAAAATTAGACTTTTCATGCCTTAGCTAAAACAAGCTTTTAGAAGCTTATTGGTTTGGCAATGTGTCAGAAAACATTTTGAGTATCTGGTTTTTGAAAAATTAATTATACGCTAAATTTTAAATTTTGATCTAAATTGAGATTTTGATTGTCAAGGTAGGTTTGCTTAGATTATGTCTTAGGGAACCTTAAATATTTGAGCCGAGAGCCCAAATTCAGGTATCATTGCATGCTAGCGGCTTACCTGAATTTCAAGCTTAGCACCGAGTAGAAATAAGCGAAATATGCCGACCCTGTTTAAAAATATAAATCATATAAAGTGATGGCATTTACCCCATGTAGTTCATAACGAAATTCATAGTATTCATTCATTTTCTCTACAAACTGCGTACTGACCACATGTCAACACCATACAAGGTTATGTAGAGTGAACAGAAACCAACACAAACACATACATACCAGTCCACAAATGCACATCCTGCCGCTGCGAGCTGGGTGTAGGGGGCCAGCAGTCCCTGAGAAGGTGTTTACCTGAGTTGTGTACAAGGTGGGTAGCCTACAGCGGAGGAGAGAACCGCCATCGCCCGGGAGTAAGGGCTAAACCGAGAAAGCTTTGACTGGCTCAGAGGATGAGCATCAGCAATAAGTGGGCCCTCCAGAGTTCACTCAGTTCCTTCCGATTAAATTATCTTCGCGTAATTGTTGCAGGAATTTCATTGCCAGCTCTGGATATGTTTCTTCTGGTGCTAAGGAATTCCTTCACAAACAGTCTAATAAATCTCGCTTCTGTGGCAGAACCCACAATGCCAAGGGGGGAAAAATAGTGTTGTATACAATTTCCCGTGTCCTCTTACTGCCATCTACCAAAAAACTATTTGGGTTAATTTAATACCTTTCAAAAATAATAATTTTCTAACAACTGCCGATAAGTTTTTTTTCTATTTATTTTCTAGTAATTCTTGTTTCAACTCAGGTTAATTTTGTCAAGTATAGGTTTGGAACGTGTACGCTATGCTTTGTTAAAGGCAGCCTATGTTAATATTTCTTCCAGGGGTGAATCGGGTGCTGGGAAGACAGAAAATACTAAGAAAGTCATTCAGTACCTTGCTCATGTTGCTTCTTCACATAAAGGACGAAAGGACCATAATATTCCTGTAAGTTTTTATCCTGCAGTTGTTTTAAATCTTATATTTATTCTTTTATAATTTCAGAAACAATAAGGAAGCAGACCTACTCAGTGCTGCTGTGAGGGACAGCTCCTTTGGTGGCCACCCCACTCTTTTTTTTTTTTTTCCCATTTAAAAGGGAGCAAATTGATCCGGAAATTGCTGTCAACTAGTTATTCCACCAGGGAAAATTGGAATTATGGTTGTGGTTTGAAACCTAATTTTTTGCAAAGACATGGTGAGAATTGTTAAAAATTGGTGAGCAGTGCCTGTGAAGACTTATTTTGCACCGAAAGAAGATCCTCAAATATTTTTAGCAGTTCTTCGTGAGCTTTGCAGAGCAGTCTGTTGCTTCTGCCCACAGCAGCTTGTGGGGAGGGTAGAAATTTGGGAAGAATTAAAGATAGAAAGGGGATAAGAACACAAATGTCATTTATCCTTAATTTGTAGCTGTGTGGAGCGTTAGTTAATAGGGCCTGAAAGTATGCCAGCCAACCCAGCGTTCACAGCTCTAACCTGCAGGGTGGCTGGGTGCTGTGGGCGTGGCTTATTGCGGGGACAGAGCCAACCTTGCTAACATTTGCATTTATCTGTTTGGAACGAACAGCAGGATTCGCCTAAACCAGTGAAACACCAGGCAAGTGCTTTTTCTGTGTGCTTCCTAGTCTTGAGTGTTTGCACTAATTTTTGTCTTTAGATTGCGTCTCTCCTAGAGACAGATACCATTAGTTCTGAGTAAAATCTATTACGAAAAAAATTTTAATTTTGAAAATTTATTGCTTAGAGGCTTATTCTTTTCATGAGAAGCAGCATGCCATTTTGCTTTAAATTTGTTTTCTAGATGAATTTTAATAATTATTTACCCTTTTATCATGACATTGAACTGCACATTAATGAAGCCTATAAACTCAAGGTTCCCCATGCCAAAGACTGGGTGGAATTATTTTAATACTTCTTACACACATGGAAGCCTGGCCTTGTGCCATATATTAAATTTTGAATTTGAGGCTGCAACTTTAAAGATGGTACCTTTTGGGTTAACAGATTCCTAATCTGTTAAAATTTTATGACCATATGTGTTTTGATCTAAAGGCCTCCTTGTATTTTATGAAATCAGAGTTTTTTAATCTGCAGCAAGTGGTGGGGTAGTGTCATTCTTCCTGTCAGGTGCCCACTCTTTTAGCTCCACAGAGCAGAGCAGAGCACAAACCATGAGCTGGAGCACTTGCTGCTCCGGGGGGAGCGGGAGGGCAGAGCGGAGCCAGATGCTGGAGGTGGAACGGTCACCTGTGCTGGCCTGGGACCTTGCCCCAGCGTCGGAATCGTTTTGGTTTGTCTTCCACAAACAATGCTATGAAGCTAATAGGAACCAACAAAGGATGCTGAGTTGCGGAAACAATCCATAATACTGCTATAAAGAAACTACCGTAAATCTACAGTCTAAATAGAATAGAATAGAAAGAAAGGAATAGTCATAGATACAAAGATTTTCAGATCTTTCCTAAAATTGTAATGAATTCTCAGATCCCAAAGCCGCACTCGCGTCTGAGGGCCTGTGGTGCTCTTTTGCTCTTTTAGCTGCAGGCCAGACCCCTCGTACTAATTGGAAGGGTTAACGAAGTAATCATTATCCTATAGGATACCTAAAGGCCTCTTTGCCAGTTAAAGAAGGAATCGCTGGATCAGAAACCAGCTTTTCTTTGTGCTTTCTAGGTACATGCTAAATGACCTTTTCATGTGTTCTTAGATCACTACTTAAATAAAGAGCATTTTTAGGTTTCCCAGTCCTCCGTGGAACACACAAATCATTATTGTTAGCATTTCGTTTCGATGTCATTGTAAACTACTGAGTGGATCCCTATGGTATGTGAGTTGCATGCCTACCCCTAGATTTTACTTTGGGCCAGCTCAATCCCTGGGCAGCGAGTTCTCTCAAAGAAGGCAACAGCTCTGGGCCGCGCTTCAGTGTCGTTGGTGCTTTGCATGTCTCACTGCATGTATTTCCTGTGCACCGCATCGTCAGCGCTGCTTTTTCCGAGTTTGTTTTAATAATTGTAAGAAGTAACTGTGCTTATGTTTTTCGAAACATGAGAAAGAGCACTGGTTCTCCATTAATTTTTCTTTCCCAGCACACGTAAGGCTGTGAGGTACTCATGAGTGGTAGGGCATGGCTGCACCCTGGAGAGGTTTCTGTCAGGGAATTGTCTACCCACACTCCCTTCTCCCTCAGGGGGTGCCCCTACTCATGACTTCTGGGCCCCATTTTAATATTACATATTAAAATAAGAATTACAATGTTGAAAGCCTATACTTTGTATGTCAGTGTTTCTTTTGGTGTGTTTGATATTACTGGTTTGTGAATTTACATTGAACTTCATAGCAAAACTTACGCAGGTTCCCAGAATCCATTTGTATAAATTTCTAGCATTTAATCATTAGACAGCGGTCTGAATTGTAAAAACAAAAAGGAAAGCATTTCTAGGCTCCTGATTTTGTGAGTCTTTTATTTACTTCTTTGTCTATTTGCTTATTCTTAAAAATCAGCTTTATTTATTGAGGTTTAATTCATGTATTATAAAATTTACTCATTTAAAGTATATAATTTAGTGTTTTAAGTATATGGAATTGTCACTACAATTAATTTTGGAGCATTTGCATCACTCCAGAAAGAAGCCCCTGTTCCTATTAGGGGTCACTTTCCATTTCCTCCTAGCCCCTGGAAATCACTAATCTGTTTTCTCTCTCAATGAATTTGCCTATTTTGGGTATTTTATATGAATAAAATCATATAATATGTGGTTCCCTGTGACAGTCATAAGTGACTGCTTTTTCACTTAGTGTAATGTTTTCAGGATTCATCTATGTTGTAGCGTGTATAAATATCCCATTTCTTTTTATGGCCACATAATATTCCACTATATTAAATATGTCACATTTCGTCAGTGGACATTTGGATGGCTTCCATTTTTTGGCCATTATGAATAACGCTGCAGTGAACATTTGCATGCAAGTTTTTGTGTGGACATAGATTTTCAATTCTCTTGGGTTTATAATTCGGAGTAGAATTGGTAGGTCATGGTAATTTCTGTTAAACATTTTGAGGAGCTGCCAGACTTTCAAAGTGACTGTTTTCACCATTGCATTTTCACCAGCAATTTAGGAGGGTGCCAGTTTCTCTATATTCCGGCCAACACATGTTGTTGTGTTTTTATCATAGCCATCCTGGCAGTGTGACGTGATCGGCATTCTTTATATTTGCCTTTGACACTTAATCTTCATTATGGAAATATGAACAAACATAAGCGACATCAATTTTTAAAATTAAGCGCACAGTATTTAAGTAAATGTTAAATAAATGTTTACCTCTAAACTTTTGATGTAGTTTTTATAATAATACACAGTACTTGGCTTTATCCCCAGCCAACTGAGGGCACAGTGTCCGTGCCCTCTTCCCTCCTCGTGGGTTTCTGTCACAGACCCTCAGAGCCAGCACAGCGTTCGGTGCCACTTCAAAACCTGAGCAGAGTGCAAGTTCAGAGAGGACCTGAAAACAGCTAATTTCTAAAACTTGACCAGTCCCTAAGAACGACGCCTTCAAGCCAGCTCACCTGCCACACTGGCTGCTGAGTCATCCAAATTTAGGCAGCAGCTTCAGGGTGACTTTGTATCTTCTGGTCTAAACTGCCTTGAACTAAAACAAAAATGTGATCGCCAGCAAGTCCAGAAATTAGAGCCCGCCAGTGGAGACTAGAGTCTGTTTTTCAACACCTTGACTAGTTGCTTTATCCCCTGCTGTGGTCAGTGAGACACCTGCGGCTTCCTCCTGTCAGACCTTCAGGTACAGAATGATCTCAGCCTGAGTCCCCTTGGTGGCTGAGCTGACATTTTGAAAGAGGCGTATATTTTTTACCAATTTTAAACTCATCCTCGTTCACATAGCAAGCGTATATTACACACCTTAATAAACACAGGGTTTTCATTACGATTGGTAAACCTTTTAACACATCATGTAATTCTAAATACTTAGAATTTTAAAAATAATTTCAAACACTACTGCTTTTTTTCTGCATTCCCAAATGACATTTCTCATTATACTGAATAGAAATAAGAGACACTGCCCATCCAGTTCTAGTGGAAAGGTCAACACTTAGTCACTGCTCCCTGACAGTTTATAAGTGGCTTCATAATTTGGCTGAGAGATCTTGGTACTGCTTAAATATGAAATCGCTCAACACAGAAATGATCAAATTTAGTGGTAATTTCTTATTTTAAGACCATTTCTGTATGTTTTATGATACTAGCTTTGTGTCAAGCTTTTTTTGTGATTCATTTATGAGTTGTTGAGATCTTTGGCCTCTCTAATGCCTCAAATCCATTAGGACAGAGGTAATACCTCGCGTTAATGCAGTGGCCCCAGCAGCGGGGACATGGAAGTGCCCAAGTCTACAGTTACTACTGTGACTGTGAGGATCCTTAACCCAAATCTTATTACCACCTTTTAGCTCCCCGCCATCCCTTCCCTGAGTACTACTAGAATGTCTTAGGGTCCCAGATTGTACATTTATTCACCAAATATTCTTGGTGCATCATCTTGACTTGTTACCAACTCAGCTAGGTACAGGGGATAGAGCCAGTTACTATATGCCAGCAATTTTCAACCGGTGTGCCACAAGAATTTTTAAAACATGCAGTACTTGACAAATTAGTCAGGGGCGCTGGCCTCTTTCCCCTGAGATTGTCAAATTAAAAACAAATGACAACAGCCAACGCAACAATAGCTGTCCAGTGTGAATGAATCAAATTATACCTATTTTTTGTCAGATCAGCAAAAAATATGTTTTTTGGTGTGCTGCAGAATTTTAGTAATTAGTTTATATGTACCATGAGATGAAAAATGTTGAAAATCACTCCTCTAAGCCAACAGGAGAAAGAATAGAATCAGTAGACCGATATCTCTCTCTCTCTCTCTCTCTCTCTCACACACACACACACCCCCACACCAGTAAGCTTGCCCCAAAGTATTCTTGTAGTCACGTCTAGGAAAAATTACAATGGGTTATGCAATACTTGTTTTACCTCCAAAGTTAGGAAAGTTTAAAGATGGATTATTTCCTAAAGTATTTAAATGATCATTTATTCGGCAGGATAGTGTGTAATCTTGAGGAATCTGTATTCTAATTCTTTGACCTAACAGTAGATGTTTAGTGTTGTAAAGGTAGGCCCCACTTATCAGAAGTCAGCGTTTTCTGACGGTTGCTACATTCTGCTTAAATGTCCGGAGCGAGGTAACAGTTGCTGCAGAGCCAGCACCCCCGGCTTTTGCGGGGTGGCCGACATAGGCACACTGGTGAAGTGACTCAGTGGGAAAGGCACTCTGTTATTTTCTTGAATGATAACTAACATTTTAAATTATGATTCTCAACCATTGAAGTTGGTTCAGGATACCATGTTTAAGAAATTTCGGTAGCATACAGTATTTAGAAAATTTACATCAGAAATAATCTGGTGTTTTGAACTAAATAAACTAGAAGATTCACTGTACAGGCAGCATATCATCTAATGCCAAGAAAGTGACTCAGTTCTTTGTAGTGTGAAATGCATGTGGCTTGAGGTCCTTAAAAGGACTGGTTCCTGATGGTCCCAATGGAACCCAGTTGGAGACTGTAATTAAGAGCTGTGGAAGCCTGGGCAGCCCAGGTAAATGCTACGGAGGAGACGTGAGGAGCACATCTCCTCACTGCCACGTGCCTCGGGAGCACTTCCTGACCCTTTCAGCCGAGCACAGGTGTCCAACGTAGGAACAGATGCTGAGACTTATATACATATGGCTTGGAATTTTTGGATTGGGTTGGGTTGGCCAAAAAGTTCGTTTGGTTTTTTTCCATAAGATGGCTCTAGTAGCACTTAGTTTTAACTTCATTTGAAAACAGTTATGTTAGATTGTATTGTGACAGCTGTCATATCAGCATGCATTTAAAAAAAAACATCAAAAGTGGCGAATTTTTGTGTAGCCATGTTAATATTGAAGATAGAAGAAAATATGCAACATTTTCGGCATATTATGCTTTATTATTTCAAGAAAGGTAAAAACAAGTGAAACGCAAAAAAAGATTTGTGCGGTGTATGGAGAAGGTGCAGTGAGGGATGGAATGTGTCAAAAGTGGTTTGTGAAGTTTCGTGCTGGAGATTTCTCACTGGAAGATTCACCATGGTCGGGGTAAATCAGTTAAAGTTGATAGTGATCAAATTGCGACGTTAATTGAGAACAATCAATGCCTTATCATGTGAGACGTAGCCAACATACTCAAAATATTCAAATCAATAAAGTTACTGGTGAAAATGAAAAGTGTGTCTTTTATTTTATGGAAAACATCTAAAAAGACTTTTTAGCCAATCCAATATAATTAATTACATAGCAACTGGCTCTTAATTAACAAATCTTATGTGAGGTTCGTTATATTCTTTTTTCTTTAAAGACTAACCATTTGCTAATGGTTTTTATCCCTTTCCTTTGTTAGGTCTAGAATACTGTGGGTATTTAAAACATAGTGATAAGATTTGTGTTCGGAAAAAGCTGATATATTGAAATCATACAATATAACTCTGCAATTACATTCCAGGAACACAGCATCACCTTCTAGTGCATTTGTGGCCAGAAATGACATCATGTTTTCTCATAGAGCTTTCTACTGTATTTCATGATTAAAGCACATATTAATACACTCTCATTTTTTTGTACAATCTGTTTTATAGCCTAATTTGTATATATAAGGCACTGAGTAAAACATACGTCTATCAAATACCCTATACTTAGCCTTTTAAATTTGAGCAGGAGGCAGTAGTATTGCCATCTTTGTCACCTCTGGTTATGGAGATAGATGGGGACATTGCCTAGTCAACATTTTAAAAATAGTATGTGAGACTTCTGGTCAAGATGGCCATCTAGGCGGGCATGGCTCGCCTCTTTGCACAATCACGTCAAAATTACAACTAAAATATAGAACAATCATCACTCAGAACCATCAGAAATCAAGTTGAATGGAAGTCTGATTGACAACTATGGAATTACAGAAACCACATCCATCCAGACTGGTAGGAGGGATGCAGATGTAAATGAGGTTGGTCCCACACCCATGTGTGGTGGATAAAAATTCAGGAGGGGTAACTCAGGAGTCAGGAGTCCCAGCCCCACACCAGGCCCCCAAGCCCAGGGTTCCAATGCAAGGAAGATAAGTCCCCACAACTTCTGGCTGCAAAAACCCACGTGGACTGAGTCGGTAGAAGAAATTGCTGGAACCCCAAGCAGTTCCTCTTAAAGAACCCACACATGGACTCACTCAGACTTACTCCCTCTGAGCTCCATTACCAGGGTAGCAGCTTGAAAGGCATCAGTGGTATACGAGGAGAAACAAGTGTCAAGGCAATCAGAGGCCATTGTCCCTTTTGTAAACCCTCCCCCCACAGAGCAAGCAGGCTGGGGCCATATCTGAGACTCCATCAAGCTGGCTGACATGGTTTAACCTGTCCTGGAGATCCCCAGAGACTCTGCCCCACCCAAGCTGATTTTCCATATGAATGGCTGGTCTTGGCTCATGCTTCACCACTTCCTAAATCCTCTCAAACAAGTAACAGCTGGCTTCTCTGATTCCCAGGCCCCACACTAGCAGCAGCCAACTTAGATTCCCAACTGGACTTCGCCTGGGAAACTCCAAGCCCAGCACAAGTAGCAGCCCTCTCAGATTTCTTAATAGCTCAGGCAAGGTGCCCCCTGCAAAAGACAGGTGGGGGCTGACCTTGGCCTACACCACCTGGGAAACCCAAGGGGCCAGTACACTCAGTGGACAGCCACAGACCATGTCAGAGCACCACTACCCTGCCCCTGCACAGCTGATCCTCGGTGGAGGGTGGAGGTTGGTGGTAAGTCGTCACAGCCAGTTCTTTCATCTGACTGGCTTGGGTAAATTCCTCCCATTGATCTGCCAACAGCAACCAAAGCTCAACTACAAGAGGAGGATGTACTCTACTCACATGAAAGACGCACCTCAAGTACCTAGCCTGAGTGACAGAGGAGGCTGTGTCATTGGACACTACAGGACACCTACTATATTAGACCACACCACCAAGACACAGTCAGAGCAGATCTACCTAATACATAGAAACAAACAGGGTGGCTGCCAAAATGAGGAGAAAAACATGGCTCAAATGAAAGCAAATCAAAACTTCAGAAAAGGAGCTAAACGAAATAGAGATAAGCAATCTTATCAGATGCAGAGTTCAAAACACTGGTTATAAGGATACCCAGGGAACTTAGTGAGGACCTCAACAGCATAAAAAAGATCCAGTCAGAAATGAAGGATTCACTAATGGAAATAAAGAACAGTTTACAGGGAGACAACAGTAGAGTAGATGAAGACTGGAATCAAATCAATGACTTGGAACATAAGGAAACAATACAACCACACAGAACAACAAGGAGAAAAAGAATCCAAAGAAATGAGAGTATAAGCAGCCTCTGGGACAACTTCAAGAGGTCCAACATTTGCATCATAGGGGTGCCAGAAGGAGAAGAGAAATAGCAAAAAGATTGGAAATCTTTTGAAAAAATAATGAAAGAAAACTTCCCTAATTTGGTGAAGGAAATAGACGTGCAAGTCCAGGAAGCACAGAAAGTCCCAAACAAGATGGATGCAAAGAGACCCACACCAAGATGCATCATAATTAAGATGCCAAAGGTAATAGATAAAGAGAATCTTAAAAGCAGCAAAAGAAAGGAAGTTAATTACCTACAGGGACTTCCCATAAGACTGTCAACTGATTTCTCAAAAGAAACTTTGCAGGCTAGAAGGGATTGGCAAGAAATATTCAAAGTCATGAAAGGCGGGGACCTACAACCAAGATTTCTCTTCCCAGCAAAGCTATCATTTAGAATTGAAGGGCAGATAAAGAGCTTCTCAGACAAGAAAAAGACTAAAGCAGTTCATCATCACCAAACCATTGCTATATGAAGTGTTAAACGGACTTGTTTAAGAAAAAGCAGCTCAAACGGAGAACAATAAAATGGCAAATACATATATCAACAATTGAATCTAAAAAGCAAACTAAGCAAACAAGAAGAACAGAGACAGAATGATGGGTACGGAGAGCATTTTGATAGTTGCCAGATGGGAAGGAGGTATATGGGAATAGGTGAAGAGGTGAGGGGATTAAGAAGTACAGATCCGAAGTTAGAGAGTAGCCACAGGGGTGCACAGTACAGCACAGGAAATGGAGCAGCCGAAGAACCTGGTCACATGATCCATGGACGTGAACAATGGTGTGGGAATTGCCTAAGGGAGTGGGGGCTGCTGGGTGGAGGGGGGCAAGAGCGGAAACATCAGGGCAACTGTAATAGCATAACCAATAAAATATAATTTAAAAATAAAGTATGTGAAACCCTTGGAAAAATGACAAGCTTTATACCAGTAATTATGTAAGTATTAATATGTTCTTAAGGGAAGTATCCTGCTAAATTTCACTGCATGAGAACAAGTTTACTTTATATTCAGAATTCTCTTAATTTATGTGCCATCCTTAAATTTATGTGCTCTGATCAGTGTGACAGTTTTTCTCCCTGCGATCACTTTGTAGATACTAGTTTTCTTCCTTCAGCAGAGCTTCTTAGGACCAAGAGTAGGAAGCCAACAGAGGTTGCTGCATTAGCAAACTTAAGTGAGGGAAAGAAACAGTTTTTGTTCTGTTTTGTGTTTTCCCCCGAGGACTGGAATAAAGACTGGATTAACATACATCTGCTTTTATTTGTGTGTATGTGTATGTGTGTTTGTGTAATGTCTTTTAGGGAGAACTTGAACGGCAGCTTTTACAAGCCAATCCAATTCTGGAATCATTTGGAAATGCGAAGACTGTGAAAAATGATAACTCATCTCGTTTTGTAAGTTGAACAGTATCAGAAACTTTTCATTCCTCAGATTTCTGCTTAAATGTCTAGTATAGTTAACTAAATACAGTGCTTGCTAGGTTTTCAGAAGAGGCTAGTTAATGTAGTATGGAACAGTATTATCTAATAAAAATGTAATGCAAGTCACATGTAATTTAAAATTTTCTAGTAGGCATATTTTAAAAAGCAATAAAGGAAAAATATGAAAGTAATTGTAATCATATTCTATATAAATATATAACGATATATTATTGTATGGATATATAATTATGTAACCTCTGAACTTAATGTTTTATCTTTGATTGGAGGTGATATATAATACCTGTTAGAGGGTTGGTGTGGAGATTTAAAGACGCATGTTTTCTACTAAACAGCTCTGGGCATAATAAAAGGTCAACAAGTAAGTTTGGTATTCAGTGTAGTAATTTGTCCTTTTTATGGCACTGTTTCTATGACATGTGGACTTCAGAATAATTTGTCATTACTATTACTTTTCTTTAAAAAGTCTTCCGCCCCGGACCAGGTGGTTCAGTTGCTTGGAGCATCATCCCATACACCGAAAGGCTGCTGGTTTGATTCCCAGTCAGGGCTCATACCTAGGTTGTAGGTTCAGCCTCTGGTCGGGTGTGTACAGGAAGCAGCCAGTTGAAGTTTCTGTCTCACGTTGCTGTTTCTGTCTCCGCCCCTCCCCCCGCCCCTCCCCCCGCCCCTCCCCCTCTAATTGATAAAAACACCCTGGGGTGAGGATTTTTTTAAAAATCTGTTCAGCTATCTTAATTCATTGAAAACTTTACTTGCTCCTTCAGTGTAATCAACTATAACAGTTTGCCTGAGAATATTATCATGGTAGCTGGATCGGTATTAGTATGAGGATACCAGCCTCTGCATTCCATCTGCTGAGAATCAACACTTTAATGCAAATCATCTGTAAACCCATATTCAACAAAACAGGCATTAGTTCAGTAACCCATTTGCTCTGGATTATAGTCATCGAGATTCAATGACCATTTCTGTGGTCGTTTCGGAGAGGGTCTTCAATTTCAGTTATTTCTACTTAAATTGTTACTTCTGTTTTTTTCTCCCTCTTCCGGTATTAGCAATATTGGCAAAAGTATCAGGGAATCTAAAATCATTGTCACATACTTTTTTATTCTGGGAATGTAAAGTCGTGGTCTGAATGTTACTTTTCTGATGACATGGTCACTTTGCTCAGTGGAAGTGGCCAGATCTGAGATCACAGAGGTCCAGGTAAACAGAAAGGTAACCAAATGACCCGCTGAGTTTGCTAGGGCGGCCACAACAGAGCGCCACCGACTAGGGGGCTTAACCCACCGAAATTAATTTTCACGCAGCTGGAGGCTGGAAGTCTCAGATTAGGGTGTTGGCAGGGTTTGTTCCTTCTGAGCCCCCTCCCCTTGGCTTGTAGATGACCATCGTCTCCCTGTGTCTTCAAGTGGTGTTCCCTCTGTGTGTATCTGTGGCCTATTCTCTTATAAGGACCACCGTCATCTGGGATAGGATTAGGAGTCTCCATAGAGACCTCATTTTACTTCATGAGCTCTGTAAAGACTCGCTCTGCAAACGGCATCATACTCAGAGGTGCTGAGAGTTAGGGCTTGAATGTATGAATTGAGGGGACTGGGGCAGAATTTAGCCCATAACACCGTCAGAGACAGTGTAAGCACAAGAGGCTTTCTAAGCTTGTAAGAAATAGAGATCTATCTGCTTGGAATAATGTTTATTATCAGTAAGATAATGTTTGAAGAGTCACTTAACCCACACTCGTTTAGTAATGATTCTGTTTTATTTTTGTTTGTACAAGGGGGGTAAACAAATGTGTCCGTGGCACTAGGAAGCCTGGCTGTGACTTTTGGGTTTTACAAAACATCAGGGGAAACTGAGCTCTGTTTACAGAGTGTCTGTCATTCCGTGGGTCGTCACCATTGAGCCTGAGCCACAATTAAATCTTAACTTTTTCCTACTGAAAGCCCTGTGTTTAGTGGCTGCATCATGAGACAGAAGAAACAGTGAGCTACCAGCTTAGGTATGTGAATCTCCATGAAGATTTTCAAGGACTTCTTAGTGGAAAATATTTTATTTTACCACATAAATCAAGTTACCAGACTATTCCAGCTTTCTCCGCTAAACAACACTTTAAATTCAGGAGAAACAGTTTTGAGCCCATTTGGCTCATTTTTGCGTGGAAAAGATAAATTGCTACTAATCAGTCACTTGTGTCTTTGATAAAGAATGTAGTGATTCCGTTACTAGGTGGTAAGCGTTCATGTACTTGCCAGGGTTTTTGTGTTTGAGACAGACAGAAAGACAAGTACAATTCTGTATTAGTGACCCATTGCTCTATAACAGTATTACCTAAAATCTGGTGATTTAGACGGAGTTTCTGTGTGGTGGGTGGTTCCGGCCCAGGATCTCTCATGAGGTGGTCATGAAGGTGTTGGCTAGAGCTGCAGTCACCTGAAGACTGGATGTGGCTGGAGGATCTTCTTCCAAGCTTACTGAGGTAGCTTTGGGCGGGAAGCCTCAGTCCCTCAGGGTGGGCACCTTTTCTGCGCACCTTGGAGGCCTCTCCACGGAGTTGCTCCTGACGGGGCAGCTGGCGTCCCCTGGAGCGAATGCTCCCAAGAAAGCAGGACAGAAGCCACACAGTGTTTTTTATGACCCCACCTTGGAAGTCACATACCATCCCTTTGGTGTATTCTGTTGGTCACACAGACCAACCCTGCTACAGCGTGGGAGGGAACTACATAATGTGAATATCGGAAGGTGGGGATTATTGAACTCGTCTTGGAAACGGGCTACCACAAGTCATTAGTGAGGTTGCCATATTGACATACAGAGGTTATAATCTCTAATTTGCATTATTTTAGATCAGTACGTCTCAACTGGGGCCCTCCAGGGGACATTTCTTAGTGTCTGGAGACACTTTTGGCGGTTCACCTTGGGCACTGGGTAGCAGTGTGCACCTGGCATCTGGTGGGCAGAGGCCTGGGATGCTGCTGACATCCTGTGGTGCACAGGCCCGGCCCCGCGATAACGGATTACCCAACCCAAGGTGTCGGTTATATCGAGGCTGAGTAACCCTGCTCTAGCTTGTTCCTTGAAATTACAGTCTAAATTAGGGTAGTGAACTTTCTTAAATTTATTTGCAAAAGAACTACTATACATGTGTCTACTTAATGCTTGTCACTTATACATCCTTGTTCAATGATTAACAATTCCAGTAGGAACGTGCGCGTTCTACTGGTAGGAAGAATTCCTTAGACAATTTTCTAGCAAGATTGGTCTAATAAGAATCCTCTACCCAATCTAAATTCTCAGCAAACCTTGTTTCAGTTCATGTTCCACCTACCACAGTGCTGAGCTACTGTATAATAAGTACGCTCAATCTAATGTATTAAAAGCTAATCGTTTTAGAAAAAAATATTTTTGATTCAGGCAGTGTTCTTAGGCATAGCTATTCATTCAACCAAGAAACAAAGTTATCTTTAAAGTGTTGACTTCGGGCTTTAGTTTTTAGAAAGTCAACTTTATATCGATAACTATAGCATCTTTTTTAAAGAAATTGGTTAGTACCTGGCAACTACCGTCTTAAGGCATTGACTACACAGGACTGCAACAAGTACTTGATTTTAGTGGTTCCATAAAAAATAGTGTAGTAATTAGTTCCATCGACTGACTGATGTTGGGGTAAAACATCCCTTTGGCAGTCGTCTGTGGGTGTTGCCAATGCTTTGGATCTCGGGTTTAGGGAGTAGCCAGTGTTGGCTCATTTTTAATTAAAGTTTATATAATTTACATACTTTTCTTGGTGTGCAGTTCAGTTCATTATTAAGCACCTCTTCTTTGCCAGGCACTGTGCCGCTTACTCGTTATCTCCCCTTGGATGTCTAATAGACTTCTCACATTTAACATATTCCAGAAGGAACTTTATCGCTCCTGTTCAAAATTTGTTTCTTAAGTCTTATTGTCAATATACGGTACCATCAAATTACCCAGTTGCTTAAGCATAAAATAAAATAAAAACAACAACAAAAACCTCAAAAAATAAAATACCTAAGAGTCACCCTTGATTCAGCCTTTTTCTCGTGGCCCATGTCCAGGCCAGGAGTAAGGCCTGTTGGTTACACTTCCAGCATGTATTTCAGACCGGCCCACATTTCTCCTTCTCCCTCCCTCTCTTAAGCACCTAGTTAATCTAAAACCCTATCTGAGGAATTTCCTCTGTTCTCTGTCACAGTGTCTTATGATCTCCCGCATAGCACTTAATCACAGTCTGTAGTTAATTTCTATGCTTACGTATGGCTCTCCTGCTAGAATGTAAGATTTCTGACAGTAGGGACGTACCTACCTTGTTTTCTGGATCCTTAGTTTCTGTCTGTGGCTCTCACATGTAAGTACATAGTAGGTGAGGGATCCCTTTCGTTGAAAGGTGGTTGCCTGCTAAGTGCTAGACACTCTTCTAAGTCCTGGGAATATATCAGGGGGCAAAGCCAGAGTGTCTGTTCTCATAGAGCTCACCTTCATTTGGGCTTTACCTTTCATATACGTCCAACGACATGCCGTCAGGTAGAGTTGAGCTCGGGGAGCTTACTGCATGTGCTAGACCCTCTGAGACTCTGCATGCCCCCATTTTCGAAGGATTGGCAGAAGGTACGTGAGAGGCAGTGGCTCCGTGGACAGGACAAGCCTTGGGTTGGGATTGGTCTTAGACCTCATACTGGAAGAGTAATGTGATATCAAAAAAGTGAGTTGGCTGTACAGTGGAATTTCATGTAGTCAGTGTTTACAAACCACATGCTTGCAGTGAAAAATATTTGAAACTGTAAACTGGGTAAGCTTTAGTATCCATTTGTTTCCATTTCTTTGATCTAAAATAGACAAGTAATTTCCTGAAGAATATCTTTCTTTCAAAGATGCTAACATACGGTTTGTATTAAGGGGGATTCTTTAGGAGAGCATTACCCTTATGAAAATAATCGTTCACAGTTACTCCAGTTCTCGGTTGATGGAGGAGTAAAATGCAGTCCAGATGGAGGGGATCTTATGTAAAATGAATCTCTTGTAATGAAACTTTAAAAACAGGGATTTCAATTTCAAAACGATTGTATCAGCAGATACATCTACCCTCAGAAAGTTTTAGTAGAAATCAGTTTCCATATTTATGCAAATCTTTTTTTCCCCCAAACTTATTTAAGCCACTCCAGCTATCCCCAAGTTTATGGACCTTTGGTAATTAGCCTCCAACAGTTACAGCTAGATCGAGGCTCTAGGTACACTCTCTACCACTTGGCTACCAGGTAACAGTGAGAGCGTGTCAGAGCTCTGCACCCTCACATATCTTTTTTAGCAAGCGGACATTTAAAAGGCTTTGTAAGTAAATTGGATGCAGCCCCTGCCCTGTCTTTAGTACTCTCGCCTACCTTTCCCTGAAGATCTACTGAGGCAAGTGGGACAGTGTCAGAGACAGCTGTGGTCTGTACCAGGCAACCAGCATCTTCCAAATCAGTGGCTGCACATAGCCATTTTTTTCTCTTTTTTTAATTTTATTGTATTGATTATGCTATTACAGCTGTCCCAGTTTTTCCCCCTTTGCCCCACTCCACCCAGCATCCCATCCCCTGTACCCCTGCAGGCAGTCTCCCCACTATTGTTCATGTCCATGGGTCATGCGTATAAGTTCTTCGGCTACTCCGTTTCCTATTCCGTACCAAGGTCAGCCCCGACCTGTGTTCTGTCCAGGGCCACCCTGCCTGCGCTATAAAGCAGTCTGAGATGGTTGCCACTTGTTCTGGGCTTGGAGATTCCCAAGTGAAACCAAGCTGTGACTCTAGGCTGGCTGCTGCTAATGCCACTTAACTAGGGCCACTTAGCAAGAGGTACAGGGGGCTGGGGTTTCACTGAGGCTGGTATCGCCCGTTCGATAGGACTTAGGAGGCTGTGAAGCGTGAGCCAAGACCAGCCATTCGGCACATAGCCATTTCAGAATGGAGCCCTAGACAGCCTTCCCAGCGTTACAGACTGCAGGCTTTCTAGAGTCTTAAATATGTGTTCACACCAGAGTGGGGAGTGTCTGTGTATTTCTGATCAGTCCATGTCTCTTAATGCCACTCATTTTACCCCAGGAATTTTTAATATCTATGATGCTAAGTAACAAGGCTACTTAGTTCACATGAAACTCATTTTAGTAATTAACAAAGCTTCTGGGTGAGTTGAGAGATTAGGGTAGCAGAAGCATATATAATAGTCATCCGGTCTTTAGGTTAAATCCTAGCCGTTTACTCCTAGAATGGGTTTTCCCATTTAGGGTAAATAGCTGCCTCTAGAGAGTGTAGATTTTTAGTGGAGTAACTAACACACATACATAGCACACTATGCTGTGTGTTTTAAAGTAAATTACAGCCCTGGCTCGTGTGGCACAGTTGGCTGGAGCGTTGTCCCGTGGCCGAAGGGTTGCAGGCTCAGTTCCAGGTCTGGGTGCGCACCATCTGCGGCCCGGGTGCATGTGAAGGCGCCCGTCAGTGTGTCTCTCACATCCATGTATCTCCCTCTCCCTCCCTCTCTCTCTAAAAGCAATGAAAAATGCCCTCGGGTGAGGGTTTAAAAAGAGTAAATTACAGATTTTATTGTATAACAACTTTAAATACCAAATGAGGAAGGAGAAAAATATTTTCAAAGTGTGAAAAAAACCTGCATTACCCTGTAGCAAATTGCTAACAATCTAGGTTTAATTACTGCAGGTACATTGTAACCACCCAGAAAAAAAGGTCTAGAAAATCATTATGGATTCAAGAGGAATAAAATTTTTTAAATAAGAAAATTTTCGTATTATTTTCTCGGCAGTATCAATGTATCTGAGTTGTCCGAGTGCACCTTTTTAAGTGAAGTTTTTAATTTCTGTCTTACACACAGGAGAGAGGATTCTAGTTGCCTTCACTGCCCAGGGCTCCCGCAGGGAGCGTGTAGTCTCAGTGGTTCTTGGATTGGCATTCAGCACATGTATGACGTCAAGCGCATACTCCATAATTCATACATGATGTACTTGTCCTGTTTTTGGTTTTTTCTTTTGGTTTTTATAGGTGAGATCCTGGTCGAATATTCTGAGTACCATAATCTGGCATGTAGAAATCTAATACGGAGTTGGGCAGTTTTACCACCGGTTCTTTCATATAATGTTTAAAAGATTAGAGGACCCACTTGAAAGTAAAACTCTTTGTTTTCCATTTTAGCCTAGATTTGTATTTTAATAAAAATGTTAACTCTGAAAGAATACTTATCACTATGAGGAAAAGACTTTTTAACTTACAGATTGTATTTCGCCCCCTTCCCTTCCCCTCGAGAAGGAAGGGACTTTGTGTCCCATGCCTGCTTCTCGCCTAATTCGTCAGGACAGCCTACATCAAGGGGAATATAGGAATCCTGGACTGTTTGGGGATATTCAGTATTTCTTTTTAGTTCTGGAATTTCGCTCTGTCGTGTGGTCAGAGGGCTTAGGTAGGTCTTGTAATGTAACTGAATGTGAAGTCACTTAACATGGAGAGTTGATTTTCAACTTTGTAAGGTTTTTGTTTTGTTAAAATGTTTTCAAAATAGAATCAATTATAGAAGCTTTGGCTTATAACCAAGATTTACTAGTTACCAAATATGCTGTTTTGAGAGATACCAGTTACTTTTGGGTACATATAGAAGAAGCAGGGGTGGAGGGGAAGGTTGGAGGGACACCCTAATCCACTCTACCTCCTCCCCACACGGCAGGCTTCTACCATCCCATTTCTTTCCTCATTCTATCCCTTTATTTCTTTACCCTTGGCCTAACCATTTTCATTTAGCCAAAAGATACCTCTCTACACTCGCTATAAAGGCTAGAGCAACAGCGGCACCAGTTAGTTGTGAGAAGAAAGGAAGCAGATTTGACTAGGGAACTGATGCCGGAATTAGATGTGGTATGTTGGTGACTTTTTTCACCCAAGTTGTTGACCACATGTATAAATTATTTTGAGACATTTCTTTTTAGGTTACCTGCTCAAAAAGCCAAAAACCTTTGTTTCTTCCATTTCTCCTTTGACTTTCTTTCCTGTTTTATAATTTCCCAAGAAGTAAGGAAAAAAATAAATTCACTAAATATAAAATAGGTAATGTTCAAATATAAAAGGAAGTTTTATATTTTAAATTTATTAGAGTTCAAAGTTATCAATGTAATAACTGTCTTATTTCCCAAGATTATCTTGTTTAATGAGTTTGAACTTATAATTCGGGTGGTCAGGAAAAATTAATAGGAAATAGTATAAGAAATAGAAACCTTAAATAGCATGTTGACATATACATAGTAAAGAAGTTAGACATGTTGAAATCTGAAAGTCTGTATCTCTGTAACGAATTCTTTAACTGTTTTCTTCATTGAGAATTATATGATACCATATGAGTTTGATTAACCTTTCTGCAGTGTTAAAATGAGAAATTTGAGAAAATATTTCCTTAAATAGTTATGTCGGCAATGTATTCCTTGCAACTTTGAAGTAATAACATTGTCTTTTGACCACTGTCTCTTAAAATAGCAATTTTTTATTAACTTGATGAGGTAGTGAATAGATAATACAGCTGTTTAAAATTTGTAAAGAATTTTAACCCTCAGTATAACATCAGTATAACATGATTTTAGTTTCCGAGTTTCATTTTTGAGGAGTTCCCAGTATTTATAAGGACTAATAATTTTTTAACTATTCTTTCTTAGGGCCTTCTGAAGAACAAAGACAAAATTTGCTTTTGGGGGGTTGCTTAAACAACAGAATTTAGATATCTAAGGTAGTTTCAATTTTCTCACAGTTCTGGAGGCTGGAAGTCTGAGATCAATTTTTTTTTAAGTTCTTAATGATTAGGGTTTCATTTTTATTATGTTATAGTCCAAGAAGGTTTCCTGTCCTACTGCTGCTGTTTTAGAATTTATAGAGGCTTTTTTTTCCTTTTATATTTGAGGCAATAGTTAAGATGCATTTTGTAACCAACTCATGGATACTTTGCAGAGCACATTGGCTTATTATTTTATGTTACTATTCAGATCCTCTGTGTCCTTATTTATTTTCTATTTCTCCTTTGTAATTTATTTCCAGGGCAAGTTTATTCGGATCAACTTTGATGTAACTGGCTATATCGTTGGGGCCAACATTGAAACATGTATCCTTTTTCAGAATAGTATAATCCAAAATAAAGAATCATTTAACCTTCCTGCAGCCTCAAAGCAAACCTTTGTGATATCACTCCCCTGATCAAGATGATAAAACTTAAGCCCAGACAGATTGTGACTTGGTCAAATACTTTCAACTGCTGAATATTAACTCCAGAGTGGTGTTTAGTTGTTGTCATTATTGTTTGTTTATATCACCAGGTCGTAAGCTAATCACATGGCTGGGGGGTGGAGAGCCCCACTGAGGTGAGAATTACCTGAATACCATCTTCCCAGGAAACGTCAGTGTATAAGAGCCTTGAGCTGAATGTGGTTACATGGAACTGCCCTTCAGTTACTGTTGTGTTCGCCTAGTTTTTACGACCTGTTTCTGATATCCATAGGGTGGGCGTGTACCCATTGAAAGAAGCCTTACGCAACAGGAGTACAGAGTTAAAGCAATTTCGATTAGTGTGAAGCAGAATAAAACTAGAGGGGGAAAATGTCAAACACACAGACTAGTCCTAAGAAATGAGAAGTCTACCTAGAATTAATTTGAGTAAAGAGATAAGAAGACAGAAATGATCCTGAATTGGGAGTATGCCAGTCAGCAAGGCTACAGATGACAGTCCCTGATACTGGTTAGAATGATCTCCAGTGAGAGAAGTAAATTGTTTCTATCCCTCAGCTGAAGGATAGATCAATATTTTCTTATGAATTCAGAACTGTGTTTCATGTTTCTAAATACACTCGGCCAGCAAACACAAACACTCGATAATGACAGAGGAATGGAGCTAGAGTTTCTTCTTACTGGTTAGCTATGCCATCATTCATCTGAATGTATTTTTTACCAAATGTGAAGGACGTGTTTGGTATCATGCAATTTAAAATTTAGGCCATGGGGCCCATACAGAGTCCAATCAGTTGGTGGCCCGAGAAGTGGCAATCATCTTCCCAAGCAGTGAAACCAGGGGGTCTGTGAGAGCCCAGTGTGACTATTGACCCAGAGACATCCCAGGAGCAGCAAAGCCGGGTGGACAAAAAACCCAATCAGGTCTCGGATATGTGCTTCAAATACACAGGCAAGCGTGCGATACTCTGAATGAAGGCGCTGATGGGGGCGGGGCTGCTGGCACCGTGGGAAGCCCAGGCAGAGTAGGCAGCAGCCGGCTCCAAGTACGGGCATCAGTGGGTCTCTAGAGTGTAATGGGAAGGCCAGTAGTTCATCCATACGCCTCTCAAGGCATCGTTTAGGAAATGTACACGAGGCGATGGACGTTAAGTGGCTGGCACCACTTCTAGGAGGCTTTCAGTGAAGGGGGGCTCTCCTGGGCAGCACAGTGGCAAAGCACATACGTTTTGGAGTTCAAGTTTTGATTTCTAGCGCTGCCACTTACTAGCTTTGTTATTTTAAGTAATGTCTTTGTGCCTTGGTTTCCTTATTTGTAAAATTGTGATAATTCTGATATTACAAGGCTTTTCCTGCCTTAAACAACTGAACATTATTTCCTGTGGATTCTTATAGTCCCTCACATGGCGCTGCGTTCTCGGAATATAACCCAGATCAAGGGCAGCATGGGGCGGGGTGGGGCGGGTTTGGGAAACACTCTGAACTTTAGGTTCCCTGCTGGTCCGGTGAATCTGGTGGATTAGTGAGAAGCATAAGTTGCATGTATTTTCTCTTCTTTCTTTCTTTCCCTCCTTCTTTCCCTCCTTCCTTCCCTCCTTCCCTCCTTCCTTCCTTCCTTCCTTCCTTCCTTCCTTCCTTCCTTCCTTCCTTCCTTCCTTCCTTCCTTCCTGTTTATTGCAGGATAGTCGATATATATCAGAGAGAGAAAATGTTTACAAATTAAAGAGACATGGAAAGAACACCACCTTTTCAATTTAATCCTTAACCGTCTTTGCTCAGACCTTCTGGAAAAATCTCGTGCTGTTCGTCAAGCAAAAGATGAGCGTACTTTTCACATCTTTTACCAGCTGGTATCGGGAGCAGGAGAGCACCTAAAATGTAAGCTACGAAGTTTTTTACTGTTTCACATTCATTTGAACATCTTTGTTAATGTTAAATTCCTTTTCGAGAGAGGAACACTTGGGGAAACAAATGTCTCTTTCAAAATTCTGGCTGGTCAGATTATGAACATGAAAATGAAATTGGATTTCAATGTTGAGGTAAATACTTTGAAGTGGCAGGCATATGGGTGGTGTTATGTTATCTCTTGTCCTTTTGTTTCTTTTTAAAAATGTTTAAATTAGAAGACAAATGATGCATTTTTATAAAGCTCTGTTTTAACATTTATAAATATAAATGTAAGAAAACAATCACTTAATAAAATTAAGTTGAATAAACATTTGTACTAGTAGCTTAACAACTAAATGTATATGTTATGCTTCCACGAGTACGAGAAGCCGATGGTGGATTTTCCTTTTCTTTTTCTTTGTTTCTTTCTTTCTTTTCTTTTTTTTTGTCATGAGTCACAAGGACTGGAAGCTTGGGTAGAATTCTGTTCTGGATCAGAGATTTGCTGGGTGTATGAGGGAGAGTAGCAGATGCTCAACTTTCCCATTTTTCCCGAGTCTCAGATTCAGTGCTTTTGTGTGACTATTATATATATTCTCTAAATCTCACAAATAGATACATGCACAGCTATACTTTTCTCATCAGAGGTGTAAGCTTTTGCAGTGAAATGCTTTTGCTTTGAAAGCACTGAACCCAGAAATTGATTAGAAAACGACCTGCAAGGAAAAAAATAAGCAACACATAGAGCCAACAATTCAAGATTGTACATATAGCATGTGATGCCGAAGAGAAGAAAACCTTCAGGCTTCCAGACTGGCAAGATAACTCTGCAATAGTAATGATCAAAATAATGAGATCAAAATGTTAAAGATATAGAAAAAGAAAGCAACCAGTATGCAGCGGAAGTTAATTAAATGTGATGTAGATAAGAATTAAGGGCCAGGAGTGATCAGAAATTCTCTGCAGGCGAGCGTTACAAAGAACGCTGGGCGCACGGGGTAGCATCCATTGTAGGGATAAGTAGCCATGTCTGTTTTGATTCCTCCTGAGAAACATCCTTCTGCTCTTGAGGAACACATTTATTAAAAGAGTAAGTCAAGTTCTGTCTAACCTGTGGCCCCTAAAGTACAAGTAGGCAGCGGGGGTACCCATTATAATATTCTGAGATAGTATTATGCGAGTAGTGTATTGCACGTCATTCGAAGCAAATTTACCACTAACAAGCCGGCGTGGAGGAAGGGTTTGAGGGGTTTGGCTGGGTCGAGCGCGTGCCTGGTTCATCTTCTGTACCTTCTATATCTGCGTGTTTATCTTACGTCCACGTAATCTTCATATTGACTCTGTAGTGTTTGCTGTTAACTACTTACTAAGGTAAGAATATAGAATATGGGTTTAAAAGCTTTCTAAAATACATATTTAAACCTGAAAACAATAAGGTGTTAGTTCTCTGAGAAAGTAACATCCTTTCCCCGCTGATTTCAAATATAATATTATATAAGCCACAGTCCCCCAAACTCCAGTTGAGATGTTTGCAGTTCACATTATTGTTTTCCTGTCTTGATACAGATGATGGGAACTGTATGCATTTGTGTATTTAATGTGAATATATAAAGAAAGGGAAAGCTTGAGGGTAAAAAGTATGTGGTGGCGATGGGTGGGCGCTGAGCCGCTGTCCTCCCAGGCCCCGGGGCCACCTGGGTGTGGGCCTGCTTCAGCCTGGGTGTGAGTATTTATTTAATTGTACTCCATTCTATTTTGTTTTAGCTGATTTGCTTCTTGAAGGATTTAATAACTACAGATTTCTCTCCAACGGCTACATTCCCATTCCGGGACAGCAAGACAAAGATAACTTCCAGGAGACGATGGAAGCAATGCATATCATGGGCTTCTCTCACGAGGAGATTCTGTGTACGTGGGCTTTCCCAAAGGTTCTGGTACTCACTTAAATAGGACCTTAATCGGGGGGAAATAGCCTAAATTGGAAAAGGATTGAGGACCTGAGAGCTGCCCGTAATTTTATGAAATCCTGAGACATACCTTACAGAAAAGTTCTGTATGGCTAACTTTTAGTCACAATGAATTAGAATGTGTCTCTGCTGCATGTTGATGCAATATTTTTATTAATTTCTTTCTTTTTACTAAAGCAATGCTTAAAGTAGTATCTTCAGTGCTTCAGTTTGGAAATATTTCTTTCAAAAAGGAGCGAAACACTGATCAAGCTTCCATGCCGGAAAATACAGGTAAACTGATAACTGCTGATTTTATATTTCTTTTTAAAAAATTATATTTTATTGCTTATGCTATTATAGTTGTCCTTATTTTCCCCCTTTAGTCCCCTTCCACCGACCCCCCCCCCCAATCCTTCAGGCAGTCCCCCAACCATTGTTCATGTCCATGGATCATGCCTATAAGTTCTTTGCTGCTCCATTTCCTATACTGTACTTTATTTACATCCCCATGGCTGTTCTGTAACTACCTATTTATACTTCTTAATCCCCTAGTTTCTCACCCATTCTCCCACACCCACCCTCCCACCTCTTTATCTTTAACCTTTTGCATTTTAATTATGATGTGTCTTGGTGTGGGCCTCTTTGCATCCATCTTGTTTGGGACTCTCTGTGCTTCCTGGACTTGCATGTCTATTTCCTTCACCAAATTAGGGAAGTTTTCCTTCATTATTTTTTCAAATAGATTTCCAATTTTTGCTATTTCTCTTCTCCTTCTGGCACCCCTATGATGCAAATGTTGGACTTCATGAAGTTGTCCCAGGGGCTGTTTATATTCTCCTCATTTTTTTGGATTCTTTTTTTCTTGTTCTGATCGGTTGTTTTTTTGTTTCCTTATGTTCCAAATCATTGATTGGATTCCAGGCTTCATCCACTCTACTGTTGTTTTCCCGTAAATTGTTCTTTATTTCAATTTGTGTATCCTTCGTTTCTGACTGGATCTTTTTCATGCTGTTAAGGTTCTAAGATCGTTGAGCACCCTGATAACCAGTGTTTTGAACTCTGCATCTGATAGATTGCTTATCTCTATTTCGTTTAGCTCTTTTTCTGGAGTTTTGATCTGTTCTTTCCTTTGAGCTGTGTTTCTTTGTCTCCTCATTTTGGCAGCCACCCTGTGTTTGCTTCTGTGTATTAGGTAGAGCTGCTTTGACTCTGTGTCTTGCTAGTGTGGCCTAATATAGAAGGTGTTCTGTAGGGTCCAGTGGCACAACCACCTCCCCTGTCACCCAAGCTGAGTAGTTGAGGTGCGTCCTTCATGTGGGCTGAGTACACCCACCTTTGTAGTTGAGCTTTGGTTGCAGTTGGCAGATCAATGGGAAGGATTCACCCAGGCCAGTCAGCTGCAACGTTTAGCTGTGACCACTGACCACCAACCTCCACCCTCTATGGAGGATCAGCTGTGCAGGGGCAGGGTGGTGGTGCTCTCACGTGGTCTGTGGCTGTCCACTGGGTGCGCTGGCTGCTGGGGTTTCCCAGGTGGTGCAGGCCAAGGTCAGCCCCCACCCGTGTTTTGCCTGGGGCGCCCTGCCTGAGCTGTAAAGCAATCTGAGATGGCAGCTACTTGCGCTGGGCTTGGGGACTCCCAGGGGAAGCCAGGCTGTGACTCTAGGCAGCTGGTTCCTGGTCTGGGGCTCACTGAGGCCAGCTGCTGCTTATTTGAGAGGATTTAGGAAGTTGCAAAGCAGAGCCAAGACCATTCATATGGAAAAGCAGCTTGGGTGGGCCCACAAGTGGGATGGGGCGGAGTCTCTGGGGATCTCCAGGCGGGTCAAACAGTGTTCGCCAGGTTGATGGAATCTTACATAAGGCACCAGTCTGTCAGCTCTGTCGGGAGGGCCCCGAAAAGGGACAGTGGCTTTCGCTCGCCTTGTGATTTTATATTTCTGTTAGATGGTTTGTTGTTGTGGTCTCCAAGAACATGTTTTAGTGCAGACATAGCAAAGCACTCCCGAGCATTTCCACAAGACTACATGGCTGCGTAAGGGCCAATTTGATGTCATAAATAAGGAAAGGGGGTACGTGCAGGACAAAACGTGGCACTGCAGACTCTGCCGTAGCACCGGGAGGCATGAGGAATTGGGGGCAGGAGGAGACGCGAGCTGCAGAGACCGTCCTGCTTACCCAGAAGGGAGCTGTGGCTGCCGAGTCCTCGCTGATTTGTACATTGGAATATGGGCCCGGTCGTTGTCTTCGGTGGCTTTGGCACTTTTGCAGAATGCTGGCCAGTTATCAGTACTCAGAAAATGTCCGCCTGTTTGGGTTTGTCCCGTGTTTCTTCCTGATTAAATTCAGGTTATGGGTTTGGTAAGAATATCACAGAAGTGATGGTATCCTTGATAACATTGTATCAGGAGGCTTGTCGGGTCAGTTTGTCTCATTATTGGTGATGTGAACTTTGATCACTTGATTAAGGTAGAGTCTACCAGGTTTCTCCACTGTGAGATGACTGTTTTCCCTTTGTAGTAAGTATTTGGGAGAGGAGAGAAGGGGGGGAGACGCTTTACGACTGAGGATATAAAGCCAGTTGTTCATCAGACTCTTTGACCTACTAGTTAGAGCATCCATTTATGATTCTTACCTGAAACAAATATTGCTTGTGGTGTATGCGAAATGGTAACTTCCCATTTACATCATTCTTTTATATTTATTCCCTGAATTGTACTGTAGGAAGAGCTTTCACTTTTTTATTCATTTAATTATTTATTTATATCCATATAGGCACACGGACTCTTATTTAAATAATTCATTCATAATTCATTCATTCATAAATAATTCATAATTCTTTGGGTTGGCAATTCATTTTATTATCATTTACTTAACGTTGTCCCTGATCTTGCCATTAGGAGTTGGAACCCCTTCAGGTTAGCTTTTAGGTTATTTTGACACGACTCTGTCACTTTTTTTAAAGCAGTTTCTTACTTATGGCACCACAGAATGTTCCAGGCTCATTTTTTGTATTTTTTCAACCCTGGCCCTGGCATTGGCCATTTCCCTACTGCTTCCTCTCACAGAAGAACGGCCCTTCGCTACCGGTATCTGGGTGCTGGTAGTGCCAGGGTGTCATTGGTCTCTAGCATCTGTCAGAGGGCGCGCACACATATACCACAATCCTATCTTTATTTCTACGTATATATATTAAAAACCACGGATTTATACTGATTCCTCCTGTAAATATAAATCATATTGGTTATATAATTTAATGATTATTAAAGGTGTTTCAAGTGCCTATTGAATATGCTGTGATTAGATTACAACTAGGAGTCCAGTATTTAGGAGATTTTTTTACACTCCAGCTGCACAGAAGCTCTGCCATCTTCTTGGGATGAATGTGATGGAGTTTACTCGGGCTATCCTTACCCCCCGGATCAAGGTCGGCCGAGACTACGTGCAGAAAGCCCAGACCAAAGAACAAGTATACTTATCATTAATTATTATGCATTCGTTTGAATGATTGGCATGTAACAAACTGAATCCGCTAACGCTGTATGATATGCGTGTTTCTGGGTACTAACTGAGTATTTTTTCTCTTGTATAGATTTTTCTTTTTAAGAAAAATTTTAAAGGTGACTTTTTTAAAAAAGGACATTTGAAATACCACCTTGAGGTTTCCCAGGCAGATAGATTTCCCAGGACAAAGCTGTGTACCGCTGGAGCCCACCCAGCAGGGAGCAGCCTGCCCCTTGTCCCTGTGTGGGTGGCACGGCACCACGAATACAAGGGTGGGATTCACCATTTCCTGGTGGACTCCTTTAAGACCCCAAGCAGATATGCTACACAGAGCCCCAGAGACATAGGGAGGGGCTTATTTTTACTGGGCATCTTCGCCCTTCCCTTAAATTCATAATCTCTAGTTTACATTTCATTCGTACTAACACCCTTTGTTGATGTGTAAAATTGAGTTATGATTAAGCAGTTAAATGCTATTCCAGGTTTTTTGAGTACCGTAGAGCATTAAACTCCATATACCAGTTACTGATGCTTTGTTGAGATCGTTTTCAGAATAAAAGGCCGTTGTGGTGTAATTATAGGCAGATTTCGCGGTAGAAGCCTTGGCAAAAGCTACCTATGAGCGGCTCTTCCGTTGGCTTGTTCACCGTATCAACAAAGCTCTGGATAGGACCAAACGCCAGGGAGCGTCTTTCATTGGAATCCTGGATATTGCTGGATTTGAAATTTTTGAGGTAGGTCTCTTCCCTCCTGCTCTCTCTTCAGCTTATTCTTTTGACAGCTGTTAATTAGGGCTCACCGTGTACAGCCACTGTGCGGTGCCGGGCACCGGGGATAGAATGGCAGATGAGCAGGGGCAGCCCGCGCCATTCCAGCAGAGTCGAACAATGAATGACAAATAACCGTTAAACTCTCAGAATTGTAAATAATGACAGGAAAGGGGTTCCGTGATAGGAAAGTTGGGGAGACCAACTTTGGACAGCCGAGCCATGGGAGGCGCCTCTGCTGTGGCACCATGAAGCCGACTTGAAGGAGGAGAAGCCCCAGCCTCTGTGGGTTTTCCACGCAGCAGTCCTGTCTGGAAGAGAATTTGTCAAATGTTAGAAATTGCTAGAAAGCCAGTGTGACTAACTGTAGTTGACCAAAGGGGGGAACTAGTGGTGTGGGGCAAAAGCAGAAGTAGGGAGACCACTGAGGCCACTGGCCATCGTAGTGGCCGGGGGCTGGCAGCGGCTCGGCTCGGGAGTTGGGAGCGGCAGTGTGAGATGGGGACGTGAGGCTAGATCATGATTTCTGTTTTGAAGATAAAACCAGAGGAAGTGATCATGAATTTCAGTGTATTTTATTACTGATCTGGCTAGATTTTTCCAAACATTTACTCACCATCAAGCCATCAGAGGCTTATACAGTAGTTACAGACCTGCAAAAAAAAAGGTTGATAAAATTTTGGTCTCCTAAATATTTATATCTTTACCTCTCCTTTAACAGACTGACTGTGTACGTAAGACAGAAATAATAGATTAAGTGCTGCTTGGGGTCGTTGTGCTAGTGTGACCACTGTTAGATATCAAATCGTCTTTTTTAAAATGGACCTCTCTGAAATTCTAAGTCTGTTTTTATAGAATTGGAAATGTTACTGGTATAAGCAGTTTTGTCTGGAACTGCAGCTGCCACAGTGAGAAATGGCTTTAATGTGTATTCATTTGGAAACAACTTGAGAAATCATGGAAGGTGGTCGGTTAAAAGGGCAGAGTTCACAGGGAAGGAAAGAAATCTCTATAACTTAGAGTTACATTTTTAAATAGTCAGTTGTCCTTCTGTATGTAAACAATCAGAAGATAAAATGAAAGAAAAGAACCCTATTTCCAACTGCAGCAAAAACAGATGAAATACCTAAGAATAAATTTAAGAAGAAATGGCAAGATTTAGTTGACAATTTTACAATGCGACTGTGAAATATAAAAGACTCGAACAATTGATAAAACATACCTTGTTCTTGGATAGGAAAATATAGCACTTTAAACATATAAATCTTCAAGAGTGTATTAAAAGATGTAAAATAAAGCTGTAGAACTTGAAGAATGGAATTGACATATAAATACACAGACAGTGTGTCAACGCTAAATGTGCAAGGTCGTTTAAAAGCCTGAGTGCCCACCGTTAGGTGATCGGTTCAATTACTTATGAGCTGCCTGTAGAGTGGAATGCTAGGCACCCATTATAAAGAACGGGGCAACTTAATTCAGTGGTATGGAATGACTCCAAATGCATTTTTAAGTTAAAAAATAAGACAACACGCATTTATAAGAGCACAGAATATTTCTGGAAGGACCACAAGAAACAAGTGATAGTGCTTGACGCTAGGGAGATGAAGCATAGGAAACCGCGGTGAGACTTCGTGCGATTCTTTGTACAGTTTTCATTTTGCATCATTCCTTACCAGTGTGAAAACTGATTATTTTAAAATAGAGTTGGTAGCTTAAATATCGAAGAAAAATAGAAATTTATTTTTTAAAAAATACTACCACACACAGTGGTAAGGCTAAACAGAGAGAAAGGGCAGAGCAAAACTATTTACATAAACGTGAATGACCAGTCCACGCGTGTTTATGTGGTTCACTAGAAACACAGGGCTTGAGCAAGCAAGCGCTGCCCCGCCCTCCTAGCATGACCTCGTTCCAGAATAGCGAGTATAACACCTCCATGAGGGTGGAAGACTGGAATGCCTTTTTAGACTATAAATTACTCCTTGGAGATTGATTATACCTGCCCTAATTGAAGATCACTTTGTTAATGAAAGAGGTTATTTATGGGCACTTGCTACTTGTGTGAATTGCATGGGGGCAGGAAAAAAGGTTGAGTACTTCTAATATAGAGGGTGATTGTTTTAAGAATATTATACCTATTAATTCATCCGTTTGTCCACTCATGCCATCAATAGTGCAATAGAAAAACAGGCAGAGTTTGCAGGGAAGGAAACAGAAATGTCTGTAACTTACGAGAAGATGCTCGAGCTCACTTCGTAAGAGCAGGGCACTGTCATTTTTGATATCGGCAAAGGTCAAACACTTGGGTGTGTGTGAGAGGGAGAGATTGAGAGAGACCCCTCGGTTCGGTCACTGTCATTAGAAACAATAATGTAGTCGATACCTAATTAATTTTTAACGAATTTTTGGGTAACTACGTGACCATTCCTGTTTTTCCTTCCCTTCCCTGTGTTTGGGACATCCTTTCACTATTTGTAGCTGAACTCCTTTGAGCAGCTGTGCATCAACTACACCAACGAGAAGCTGCAGCAGCTCTTCAACCACACGATGTTCATCCTGGAGCAGGAGGAGTACCAGCGCGAGGGCATCGAGTGGAACTTCATTGACTTTGGCCTAGACCTGCAGCCCTGCATCGACCTGATAGAGAGACCCGTAAGCGTGCTTACTCGCTACTTGGCTTTCAGCTGCTCTGCAGGCAGTGCCCTGAGTTTTCTCACGGCATAACCTGAGACAAATTATGCTGCCTAATCGGTGTTAAATTAATTTTCTAACCTGAATTTTCTAGGAAGGTGATACTTTGATAAAATGCCTATTTAAAAAGTACATGACATGCCATAAGACCCTCGTTTGGCCCTCTTTTCTTACGACCTGTCCCTTTGCTTGCATGTGTGACTGTTTTGGCTCCTGGCCCCTGGGTCGTCACAGACTGCAGACACCACAGTGGTGGCAGCGGTCACGTTTACCTGCAACCCTCAGCACCCGTCAGGGGGCGGGGGCCCCACCTGACCCACTTTTTAGGCAATATAGGGGGGCTCCGTACAGCCAAGACTAGCACATGGCGTGTAAACCCACTGCTCAGATAACTAAAGCTTGTCCTTATAGGTGCAAAGATGTCTCCATTTGGGCAGGGTTTTTTTAATTAAAAAAATTATTTTTGCTGTTGAAGCAGATATATTTTTATAGCAAACTTAGCAAGCGTTAGAGATTATTTTCTTTTGGTTCAGTGTCATGTAGAAATACATGAAACATGTATAACTCATTCGCTTATGAAACTCTATGACCTCAAACAAATATTGATGATTTGGCTTTATATACCCTGGCAACAGGTAGCTTGAGCTCATTTTATTTTGCTAACTACCAAAATATAGAAAAACTAAAACATAATTAAGCACTGATACCGGTAATTGACCTAAAGTTCTACCGCTAGTCCAGCAGGTGTGTGCTCACCACAAGGGGTCTCCTGTGAGGTGCTGTAGGCTTTGAGGTGTTCTTTTCTTTGCTCTCCAGTCTCTGCCATCTGTGCTGTCCGTATTCAAGGGGGTCGGAGGGGCTAATGCCCACAGCCTGGATGTTACAGTACCTGTGGTCAGAAGCAGGGAGAAGAAAGCCCAGGGGGTCTTTACCCTGTCAGAGGTGTACTGGGAGCACATGAGGAATTTGGGGGTGAGGGAAGTCACAGAACTTTTGTTTGGCTCTTGCACAGGAGAGCTTTCACCTTTCCAGGGACTCTAGCTGCTCTCTCAGAGCAGAACTTGCAAACGCCTGGTGGTTGGGAGGAACCTGCCCCGTGCGCCTGGCCACGTGACTTAGAAGTAACAGTCCAGGCGTACAAGGAGCGACTTCCAGTGAGTGCCCACGTGCACGCAAACATGTGACTGTATTTCCTTGCTGCTGCGTTGTCCAAAAAGTTGTTTGGGAATTTATATAAATAAAGGAATGGAATATTTCATGTTAGTATTATCAATGATCATATGATTTATTTGAGTGTATTTATATAACACTGGAAGCTCTGTGTTTTAAGAAAGTGTTAGCTGTGTATCTACACTTACAATTTAGGATGGAAAAGAATCCGTAAGAGTTGCTAAATCCATCCCTTTGTCTGCAGGAATAATTGTACCAAAACTCTTCCAAATGGAAAATTATCAACCCTGTTTTTAAAAATATTTTTAGAGTGTTTTAAAATCTGATGGTTTTGGGACCTTTAAATGAATCTCAATAATACACATTTAAAAAAATTTTTTTTAATCCTCACCCACAGATATGTTTTTTAAATTGATGTTGGAGAGAAAGGAAAGGAGAGGAGGGGAAAGAACATCAATGTGAGAAACACTGATCAGTTACCTCTTGTACACACTCCAACTGGGAATTGAACCCACATCCTAGATATATGCCCTGAATGGGAATTGAACCCACAACCTTTTGGCGTACGGGATGATGCTCTAATCAACTGAGCCACTGACCAGGGCAGGAATATACATTCTTAATGTTGTTCAACTGCATTTCTTTTGCTTTATCGTCTAAGACAAAGTACTTTATATATCTTTTTTCCTCACTCTCCTGTGGTGCTTTTATTGTAAAAGTGAGAATGGTAGGGGAAAGTAAACATTTCAACCTTAGTGATTAACTCACAGGAAAAATGGGTGAGGCAGGAAGGGTTCGATGGTCACATTTTTAATTGTTTTGTTGGATTTCAGTTGTTTTATTGGGTATTGTTGGGTTCGGGTAAGATCAAGGCAGCAAGAATTTATTAAGTCCTCAGTCACAGCCTGGAAGTAAAAAGACTGGAGGTGCCATGGGGTGTGGGGAACACATAGCCTGGCCCTGGTCCTTCAGGGCGTGACCGTGAGGGCAGAGGACAGAACAAAAACGTGGCGGTTCGTTCATGGGTTACATGGCTGCCGGTCTCAGTGACGCTCTGAATCCGGTGAGGGCAGAGGCCGCACTTGGCTGCCAGTGTCACAGGAGGTTTCACAATGCGGGTGTAGTGAAGGCAGTAGGAGAACATTCCAGAGCTGCATTCCAGAAATTAGCAGGTGAGCAATGTATTGATCGTGGTGCTTTCGGAAAAATTACTCAGTCGCGGTGTTCAGAAGATATTGGAATGGGGAGGATGTGCCAGCTACATCTAGATATTGAAGGACAGTGAGGGGAATAAAGCTCCTTGTTCACTCATTCCTTTTCTGCTCCCTTCCTCCACCCCTCTCTCCCTTACTGTACTTCTTGTTCTGGCACTTCTAGGCTTTTCTCCAAAAAACGTTAGAACGTCCCCTTTATTCCCTCCTTCAGTGGTCCCAATGTAAAGGGGCGACGGCTGAGAAAGGGGAACGAGGGAGTTCAGGGTTCAAGGCTGCTCTCCAGGGTCGCCTGCTCGGCTCGCCCGTGGAAACACACAGAGTGCGAAGTAGTGGCAAATTTAACTGTAGCCTGTAGAGTGACGAGGGGTAATGACTCTGTTGCTGGTTCTTCCAGAAGGAGAATAAATAGAAAGCTACTTGCCAGTCTTCACCTCCCCTCCACAAACCCAGCCCCTGCCCACTTGGGGAGGGGCGGCAGTGCGGGGACCTTTAAGCTAGAAAGCTGCATACAAAACCCTCGGTGGTGCCTCTGGCCTCAGACAGAAAATAGTCTCTTGTGCTTACAGCACTTTTAGAAACTCGCAATTAAAAGAAGTGTTACCAGTGAACTTGACATTGAAGGATGAAGCAGGAAAAATAAAAAAGGAGACACAATAATGGATATTCATAATTATGCTGTCACTGAGTCACTTAGAAAAGACTAAATTATATTTGGGATCCTATTTCAGACGTTAGAATTATTTTTATTAGAAGGGAATTGAAAATGTAAAAATTATGATCGAAAATGGACGTTTTGCTTATCTTAATATTAATATGGTGCTTCATTTCTCAAAGTTGTCAGAGGAGTGAGGCATGTTATCTGCCCCTCCGAACCTTCGTTTTCTGGGGTGTCCGAATCCGGGCTGCTGCCCGCGATTGGAGTCTTTTCGCTGCTCTGAAGCCCTGCGGTCTCTTTTAAGCAGGGGAGCCGCAAGCAAGACGGTGGTGGGGTGAGGGTCTCGGCGCAGGGGCTCATTGCAGAGCGGCTCTCTCAGCCTCCACCTGCTGCCCTTGGTTCCACCCCCATCTTCCTCTGACCACGTGGCGACACTATTTCGTTGACATTTAGCTGTAACCTCTTGTTACTTTTTAAGCAGTGCTTGTAAGAGCCTTCTCTTCCCCAGTAAATATAAAGGCTTTGTGAGTTGAAGCAAACTGATCCTAGAGATTTATTCAAAAAAGTGATATGCCCTAGAATTGGTATGTTCAGTCATATCACAAATTGCTGTATTTGCAGTTTGGGAATGAATAATGATCCAGAAGCACTACAAAGTAAACCAGTATTTAAATATTTCATTTAGCTTGCATGTATACCTCACCTTCCTCCAAAAAAGAAGTCATAGGCACTGATTTTTGAGCTCCCAGAGAATGGCAGGCTCTAGGCACATACCCTAAAATTCACTCTTTTAAAGTATACAATTCAGTGGATTTTAGTATACTCGCAGGGCTGTGCAACAATTACCACTGTGTAATTGTACATTTTCATCATCCCAGAAAGAAACTTTGTACCTGTTAGCAGATGCTCCCAGCTACCCTACCTCCAGTCCCTGGCTGTACCCATCTACTTCCTGTCTCTAGGTCTCTTTGAGGGAGCTCGTTTAGTGAAATGAGTCTCTCAGATGTTTGTTGAATATGTAAAGTAATTGATCAATCATTTCCTCACCTTCCATATACTCTGCTTGTTAACCGTTTAAAATACTTCGCCAAGTGTGAAGCAGTACATCTTATTTAATCGTCACTTAACCAGAAACTTAAACTGATTAGGATATAAAATGTCTGAAGCATTCCACCTGGTAGCGGTTTTTGAATAATTTATCCATCCAGTCATTGAATATAAACATTCAGCTGCACCTCTCCACCTCCCAGTTCCTTTCTGGTGTCTTTTATTTGCTGCATTTGGAGGGCCACCTGCTTGGAATTAATTTACCGACAATTTACGTGCATACGTTTAGGAGATACGTTGCTCGCGCGTCGTCCACCAGCGCGCACTTAGCGACCTCCGCGCTTGGACTCTAGACACGGTTTGGACACTGCTCTCTATCCTTGCGGTTTGTTTTTCGTAGATCTCCATAAAACTCTGCTTTTGGAAGTTAAACTGCCAACCCTCATGGGTATTTAAAGTGACATGCAAAGCCTGTCAGCTCTCATTTCCTCTCATTACCAGGCCAACCCTCCCGGCGTGCTTGCCCTCCTGGATGAGGAGTGCTGGTTCCCTAAAGCCACCGATAAAACCTTCGTTGAAAAGCTGGTTCAAGAGCAAGGCTCCCACTCCAAGTTTCAGAAACCTCGGCAGCTGAAAGACAAAGCCGACTTCTGCATCATCCATTATGCAGGGAAGGTGAGGGCGGGATGACATGATTAAAAGCACGGAGTTTGAAGCTCTGCTGCATGTGCTGAAGCTTATAAGAAATGTGCTGATAAACATTTGTAAATCCTTAAATATGTCATATGTCACAAGTGCATTGCCCTTGAGGCCATCCCTTTTGTAGATTGCTCTGTGAACGTTTGTGGGGAAGGCTTTAAATGTTTCTCGGTTTTTCTGTCGTTGTTGTTTTATCCGTCTCGCCACGTCTGGCTCTGGCACGGGCCAGGTGGACTACAAAGCGGACGAGTGGCTGATGAAGAACATGGACCCTCTGAACGACAATGTGGCCACGCTCCTGCACCAGTCATCAGACAGATTTGTTGCCGAGCTGTGGAAGGACGGTAAGAATGTGCTTCTGTTCGTGATTAAGATTGGCCAGAATCGTTTTCAATTAAGGATTATAGCTAGTTCTCTTGCATATATATGTGCATATATATCAATATTTTACTTTAAAACCCTTTCCCTAGAGCAGGGCTGCCGGTACATCGGGATTAACCCAGTTTAAGAGAACGTGGGTGACGACATCTGCCTTCTTGGTCAGATGCCGTGGGGAGTGTGGGAACATTCTAGGCTCAGAGACAGAAAGAAATGCACATAGGCCTCAGGCCACCCTGGTCCCAGTTAGGTTGCAGTGCAAGGGTACGGAGACACAGACACCACGCGAGAAGCCCTGTGCACTTTTCCTGTGGCATGCAGGCCAGTGGAGCTGCGCCCTCGGCCCCTGCCAGCCACACACACACACGAGGTGACTGAGCACACTCAGATACCCTGTGTGGAGATCAGTTTCTATTTCCATAAGTCCTCCTAGTTCTTCATTTACACGAACTTCAGGTGAAGATTTTGGAAATTCTTTTCATCAGAGACTAAAAGTTATGCTAGTACCAGAGACACAGAACATCTCTGTGTATATATGCCTAGAGGGATCCAGATCTTTTGGAGCTGAGCTCTCAGCGCTGCATTGATCATTGATCGTGTCCCACCTCTTCGCTTGGCCTCAGGCCATGCAGGACCTTAGCCCCAGATCCGCCCCTTGCGAGGCCTGGACCAGGCCGGGCCTGTTCAGTAACCTGGCGCACGGGCTCACTTCTTCAGTTTCTGTGGCAAATCAAGAGCTTGTAATCTAGCTGCCTTCTCAGAGGTGGAGAGAAAGAAATGCAGACACAGAAAAGAAGGGTTTAGGCAATTCGGGCAAAAGGAAAGAGATAGAGAAGAACGAGCACAGAGGAAGTGAGTAGAGGGAGAGAACCATGTCGAAGATAATCCAGTGAAGAACGATCTTGTACATCAGCGCACGTCAGTGTGAGGGGCCTGCAGGGTGGGGTGCACTGTGCACGTTGTGGGTGGGGGGGTGTCCTGGGAGGAGACTGTGTAAACGGAGGGATTTGGGAAACGCACTAGGTTTCCAGCAAGTGAAACGGAAGCTCTTTTTCCCTACGCCTTTGGATGAAAGTCTGCAAACGACGCTGAGTGTCAGTCCTTGTATTTGCTGTGACCCGCTCAGTCAGGGCTGCTGCGTGAGGAGAGGAGAGAAGCAGGCGCCTCGTGTGGCGTTGGCGGCGGCGCCTTCACGGGCGTGGGCCTCCTGACCCTGCTGCTCTACAGTGTTAGCATGGAGTACGAGGAACTGGAACCGGAGCAGGACAGCGACTCTGAGCTCCAGTTGTCGCAGGGCGTCCCCAGGTGCTAGAGAAAGCAGCACCGGTGAGGTGGAAGTGCTCAGGGCAAGTGTCACAAGAAGAGGAGAAGGGGGTAACTGCCGCCAGTCACGAGTAGTTGCGTTCTGTTAGGAGTCAGTTCTGTTGCGACTGGATTGGGCACAGTTTGGCCAACATTACCCCTGGTTCCCCTCCCCCGGCCCTCCCCTGAGGTCCTAGTGCACAGGAAAGGGATGATAGGCAGACAGGCTTGAGTACCAGAGATACCTGGTGAGCGCTCTGTGAGTGGTGCGGAAGGAGCTTTTGACAAAGTGCGGTGGAGGGAGGGTCTCCCTTTTTTGGGGGGCGTGAAGGGAAAATGTCATGAAGGAGGAGGCAGTTTTCCTTGTCTTTGAAAGGTACTGATTTGTTGAATAAATGAGGAAAACTGGCATTTACCGAATACTTACCATAGTTTTTCAGCACTAATTTATGAGCATTCGTGTCCTGATCATGCCTTAAACGTTGAACCGTGAGTAGGCTCACGTGAGCTTAGCTCCTCTAGGGACGGGGAGCATTTTCAGGAGTGAGGCTGGCATGGGAGAAGGCGGGGTGAGCGGTCGCAGCCCAGGGCCGGTGTGCCCTTCGGGCTCCAGAGCAGGGCTGGGGCAGAAGGGCAGGACGGGAAGTGAGGCCAGGTGACAGGTGGGGACCAGGCTGTGGAGAAGCCTGATTGCCAGCCTCAGTGGACTTGACTTTATGCGATAAATAGCTTCAGTTGGTTGGTGAGACAGTGTGAACGTGAAGAAGTGCAGCTGGCAGTGCTTGGCTGGCCGGATTGGTGTGAGAGAACCTGGAGGTGAGCATGGAGGGATGGATAGGAAAAGAGAAGCAGAGGACACTGGCAGTTTTCCTCTCGAAGCCTCAAAAACTGATTTTCCTCTTCATTTTGAAGGAGAAAAGATGCAGATATTTGGGAAATTGAAGATAGTAATAGAAGAGATTAGGTCTTGAGTTTATGTACTGATTCCGATGTTGCGAACCCCTATGACTCTTATTTTTAAATTTCTTGACCCAAAATGATATGTGGAAACACCTATGGAGCACCTGACCCATTCATGTAACACGCCATGTGTGGCCGTGTGCGCCCTGGTTATGGTCTGTGAGATCTGTTGCAGCGGGGAAAGAAGAAGGACATGGTCCTGCCCTTTGAGAGCGTGCAGTCTACCAATAGTTGGGGACTCCGAAAAGGCACAGATGCAGTCATAGGGCTGAGCGAGCCTCTGTCTGGCTCGCAGCTTCCGTGGCTTCGTCCTTCCATTCTCCTGTAACTCCCTGTCCCGCCATCCCCCGGAGCGGGAGAGCCCTGGGCAGCAGTGGGTCAGAGGTTTCAAGATGCCAGGTTTGGCCAGCGCAGATGGAGGTAGGGGCTGCAGTCTTGTCACAGATGATGTGCCTAGGGGCAGGACCGAGTCTGGTGGGTACTCCCCACCTAGTTGTGCTCTCCGTAGCTACGGAGAAGCTACTTCTTTGATTCCAGAAACGCTGCGTAAAAACACTTGCAGCCTCGCCAGGCTCTTCCAGTCCTGGCCCGAGCCCTGTCCGTCTGGGGTCCACAGCTCGGACCCAGACTGCACAGCCCAGTTGTCACCATTGCTTTTCTACAGGCAGGTGCTTGGCAGCACGTGTGGCCATTTTTGTCAAAATAGGCTAATAGAAATCTTACCTACTCCCAGTTTGATTTGGCTGTGCTAGTGTCTGCTGTGGAATATTCTCTCATGTCTGCCCTCCAGATAACGCTACTATTTGTAGAAAGGCCTGTTGCTCATCAGCTTAGGTGGAGAGTGATTCGGTGTCATCTGAGTGACAGGGTCTCAGAGGTCACTCCCTATGAGGGAGCGGCAGGCGGAGCAGCAGGAGTGTGGTTGTCCGATTCCGAGGACTGAGCGTTCCCCACATAAGGTTTGGGGAGGGCACTGAAGTCGAGGCTTCTTCACTGCTCACTCCGCATGAGGAGATCACTTGGGGTAAGGGTAGCATTTTCTCCAGGAAAAGAAAATCGCCCTTCTCTACTTTTATATCCACATAAATGCAAAAGCAGAAAATAACAAGGGGACTGTGGGTGTACGAATACATGATATAGGAGTATAGTTTGCCTGTGAAGGCGACATACCTTGAATATAAAACATCATTTGTTGAGATAACTTTGTGTTAGGGTTTTACAGAGCTTTCTCAAGGCCAGACTAGGAGACATGAAATTTTTTGGTGGCAGCCCTGCCCTAGAGACTCGTAGTGCCCCACTTTTTACTAGAAGATGTTTTGGGATCTCACTACCAGCTGCGCAGGAATTCTTGCCACTTCGGGGGCTTATATACAGAAAAGAACCTAAAGATGGCAGTTTTTAATGTAAATTTGCCTCTTTGGATGTCTTCAGGAGGGATGGCATGATCGAGTATCATCTTCCTTATGATTTACAGTTACTTTAACATTTTGCTACAACAGAACTTGAATTTTGTTTTCCTTAATGGTAGTTACCTAGGTATCTGTTAGTAATTTGTATTTGAAGTAAAATATATTTCCAAAATCTGTATTGGAAGTAAAATTACACAGCAGTATAAACTTTGACAGTAAAAGCTTCTAATATATACATTTACCAGACTGCTCTAATTTACTGCAGCCTTGTTCTAATTTGCTAATTGCAAGATCATTTTATGAAGGACAAGTCAAATAGTACCTTATAAGGCTTAAAATTTCATCCTGCATTTACATGGGGGTAATCATTGAACTTTGTTGTGATAAAATGCTCACACCTGTTAGTCGGGGATACGTATTTTTGATTTGGATTAAGTTTATTTTATAGAGAACTTTGTCCAGATGTGCAAATTTTCTAAATAGTAATGTTTGCATGGGCTCTCCCCTGGACTGGCTGCTTTCGTAGCCCGATTTCAAAGTTTACTTGTGATGTCGAATGTCTTTCACACTAACTGAAGTGTTTGTGTATTTGCCCTTCTGTCCTCCTGTTTCTGCTGTTTCTCTGCTTTAGAGATTCAGAATATTCAGAGAGCTTCTTTCTATGACAGTGTTTCTGGTCTTCATGAGCCACCAGGTGAATGTATGAAGCCTGTAGGTCTTCCAAAGCAGAAGGGTTCCAAGCCCACAGGAAGAACTTGCAGGGGGGGCTGGCAGGGGGGCTTGGGAGGGCAGGGCAGGGCAGACCGGGGGTGGGGCTGGCTTCCGGGTTTCTGTTTTTGTTTCGCTCATAGACCTGCATGAACCTTTCATTTCATGCTCAGTTTTATTCTCCTTCAAGGCAATTGTTTGAGTGCATAAACAATCCCGTTGCTACTGCCTCCACATTGCTTCTCCTTTTACGCACAGCACTTACGGCACTGCATGTCGAAAGGTATGTCACTACCTTTTCCAGTAGTGCCATTTTGATGCACAGTCCTCTGAGGGAATTGTTAGGAACTGACCTACGAAGTGATGTCTTCTTTGTCTTTGAGTTACGTTTAAATTTCAAACTCTTAAGAAATTCCAAAAAGGCGTTTTTTTCTTTAACTCATTCCCATTTTGTGAACAACCAAGTGCACACTGACCTCCCATGTGTTGGTCTCATCGCCACCTTTCGTTTTGGGTTTGTGTGCATATCTAACTGCTTGGCTTTTCCTTTTGAACTGGAGATGATGAAACTCTACGAGGCTTGATCTTTGTAAGGTGAGACTAAGAGAGAGTGGACTGGTATTCGAATTTGTACATCGAATGTGAAATTGAGCTCCAGATATGTGGGCCTTGTGGTCCGAATCCTCAGCCCTGTTTTAAAATACAGCCTAACCGTGGCCAGTCGTCCCCGAAAAAGCCCAAGATGAAATGAGTATCACTCAGCCTTCCAGTTTTTTAGTGAAGTTATCATGTAATGAAATTGAAAAACACAGCCCAGTTCTTCCTGTTAAATTTCCCTTTATAATTTTGGGACAATGATAATGCTGAGATCTATATCGAACTCCAAAGTTTTTAAAAAATATATGTTGGAGGAATGTGTCCATTGGCATCTAAGTCAAGATTCCTGCCATCAATTCTAGTTATTCTAGTCATTCTGGCAGGGACCTCACCATAGCCTCACCTTGGCACTGAAAATGTGCCCAGTTCTCTCTCAGTGAGGTGTCCTTTGGTTGAGCTACTCGGCGGAACTAAGCATCAGGGGTCTCAGCCTCTCGTCTCCTTCGAGGGCCTTCCACCCACTGTGGCTAAACGTGGTCTCTAGAGTGTGAAGTGCTTCTACAGCAGACGCCTTCCTCCTCAGCGTGTGCTCATGGGTTCGAACCCCAGGCAGCAGGGTTGACATGAAAATGAGGCCTTTCGCATTTTCAGTGATTTCTCAGAAGACAGCGGTAGGAGAAAACAGCATTATGAAGAACATGAAGGCTTTTGAGAATCAAAACGAGATTGGGATAAAGAGAGGTTTCCAGAAGCATCAAAGGGACAGAACTCCTAGAGGCAAAATAAGGACGTCATACAAGTTTGTATTACAAACCAAAGGACAGTTTTCTTCCAGATAGAAGTCTAGACATCTGAGATAACTAGGAATGGAAGATGCAGGCACAGTGAACCAGCGAAGAGGAATTGTTTCCTCAAAGTCACAGGCGGGGGTGTGTTTAGATTCACAGGGTCTGTGACAGGGCCAGCCTGTGTGGGAGGAGCAGCTGTGGCTAATCTGCCCCCACGCAAGTTTGTGCCCGCAGTGCCCCTCACAGAGTGGTACCTGTTTAGGCTCCCCGAGCCATCCTGAGTGCTGGGCAGCTGCTGACATCTGAGAGGTACCACGAGAGAAAATGTGAGAAGTACGCGAAGCCAGTTTCAGTTATTACTGCGGGAGTCCCTCTCTCCTTTTCAGTCTTTCATAGAAGCCCTGCTTGAAGTGTGGTGGCAGCAATTCAGCTGAGACCGAGAATCACCGGCAGAGGCTGGCTGCTGCTGTGAGAGGGCTTCCCTGGTCGTCACGGCCTCCTGAGTCTTCCTCCATCCTCCAATACCCACTGAGTTCTTAGCTGCCTCCTTGTTATTTAGGCAAAAGGCTTTACCGTAGCCATGCTTCAGACGAAGAAATTCCGAAACCTTGAACCAGTCTTTTTTTTTTTTTTTTTTGGTCCCCGTAAGTCATTAAAGGAAGTTCTACTTAGATTAAGAGCTACTTATTAAGTTCTGCTTATGAAGTAGCATAACTGATAAAATGGTAATCATTTATCTCCTGGTAGATTATTGTATCAGTTGGTCATGAATCTCTGTTTTTAGTTTAGCCATTTTGGGACCTGTGGTTTCGGTCTGACAGCTTCTGTGCTTATTAGTTCAGCTGTCGTCGTTTTCAGGAGATGAAGGCTTTCTGTGGTGGTTGCCGTGTAATCTACTCCTTATTTTATCTCGAGCCTTAAGAGGAGCCGGGAGCTCCAGGAGCAGCAGCTTTCGGGTACTGCGGCTTGAGTTCCCGAGGTCAAATGGGGACAGTGACAGTTCTCAGGGTTCTTGTGAGTATCACACGGGGCAGTGTGAACCTGCACCTGGCACCCGGGAAGTGCCCAAATCCGTGACGCCCGGCATCGCCCTTGCCGCTGGTGCTCCCTTGTTGCTGTTGAGAAGCAAAATCAAGGAATGTCTGTTTCCTTGGCTATTATTTAATGCGAGCCCACTTTCATTCGTAGTGCCCCAGGGCCAGCCGATGGGCAGTCATGCTGCACTGCCCAGGGCCAGCGCGAATTAAGTACATGGGACCTGCCGAGGGGAGAGAGCGAGTGCAGAAGCGGGTGAATGGGGCTTCCTGTGTGCCCGGCAGCTTTGGCTTCTGCAGGGGACGGGGACGTGCAGATGAGGGAGCTCAAGGAGACAAATTCAAGTTCGACCTACGCCAGTGCTTGGGAGAAGGAATACTGCTGTCAGCCTCCGGACTTCCTGCACTTTTCCTAAAAATTTCCAAGTATTGTAGAACAATGAACAGCCATTGTAAAGTTGTTATTACGGTGTAATAGAGACATTATGGAGACATTCTATTTGATGTTGAGATTGTTTCTGGGAATTGGTAGCAGTTACATATTTGTTTCTGAATTTGCTTTTAACTGTTAGTTACATTTTAGTGTATGTTAGAGTAGAATCGTCTTCATTTGATGAAAAGAATGTGAAGAACTTGCTTTATGCCTGGAGCGGTGCCAGGTACTAGAGGCCTTTTGGAGGAGTATTTGATGGAGTTTTTATTTATCATCATCTGGCTATTAAAATTAACAGCAAATAAGTTCTGCTCCCCTTTTGTGGTTTTTCGCTGTATTAACCACAGTGAGTTTTTGAGAGCGCGAGCTTAAATACTTTAAGCTAAACTTAGTAACACTAGCGTTTTGGCCCGGGCACAGATTTGGAGAACATGACAACCTCATCTACCTCTTGTCTCCCAGAGGCTGCGGGCCAGTGAAGGGCGCTGGCACCAGACAGTGTCATTCCTTCTTTTTAAAAAACTGTTAATAATGACGGTTTTATGAGATAGATGATTACCAATTGCACCTTCCTGCTCTTAAACTAATATGCCCTTATAGATTGCAAGTCTGTGGAGCTCGTCTGATTTCTCACTGTCCAAATAAGTTTTCTTAGATTAATAAGTTACGTGTTCGTGTAAAATACTTTGAAGTCTTTTCCGGCTGCTGGGCCACCAGGTAATGAGTCGCAGTGCCCGCCGCAGCCGCAGCCGGGCTCCCGACACCTCGGACAGCGGGGTTTGCAGCGGGAGGATAAACAGCCGCTCTCTGCCCGGAACCATGGGCTCGAAGACACTCGTAGGTTTTAGCAGCAGCAGCAGGAGGTCCCAGAGGGGGCCGTGCTGCGCATTTCAGGGAGCTGCTAGAATCTTGTCAGTGCACTTTCTGCGTTTCTCTGATTCCTGCTCGAACTATTTTCGACAAGAAAAATGTTTTTGTAAAATAGAGATTATAGTTTATTTATTTACTTACTTATTTTTTTAGTGAAATCACATATTATTAGTGTGGCCCAGGTCATTTAATGCAGTTCCCAAAGTGTCTCTCTTTTACCCACAAGATCATTTTGCTCAGTGGTGGAAGCTAACCCTGAGTTAAAGTTTTTTCATTAAAAAAAAAACAACAATGAAAGTCCAAAGCCTGCGGCATGTTTAGCTTTAGATTACCTTTACTAAAAATAAATTTGAAAATCAGGCGCATTATGATGATTTCTGGTTATTATGGTAAAAGCAGCTCCTGCCGGGACCTGTTTTGTCAGACCGCCGTCTCGTGTGTGGAGCGGGCCAGAGGACCGCAAACCGGCGGCCAGGGTTCCTGCTCAGTGAGCACGGTGCCTCCTCTTTTGCTGTGGGGGGGACTTGTTTGGGCAGTCATTCTGTGTTCATTCAACAGATAGTAAATAGCTACCGTGTGCCGGGTGCCATGTTCAGGCCAACACTGGGCAGTGGGGGAAGGCAGAAGTTGTCTGAGCCGGTACCGGGTCAGAGGGTTACAGAGACGCCAGGGAGGGGCTCCCTGGGCCCCGCTTCTGTTAGACGCTGGACGGACGTCCCCAGGGAAGTTCAGTCCGGCGAGAAGATACACAGAATAGGGCGAAGTGGTCCCAGGGACCTGGCCTAGGTGATTGGAAGCCTAGAGGAGGGAGTGGCCTATTTAGTCTGGAAGCAGGTGGAAACTGGAGCCTAAGGAGAGGTAGTTGGGTGAAGAATGGAGATTTTTTAAGCCGCTGAGTGTTTGTCGGAATGGCTAGAAGGGAGGGTCTGCATTCCAGGCCGAGAGAAAGAGCTGGAGACTCGAGGGCCTCGCTTCGGCGTGCTTGGGGGATGGCAAGGGCGTTACCTTGGCCGAGCACCGGGAGGCTTTGCAGGCCCCCCAGTCCTGAGGCGGCCACATGAGCTCCATTTCACAGAGGAAGACGCTGAGGCTTGGAGCAGTTGGGTGACTGGACTCCGGATCGCCCGGCTCGTGAGCGGCGGGCGTTTCTGACTCGCTGAGTTGAGTCCCTCATCACTGGGTTAGATTACTGGGCTCGGTTGTTTGGACCGTATCCTGGAAGCTGTAGGAGAAAATGGAGGGTTTTAATTATAGGGATAAACAGTGTGTTGAGTTTTGTCTTTAGAACTACTTGTGACACCGCGACCAGAGGCATAAACGCAGAGAGCGTCGTGGGGCAGCGGGAGAGGGTGAAATGGGAGGTTGAGGCCCGAGGAAGGACCGGTGAGGAGGCTATTGCAGAATCCAGGGGAGAAGTCAGAGCCCAGGCGCGGGCAGCGGAGAGCAAGGGACGGATCAGAGGCCCTTGGAAGTTTGGCTTGACCCACTTCGGTGAGCAGCTGGATGTGAGAGGAATCGAGCCTGGCTCGTGGCTCCTGGGTTGAGCAAAGGTGGTCACATCTGCATAGGAAATCCGGGAGGAGGGCGGGATGGAGGGTTAGAGAATGTGCTGTGGTTTAGGGTACTGACCTTCTGTCCTTCCTAGTCCTCATTCTCCTTGAGTAGCTCCCCCGCCCTTCCCCAGCACCTTGGGGCTTGTCTCGGGCCCTTGTGTCTTTCCATTCACCCTGTAAATGGCTCATCCAGTCTCATAACTTTAGACACTGCAAGTCAACAGCTCCCAAGTTCACCTTTCTCGTTCAGACCTCTCTCCTTCGCAGCAGGCTGGAACGTCCCCTTGACATCTCACCTCCACCTGGATGTCTCCCGGGCCCCCCAGACTTGCATGGCGTTTAGCTCCCATCTTCTACCCACAGAACCCACTTCTCCCCACCTTCCCAGCGGCGGGCACCACAAGCCACCAGGCTTCTCGTGCCAAAACCCTAGGAGCTGTTCTTGACGTGTCCTTCTCCCTTATTTTCCTGTCAAGTCAATCATTAAAGCAAGTCAGGTCTCCCACCAAAATATGTCTTGAATGTTCCTTCTCTGCCCATCTCCTCTATAATCTCACTAGCTCAGGCTACTCTCATCTTTCCTAGAACCTGAACTGCTGCAGTGGGCAGCGCTCTGGCCGCCCCAGCCTCTGCCCCGCTCCCTCCCGTGTATGGCACATCCGGGAGCCCACGGGAGTGTCCCTCCTCGCAGTGCTTCCCTGGCACCAGCTGCTCTCACTTCCCCCTGCCCTGCCCCTTCGCGCATGCTCTTCCCACTCTAGTGGCTCGTCCTTTCCCTTCGGGCCTTCGGTGTCGTTTCTCCAGAGAGAGCTCGAACCTCCCATCTCTCTCACAGCCTCTTGTCCTTTTCTTTCAGTGCATTTCTCACTTTGTAATTGTAAATGTATTTTATTTCATTTATTCATTAACAGGTATGTATCATGCCTGTTACATGCCAGACATCATGCTAGGTGCGAGAGATGCAGTGCTGTAAAAGCAGGTGTGATAGGCACTTACCGAGAATTTGTGGGAGGCAGAGGTACCTTTGTGACTTCCGGCTGGAGAGGAGAATATAGGTGTTTGGTGATTGGTGCTGGGGCGTCAGGTGTAGCTGATGAAAGTCACAAATGAGATCACTTGGGATGAGGCTGTGGCTTGAGAAAAGCAGGCCAAATAATGGGTGCCCTTTCTTGCACCTTGCCTTAGTGCAGAACGGATTTCAGGTGAGTTGAGTTCAGGCCCCTAGGGAGTGCCATTGATGTACGTGAAAAGCAGAAGAGAAGTCACCAAGGAGAGTGGAGTAGCTAGAGAGGCAGGTGGAGGTCAAGGAGAAGATGGAGTTCATAAGAGAAGCCAGGAGAGGGTTTTCAGAATGCTGCTGTGATGGTCAGCAGGGAAATGTGCCAGGGTGAGGTGAAATAAACACTGGACAGCAGGCTGTGCGCGAGTGACCGGCCATTGCCTGCAGTGTCAGGTAGAGGGAGGAGGGCGGGCTGGAAGCCAGTCATCTGCGCTGTGGGAAGGGAGTGGGAGAGGGGAGGAGCCAAGAAGCCCGGTGCCGAGGGGACAGAAAGAGAAGTGGGCAGGCCCAGGTTAAAGAAGTTCATTGTTTCATGTCACACGCACGGGTGGGGGTTGGTGCTGTTACTTTGCTGGAGCAAGTAAAGACAGGCCGAAGGCACAGGAAAGAAAGGTGGCCTCTGAGGTGAATGGTAGACAGACTCCAGGGCAGAAGCAGAGGGCAAGCTTTGGCCTACACCCTCGAGTCCGGTGGCTTCACACAGGAGAAGCTGCCCAGTAGTGTGCACGTGCGGGCCCAGAGATGGGCCTGACTTTATCCCCGCCCCTCCCAGTCTCCACGTAAGCCCTGCATAACTTGAAACGCTACCTTACCTCCTGAGTCATGGTTCTCTCATATGTAAAAACCTCACTGGAAATCCAGACTTGAACGAGGCCTCGATCGTAAAGCACTTCACACGGTGCCAGGTCCCCATGTACTTCCTGTTCGGAGAACAGACGAAAGAAATGGAGGTGGCCGTTAAGGTCGAAAGGGGCTCTAATAGGGTAGTGCAATCACTATTTTGATTAAAATATTTCAGTAGTGTGTTTTGTTCACTGAGCACTTGTTAAATGAGAGTGCGCCATGCGCCAGGCGCGTAGTGCTAGCAGCAGGTGCACTGCGCCGGCCCTGTGTTGACGATCCCGTCTAGGGGTGTTAGGTCTGCGTGGACGCCGTAAAATGTCAGCTGCCTTAGTAAGAGCAAAGCTCCCGAGGTGTTTAACCGTCTTTAAACTCAGCGCAGGCACTGACTTCTTTTAGGAGACTCTTTCCTATTTTGCGTTCTTGCCCCTTAATAAGTGTTATTCATACCCCTTCCTCAATATCTGAATTGATGGAATCTAATCTTCCTGCAACTCGAATGACCTTTTTTACTGAAATTCTTATGACGAATAAGAGATGACTCTGGTCCCCAGTCCCTGAGCCACGTTCATTAAGTGGACTTGCTTCGTACAGTCGTTTATGTCTGTGGACATCTTTATAAGCCATTTCCTATTTCGAGACTTGTCCCAATGTCAGTTCGTGTATCAGTAATGCCAGCCAGTGATCTCTCATTTACCAAATAATTATATATGTAACAGGCAAAGCGTTATCAAAGCCCGTGAGTTCCCGAAGGTAGCGCAGCGGGAGGCACCGCCGGTGCGGGGTGCGAAGTGGCCAGGGCGGGGCAGCATCCGCCGCAGGCGCACGTGGCTGTCAGTTCCACGGCTTGTGCAGTGTCTGAGTGTGCTGACCGCCTTACCTATATGGCATCTCTTCTCATTCGTCCCACAAAGCTTGTGCTGCCGCACTATCGCTGTCGCCTCCCTGCCCGCCGAAGGGCTAGGCGTGACTGCTTTTCCTTGTCCTTTGTGTTCTCACCAGTGGACCGTATTGTGGGTCTGGATCAAGTCACTGGTATGACCGAGACAGCTTTTGGCTCCGCCTACAAAACCAAGAAGGGCATGTTCCGCACCGTCGGTCAGCTCTACAAAGAGTCTCTCACCAAGCTGATGGCGACCCTCCGCAACACCAACCCCAACTTCGTCCGCTGCATCATTCCAAACCACGAGAAGAGGGTACGTGTTAGCAGAGCCCGCGCTGGCGTTTAAAGCTGGTCTGGGTCAGGTCGTAGCGACTGAGGCATAAAACTCTCCTCTGCCTGATTAGGCGGGAAAACTGGACCCTCACCTGGTGCTGGACCAGCTGCGCTGTAATGGCGTCCTGGAAGGGATCCGAATCTGTCGCCAGGGGTTCCCCAACCGGATAGTCTTCCAGGAATTCAGACAGAGGTATTGCTAACTTTGACCTTTTTTCCATACGTATCAAAGCTTCTCTTACATGCATCAAAACAGGGAGATAGTGGGGAACTGCCGATCTTGTCGCCTGGACCGCTTCCTTCTCCCATGGGAAAGGGGCGATCGTTATTGCCTTTGTTATTGGCCAAGAGCGTTGAGTGCCCAGAGCGCTGGCGACAGCTGTGGGGCTCCGAAGACTGTTCTGTCTTCAGGGTCCTGAAGTCGTTGTGCGATAAACATTCAAAGCTGAGAACTTATAGTTACCTCATTTAAACAGTTCTGTCTGCAATTTAAACATAATTATTTTTTAAGCTGATATTTTAAAATACAGTCATGTGCCATGTAACGACATTTCAATTAAGAACAAGCCACATATACAATGGTGGCCTCACAGGTTACAGTAGAGCTGAAAAATTCCTGTCGCCTCACCCAGTGTCCTCACAGCCATTGCAGGGTCACGGCACGACGCGTTACTCGTGTGCTCGTGTGGGTGCAGGTATAGACAGACCTGCCGAGTGACCATTCATGTAGAAGGATAGCGCGTACAGTTACATACAGTATAAAATACTTGGTAATGTAATAAATGACTACAGGTTTATGTACCCACTATACTATACTTTTTATCGTTATTTTTGAGTATACTTTATTTGCTAAAAAAATGTCTGTTGTGAAACGGTACGCCATGTTTCAGCAGCAGCAGCCCCATTCGTCTTGTGTTTGCCACACCTCTTGATCACATCATTTCTCTGTGCTTGATTTAATCTCATGTTTTGCACAGTGACATGCTGTCCAGGCTTGTAGTTAAGAATAATAAGCTACACCATACGGCCAGGTGTGTAGAAGGCTATACTGTCCAGGCTTGCGTGAGTGCACCCTGTGATGCTCCCACAATAACGAAATCGCCCTACAACGCATTTCTGAGAGCAGATCTGTCATTAAGTGGTGCGTGAATCAATGAACGTACCTGTGTTTATGTGCAAATGTGTGTATTTTTCCTACAGTGCATTCACGTGTACACATGCACTACAGCCCTTTCACTAATTCAGCGTAGGAAACAGGATAGATTAGAAAAGGATAAAGAAAGAAACAAAAGGGAGATGATCCATAGAAATGGATGCAATAGAAATTGATGAAAACATATGATGGGAAATTTATTTTTAAAATATATTATGTAATTTTCCTTAATATTTAATTTGCCTTCTTCCTTTTTTCTCCTGGAAGTTGTGTTTTCGATTGTGACAGCATTTGTTGTTTCATAGACTTAAACAAGGTTACGGGTCAGAGTATGGCTCATTCTCCACCTTTACAGGTGGAATCCAGTTGAGAAACCGTTCCAGCCCTTATTAGGGGTTTGGGGGAGGCCCTTTTTATGGCCCCCATCGGATGATCAACAGCCGGGTAGATTTTTGCATTCTGCGGGTAGGAGAGAAAGGGGTGTAATTAGCATCCAAGCACAAAGCTGATTGATGTAACCAGGATATAGCCTTTCACGTGGCCAACTATCTATTTGCTCGGCTTGATTTTACATAAAGTGCACAAACCTTTTTTTTAATTGCAGTTTATATTCATTATTACTTTGTATTAGCTTTAGGTGTAGAGCATAGTGGTTTGCAGAGTGTTTCCCGAAACTTCCAGGGCCCGCCTGGCACCGGCCAGAGCTGTTATGAAGCGCACGGCTTAGCGAATGTATGGACCCCCAGACCAGTGCCTTCTCATGTTCTAAGTGGAGGCCCCGAGCATTGCTGTCACCGCCTTTTCTGTTGTCAGATAAGCACCCGCAGGCCCGCGCACAAGTGGCTGGATTGTCCGTGCCTCTTGAGGACACGAACATCTGGGGGGGTGCAAAGAGTTTTTCAGAATGCCACGCTTTTAGTCTTCTCTGCCACGATTTTTACACCTAGTCCTCCACGTGGGAGAATTAGCCTCCTATTCGTTTTGTTTCTTACCTTAAGAAACAGGAAATCTGACTATCACCTCGTCACTTCTTTATTCTTAATTTGACCTGATTACCTATCATATTATTACCTCTTAGAGAAAGCTGCACTCACAGTTAGTAGCCTGTGAACAGACCAGTCGTTTACCTAGTAGGTAAACGTTTTCACGAAGTTTACAAAAACCCTTTTGACTGTTTTTCTTGCAGATATGAGATCCTAACTCCGAATGCTATTCCTAAAGGTTTTATGGACGGCAAACAGGCTTGTGAACGAATGGTAGGCTTTTCTTGATTTTTCTGGCTTGTGGGCTACTGATATCTTTTCCTGTAGCAAAAAGTAAACAGACTCTTTCTCTTTTAGATCCGAGCTTTAGAATTGGACCCAAACTTGTACAGAATTGGACAGAGCAAGATATTTTTCAGAGCTGGAGTTTTGGCACACTTAGAGGAAGAAAGGGATTTAAAAATTACTGATATCATTATCTTCTTCCAGGCTGTTTGCAGAGGCTACCTAGCCAGAAAGTGAGTGGGTGATCATAAAAGGGAAAGGAATGTTTCTTCTGTGACAGAGCAGAAGGGAAACAAGGACATAGCTAATAAAGGAGGAATAAAGCACACCAGCAAAGGGACTGTGTGGAACCCCTGTCACACTGTGTCCATTACCTCCAGAAAGAGGGGACTTACTCATACCCGAGAGTACGCACGTGTCTGTGGGAGGGGGTGGGGGGCGGTGATGGCAGAACAACACTGTCTAGGGCAGCGTCTCTGAAGAAAGTGCGGGGTGTCCGCAACACGTACTTGAGGTCAGCTGCACAGGCCTGTGAACTGACGTGGACTCGAGCAGTCAGACCCCCTTCCCCGGGCATTTCACCCGACAACTTGACCGATGTATGCAACATTCCCTGCCTTAGCCGCGTGAGAATGTTTGCCTTTGGAAGAGGTCTTAATGGCAACAGCTTCTAAGACGTGTTTTTCTTTACATAATAAGCTTTTCTCACTGTCCTTCAGGGCCTTTGCCAAGAAGCAGCAACAACTCAGTGCCTTAAAGGTCTTGCAGCGGAACTGCGCCGCATACCTGAAGCTGCGGCACTGGCAGTGGTGGCGCGTCTTCACAAAGGTGGGCTCCCCGGGCTTCCTTCTGAAGAGCGGCATTTGACCAGTGAGAACCCACGGGAAGGAGCTGTGATGATAACCTGCTTAATTTTGTCATAGGTGAAGCCGCTCCTACAAGTTACTCGCCAAGAAGAAGAACTTCAGGCCAAAGATGAAGAGCTGTTGAAGGTGAAGGAGAAGCAGACGAAGGTGGAAGGGGAGCTTGAGGAAATGGAGAGGAAGCACCAGCAGGTAAGCGCACCTGCCTCCATAGAGCCCTGTTGGCCGGAGCTCTCGCGTTTAATTAGGGGTGGCTAACCCTGCCACACCCCCTTATTTCATGTGTGTTCTTCACTCCTTTCCAAAGCATAAGCATTTGAGAACAGAGGCAGCACATACATTATGCCACACATTTGGTTTTCTAAAAACCGACACCAACCTTAACTCTTGCACTTGTGCCTTTGTTATTCTCTGGACACAGAGTTGACCGTGTGCACTGTCGGGCGTGTGTGCAACACCTGTTTTCAAGGAAACTCCGAGTGTTACCGATCGCCTTTCTGTGACTGCTCATGAGGGAAATTGAAAAAAGTAACAGGATGAGCTAGTACAAGGTCACCGCCTGCCTCTTTTGGAGCCACAGTGGTCTCGAATCAGTGTCCATTTCCCAGGCAGTTGCACTGCATGGACAGAGCAGAGGCTCTGGAAACATTTATAGGTGACAGTAATAGGATTGTGGTGTTCAAGGCCAGAAAGATTAACAATAAAGACCAAACCTTAGTACTTGATACCAAACAGCTTTAGTAGTCACCGGGAACTTGATCACACTTGAATATTTTCCCTCTCCTGTTTTTCTCTCCCTTCGTAAATTGCCGCAGTAGAAGAATGGGAGTTCCGAAAATAGCGTAAGTTTAATAGGTATTCCTCAGGATAACTTGAGACAACAAAAACAACCAGAAGTGGTTTCATTCATCTTATTTTGCTACAGCCAAGAACATATTTGAAAGTTTTGCCAGTGATGTTAATGTATTTTTAACTTTCGGTTTCTTTGGTGAAGTGTATTGACCACTGAGATCACAGTGACTGCATCTTGCGTGTGTACTGGGGGCAGTCATGGTACTGGGCTCTTTATTGTGCCTGCAGCTTTTAGAAGAGAAGAATATCCTTGCAGAGCAACTGCAAGCAGAGACCGAGCTCTTTGCGGAAGCAGAAGAGATGAGAGCGAGACTGGCTGCCAAAAAGCAGGAGTTAGAAGAGATTCTACATGACCTGGAGTCTAGAGTTGAAGAAGAAGAAGAAAGAAACCAAATCCTCCAAAATGAAAAGAAAAAAATGCAAGCACATATTCAGGTATCTATGGTCATTTTTTTATTTGAAAGTATATTTTTGGGTTTTCCAAGTGGATCTATTGAATAAATAGAAGCTGTGGGTTTGGATTCTTAATATGCATTTTACGGGCAAAAGGAGTCTGGGTTCTAAGTGCCTACTCTTTTTATCGAATTTATTGCGGTGACATTGGTTATAAGTTATATAGGTTTCTAGCGTACAATTCTATAATATATGATCTGCATACTGTATTATGTGTTCACCATCCCAAGTCAAGTACCTGCTCTTAAAAGATGACCATCATTCCAAGCACACACGTAACACACGTAACATATGTTCTTCAAACATAGACTCTTTATTTTCAGCAGGAGTTTTTTATGTTCTGATGTGGCTTCTTACCGTGTGCAGTGATTCAAATAGGGGTCTCCCAGGGTCTGTAGACTTTTGTAGGGAACTTCATTCTTTGTGTTGTCACTGATAATTCTGCCGCTTACTCCACTCATTCGATGGGCATCTACCGAGTGGTTTGGTTCACAAGAAGTACTCAGCACTGACGCAGGAGGTGGCCAGGAATCGGAATAAAACACTCAGGCCCTCCTGCTAGTTACTTTCTTACAGAGACACAGACCGTTCTCACAGGAAGCACAGCTGCCTCTGTGCTGACCACCCAGACAGGTGAGACAGCCATGCAGCCGCCACTCTGCCCGCACCCTGGCTCTCCCTCCCTCAGCCTCTCCAGGGTGCTCGTGAGCGTCAGGGCATCTATAGCCGCCACCATTGCTTCAAGCTTACTTTCTTCCATGTCTCTCCCTTAATTTTTTCTTACCACATAACTTATTGCAAAACGCAGGCAATTCAGACCGTTTATCAAAACCACAAAAGATAATTATTACCTTGGCAAATACTTGCCTACAGTACATCATCTGGACACTTTCCATTCTTCAGCATAAACAGCTTTCAAATATCTCACAGTAAATTAACAGAATATCACAAAAGCTGTAAAAAATGCATAACCTTTAATCCAGCAATTCTAATTCTAGACTTTATTCTAAGTATAAATCAATGGAAGCCTTCTAATTATCTAACATTGGGAGATTATTAAACCATGGTAATGCTATATGTTATAAATATGAAGATGTTTATTTTCATAGGCATTTAAAATATCTTCTTTTTGAAGATTTATTTATTTACTTTTAGGGAGAGGGGAAGGGAGGGAGAAAGAGGGAGAGAGAGAAACATCAATGTGCAGGAGATACATTGATCCGTTGCCTCTCGCACGCCACCAACTGGGGACCTGGCCCGCAACCCAGGCGTGTGCCCTGACTGGGAATCAAACTGGCAACCTTTTTTGGTTCATAGGCTGGCACTCAGTCCGCTGAGCCGCACCAGCCAAGGTGGGCATTTATAATATTTCGATAGAGATAGTTGCAAAAGAGTATACACAATAAGATCTAATTTATTTATATATAACTTTTTAATTTATATGTATGATTTTATATTGGAATATCCAGAAGATCTAGAATAATATCCACCAACAACAGCGTTCTCCCTGGCAGCATTATCAGCAGTCTTGGTTTCCTGTCCTCTTTGTTTAAGAACATGTGTTCATTTCAGTAATATATTTTACTCATGTAGCGGATGGAGACCCAAATTCATCTCTAATCTCCCCAACCTGTTTTTTAATATAAAGTCTAAATTTCAACAACTTCAAAGGAAATACTTGCATTTCTCTATTCTATTTAGGAAACGATATGTCCTTGTAGAAATAGAGTGTGTTTTTGTTTTTGTTTTTGTTTGGGTTTTCAAGGCTTTTTATCTTCACATTCTTTACCATATTCTGTTATATTCTAGTTTTTTGCACTGTTATCTTAATTTATCTCCCTTTTTGACATGTGAGCTCATTCAAACATCCTGAAAAATATTTATGGTAATATTATTATTATTAAATATTTTTTCTTTTTCTCTTGTGAAATCTCAGAGGTTCCGTGAACTGCATGGACCTTGGGGAAACCCACCCTTCTTGCTCCCTTACCTTTTTTTTTTTTTGGCCTCTGAGGTTTGATCACCAATGTGTGAACCTTATTTGGATTTTGATGTAAACAAACAAATGTGTGTTTAAGTGGTTTTTATCTTTTAGAGATGCTGTCTGAAGGTTTTACAGATGAAATATGATGTTTGGGGTTTGCGTCAAAATACTGCTGGGGCCAAGGGGAGAGGCAGGGCGGGGAGATGAGGCCGGGCTGGCGCGTCTGTGTGGGGCCCCGTGCTGCTCTGTGTACCCGACTTCTGCGCTTGGAGTTTACGTAATGAAAAGTCCATCGTTTGCCAAGTGTGTCATTTCAGAATTCACCGTGAGGAAATTATTGAATTTAGTCAAAGTCATCCTCGGCAGTTTCTTAAACTGACCATATACTGATTCGTATATACAACCCTGTTCCATGATGTATATTGTTGTATGCAATAATGTTAAAGTATGAAATAACGAGAAGCGTGTTACAATAAAAATATGTGTAAACACTAGAATCTTCCCCCCGGTTTGCTGATAGGCTCATGTTGTGAAAGACACGCTTGCACTGGGGCAGCCCATTTCTCACCGACCCTTTCCATTTTTGTTATGTCCTTGTTCTCGCCTCTGTTGGCAGAACACGTGTGATAGAATACAGATAAATTAAATATGTGTTTGATGTAGTTCTACTCTATTATTCATATTTCCCTGTGTCACTAATTATTCCAAAATAGGAATTTTAATTACTATGTTCTCCTATTTTATAAGTATGCCGACTTTTAATTACCAGGACTTTTATGTAGCATGTTCACAGTTCCTCAATATTATACATATTTTGCTTTTTTTTTTAAGATTTTTAATTTTTAGATGGAGAGAAAGGGAGGGAGAAAGAGAGGGCGAGAAACATCAATGTGTGGTTTCCTCTTGTGCGCCCCCTACTGGGGACCCGGCCGGTGACCCAGGCATGTGCCCCGACTGGGGAATCAAACTGGTGACCCTTTGGTTTGCAGGCCGACGCTCAATTCATTGAGCTACACCAGCCGGGGCCTTATTAGCCTTTTTTAAATGAATCACCTCTGTGGCTATTTCCTGAAATTGCTGGCTTAAAAGCAATACTTGTTTTCAAAGCTTGCCACACTTTCTCATGTTGGCTTCCAGAAGGATTAACCCAGTTTGTACTTGACCCTGTAGTTCACACAAATGTCTGTTTCACACAGCTGTATTTCGTATTTTTTTAAATATCCTTGCAATTCTGAATCGCCAGTTGGCATTTTAACGCGCATTCCCCTGATTATTGACGCGTGGTGGAGCTCAGAGGGGAGGGAGGGCGCGAGGCTGACTGTGTGTCCCTCACAAGGACCTGGAGGAGCAGCTGGACGAGGAGGAAGGGGCCCGGCAGAAGCTGCAGCTGGAGAAGGTGACGGCCGAGGCCAAAATCAAGAAGATGGAAGAGGAGATTCTGCTTCTTGAGGACCAAAATTCCAAATTTATCAAAGTAAGAGACTACATCCATTAAAAACTTTACTCAGTACTCTTGTAATCCTTTAGACTTTTAACTCGCACGTTTTGTACGCATGGATCTTTCACCGATGACTCGCTCTCATCTGTTCGAGCATTAATTCATTCGGCACTGGCTGTGGGAACCTGAGGGCGCGGCAGCTGGGCCCGACCTGAGGGTCAGCGCCGGATGAGGGAGCCTTCCCGCCTTTCTGGCGTGTGTGACCTGTTGGGGGAGGCAGCGCCAGTGTTACTTGTTTTCTAAGTTATACCAAACCCTAGTAGCTATTGTGAATGCCTTTCCTGAAGCAGTTTTTTTCTATTCAGGAAAAGAAACTCATGGAAGATCGCATTGCTGAGTGTTCCTCTCAGCTGGCTGAAGAGGAAGAAAAGTCAAAAAACTTGGCCAAAATCAGGAATAAGCAAGAAGTGATGATCTCGGATTTAGAAGGTTAGTGTGTGGGGCTAGAAAAATTTTGGACTGGGACATATAGATGTCTAGAATTCGCTTTAATCAGAACGTATAATAATAGAAAATGTACATGATCAGTAATAGTAGGAGCCATATATTGATTTATTTATTAAAATAGGTCTAGTCACCACATATAATAGCAACAGATTATTCCCTAAACATTTACTTTTTAAGTTAGGCCCTGTGGTAAAATACATCGCCCTTTGCGGGTGTATCTGGGATCTAATTTATGGTTGAGTTTACAAGCCCTTGGACTTGGTGTGGGTTAACCCAGAAAGTGCATCCAGGTTTCACTTCACAATGGGACTGCTTACTGACATAAAACCTGGCAGGGACAGGAGAAACTGCCGAGGGTAGCTGTCCCACTCCGATGGCAAAAGTAAGGTCAGGAAATCCTAGGAATTTTTGCAAAAGCCATTTTTGCCTCTTCTAAAGAAAGGAAAGGGGGCGAATGTCAGAAAGCGTGTAGAAAACCTTCCCTCGGGCTGGCGGCTACAGCCGGCGGAGACCAGAGGAGGCTCATAGAAGGCAGCTGGGCCCGCGCTCTTCCCTGCCGTGTGATGAGCCTGTGGTATGTGCTCTCGACTCCTCAGCATTATGTGCCCTTGTCTTCTCAGCGTTTGCGCTGGAGAACACAAGGCATATGGTTACGTTGTTGCGAGGGAAGCATTTGAACGGAAGGATCACTGGAGTTAATTTAGGAATCCCTGCAGAATCTTAGAGGGGAGGGGGGGAAACGTGCATAACCCTCCCTGACCCCACTCTGCCCTCCCTCCCTCAGCGCTTGGAAACTGCAGTCTTGGCTCATACCAGGGCTTCCCAGGGAGTGGGGTGACAGGCAGTCACACTCTGCCCTGTCCCCTGCACACCTGGGGCAGAGAGACGGATGTGTCACGTGAAGGTTTCTGATCACGTCGGCTCTAACAGTGTGGACTCACTTCCCATGGAAGGGCATCCTTAGAATCCTCCCAGTTTCTTCTTTAAAGTACCCTCCTCCCACCAATTTATTTTGCCTTCAGTTTGATCTTAAAAAGGTTTTTAAAAATTTGAGGTGCCGGTACAGTGTTATCAAGGCAGTGACATGTTTTGAATAAAATGCTTATTTTCAGCTTTAATCAGTTTACCTTCGGAGTTTGTTCATATGGTGTGTGATTCAGTCCGTTGAACACCTTGTGTCTTGCCTTAAAGAGCGCTTAAAGAAGGAGGAGAAAACTCGTCAGGAACTGGAAAAGGCCAAGAGGAAACTGGACGGCGAGACAACCGACCTGCAGGATCAGATCGCCGAGCTCCAGGCGCAGATCGACGAGCTCAAGATCCAGTTGGCCAAGAAGGAGGAGGAGCTGCAGGGTGCCCTGGCCAGGTCTGCCAGCCCCTCGGGGCCTTCGTATTGAATGTGTCGCTGTGGGGTTTGCTTCCGAAGAGTGTCTCGTGTCCAGGTGCAGACCAAACCCCAGGAGAGCGACACGCATTTTCCTGTTGTCGGGTTTGACATATTTATGTCAGGGCAGCAAGAAAATCTCATAACCCGTTCTCGGTATTTACACTTAAAAATCATTAGTCATATCATGAAATCCTTGGAAATTCACAGCAGCAGAAGTCATTTTTCCATACCATTTTGGTTTCTGTGTATTACAGATTGGCTTCAGTATGTTTTAGAAATTTAGAGAAAATCACTTTTCAGAAATGATGTCCACCTCATACACTTAAAGCATCGAGTTGCTATTCAGTTCTAAACCATTAGGTTTTAAAGCGGAAATCATAGTAAATATATTTATGTCTAAAATTTTCATTTCTTTATAAAGAATGACTTTGGCTACATGGTCATAGGAATTACAGTTTATAATTTATTACGATCAAAGTCCCATAACAGAAATTTTTCTGTCCTCTTGTCACTGTTAGTCGTACTCCAGCCAGATGCCTTTCTCACTCACAGAGGTGAGCGCTAGAGTCCGCAATTCAAGTCCGCCACCACTCTGTCATGGCTGTCGGCTTCCCCTCCCACATCACAAACATCCCAACTCCTCCCAGTGAGAACATGTACCGCATTAAGCCACACGCTAGCGGAAAGATGCTCTGTAGGCAAGGCGAAGTGTAAGGTAGAAGGTTTGAAGGTAGCGTATCTCTTTCTTTACTGTGCGTTCTAAGAAATTCAAACTTTCTGCCTCACTGTGGATGGAGTAGAACACTGCTGCCTTGAGCGGTGTTCTAATTACGATACATCTTGCTTGAGAGGGAGTTTGTTTATGTTCTAATCATTAAAGTGAAGTCATCCTACCTTTTAAGGGAGGTATTTAGCCCTATGGGAAGGAGGCCGGGCTCGATTCTGATTCTGGCTTTGCTGTACCAGTTTTCGGGCCTTCGGGTCATCGCCTGCATACCCCCATGCGTAGCCGGCCGCCCCATGCGGCAGCGCCAGCCTCACACCTCGGCAGAGGGTCTCCTTGTGGGGAAGTGCTCGGGGCTGGCTCCCTGGGACACAGGCCATCCGCGCACCAGCTCTGAGCGCTTCCCGTGCCTGCGTGTTTTGACAGGGGCGACGACGAAACACTCCATAAGAACAATGCACTTAAAGTCGTGCGAGAGTTGCAGGCCCAAATTGCTGAACTTCAGGAAGACTTTGAATCCGAGAAGGCTTCACGGAACAAGGCAGAAAAGCAGAAAAGGGACTTGAGTGAGGAACTGGAAGCTCTGAAAACAGAACTGGAGGACACCCTGGACACCACTGCAGCTCAACAGGAACTACGGTGAGTGAGGGGAAGGTGGTGCATCCCCTGCTGGGCACGCCCCCGAGGTCGGGCAGGCACGCTTCGCACTGGCTGGCCCTCTAAAAGAAGGTATGCTTTATGTTGTCATTTTGAATATCCTCCTTCCTGGAAAGCATGACAGATAGGACAGTAACAAAATAGCAGTGGTTGGAAACAAACCAACCTGCAGATCGAGCATGATCAGCAAAGCCACAGTTGGCGATGGGCACCTAAGGGAAAGACGGGACAGACGCACATGCAGGACCGGAGGGACGGGTGGGACAGACCCAGAAAGAGGGGTCTCTCGGCGTGAACGGCAGTAAGCAGATAACCGAGAAGGGAGGTGCGCTCTCACGGCAGTGAAGGGAAAGGCGAGGCGCTCAGACAAAGGTGCCTGAGGCAGAGGAGCGCGCGCCTAACAGGCGAGCCCACAGCCAGGTGCCGGCGAGACGAGAGTGACGCAGACAGGCGAGGCAGCTCGGCCGGAGCAGCTTCGCGCGGCCTTAGCGCGTCGGCCTGCAGAAAGCCACGGGAGCTAGGGCACCAAGCTGGCGAGCAGAGCAGGTAGAGGGGCCGGCCTGTGGCTCCTGCTGCCAAATAGATAGAACCCTCACATAGGCCACTGCCGTGGGACCTCCCAGGCTGCGGTCTCGGCCTCCGGACAGCCTCCTGCCTCCACAAGACTCAAGCTGCCCGGTGTGCGAGGCCCGCCCAGGAGTCCCCAGGTCGCCTTGGCTGGTGGATTTGGCTGGCTGCTTGCACACGCGTGTGCACACACAGACACTTACACCTGCCAGCTGTCCCAGGATGTGAGTGATAGGAAGGGTAGCCCATCGCTCTGAGAAGGTGGCTACGGTTAAAACAGGACAGAGAGTCACTTATGGAGTCAGGTGCGGTCAGAGAGGTGGGAAGTGACCTGCAGCAATGAGGAGGGGTTGCTCTGTGGTGAAAGCCTGCAGTGCTGTGCCCCGGAAGGAAGGGCCGTGCTCACCTGGGGACCCGGGAGACTGATGTCACCGGGTCTGCAGAGAAGGCTGCCCTGGGCGGTGGGACTGGTCAGGTCGAGTAGTCAGTGGTGAGCATGTCAAGGACCCACCCGTGGACACGGAAGACAGCAGCAATACGGGGGGTGCGTCCCAGGGGGAGCCCATCCCAGCCAGAGCCCATCTGAGCGGGTGGGGTGACAGGCTCGCTGCCCCTCTTCGCTGCCGAGTGGCTCTGCCTCTACCCACTTGCAGTCCTGATCTCTCTAAAATACCTGCTTTTTTAAAATTTGGAAACCACTGAACTGGACTTTGTTGAAATATTTATTCGCAGCTGATCTTTTGAACACACTAGAAAAAAAGGTCCTGATCATTTCTTGCGTTTAACCACGAATAGGCTCAAACCCACACCGATCCTACTCCCTGCAGAGCTGTGGTTGCCCGCAGCCCAAAGGCGTTAGCATCCCGCGCACTCCGCTCTCGGGCCACGCCCTCCTCCCCATTGGCTCTTTCCTGAGGGACGTGTCACGTGACTAGTATAAAAGTAACAGTCCCCAGCAAATCAGGCACTCCGCGTGGGACTCGCTCTTCAGTGGCGTGTTAGCTCTGGGACTTGGGGTGAAGACAGGAGGGCAGGACCAGGCCAGTGCCCAGCTTTCGCCTCTGATGAGCTGTGGCCGAGCGAGGCTGGGCCCAGAGACTCTTGGCCGGTCCGTTCGTCTGGCTACATGTGGCCCCCGAGCTAGCAGCTGCTCGGACCCCTTTCTCTCGGCACAGCTCATTCGGCCTCCTGGGCTCACCCCCCCACTGGGAGCGGGCGGGAAGCGTGTGCACACGGGAGTCGGCAGGCAGGTCACTGTCCCAACCGGTTACTGGATTGAGGTGTAGAGATAAAGGGTTTTCAAGTGCGGAGCAAGCTTGCAGAGTCATGCTTCAGGATTACGGTGAAGTTAGAGCTGCTCGAATTCTTGATGTCAGCATGGCTCCCAGCAGGAGTGACGTTCACCTTGACGCTCCCACCTTCATCCAGCTGTGCTTAAAGGTGGCGCTTGGGTCAACAGAGCGACTTCTGGTGGGGGTGAACTCTCTTCCATCTAGTGGAATAACTGGTTTTTCCCGTTGCCCTATATACGTTATAACAAATTATAAAAACATTAGAAAGCCAACAAAAACATCTGATACTAATGTGATCTTCATACCCTAAAAGCAAGTGAGGTAAAACCTCAGTTTATCAGGACATTCAAAGTGCATGGTCTTGTACCTGCTGAGTTCTTCGTCAGATTCTACAGACACTCTGAACCAGGCCTTCCGATTTTCGTGCCCCTCCTCCCAGCCGTGAGCCGTTCCGATAGACTTGTGCGAGGCTATCAGTTAACTGCAGCTTTTTCTCACAAACACTAAGACAAGTGCCTGCCTTTTGCCGAGGCGCGGCATCCCGACTGATTTGGCCTCTCACCCCCTTGAAAGCCTCCTCGGGGTTCGCCCTTTTGCAGTTTTATGGAAATACCTGCTGCTGCTGTCGTGGGCAGTTTGGCATCTGTGTTAACCAGCTCCTGACCTATAATGCGACAGGACTGCCCAGAACAGCATGAAGCCCCCGGGATGCTCCGCCATGTCTCGACCCTGAGGCAGATGTGGAGGTGGAGCCGTGCTGGCTCTGGAAGGGGTCTGGGTACCATGGTGATGGGCACCCCAGCCCGCCGGAGAGCACCACGTCGAGTACTTGCCGTTTTTAAAAAGCAGCACTTTAAAAAAAAAAAAAAGGTATTTTAATTTAATCAGCTCATTCTGAGTTTCTTTCTGGAAAAATGTTTCTCTAGTACAAAACGTGAACAAGAAGTGGCAGAGCTAAAGAAGGCTCTCGAGGAAGAAACTAAGAACCATGAAGCTCAAATCCAGGACATGAGACAGAGACACGCGACAGCCCTGGAGGAGCTCTCGGAGCAGCTGGAGCAGGCTAAAAGGGTGAGGGGCCCTGCCAGGTCTCGGAGAAGGTCCCCATCCGTCAGACTGCCACTCAGCCCATGTCCGTTCCCCAGCCTCGCACAACAGCGGTGGGCCGACAGAGACTAACTCCTCAGTGGCTCCTTTCTTAAGAACTGGTGGGTCCGGCCACCGTCTCAAATCCCATGTTCCTCCCAATGTCTCCTTTCACTAGTATCATCTTTCTCCTGGTATCTTAGCTCAGAAACTTTGAACAGTTTGAAGACTTTCTCTCACTCACCTGCTGCCAGCAAGTCACCAAGTCCTGCCAGTGCTGAAAGTATTCCTTCTACCCGTCCCTCCCTTTTTGTCCCTCCCTGCCTCTGGTCTCAAGCCACCATATACATTATTGCCACTCACTTCATTGTTCGCTCTTCCGTGTCTCAAATATGGGCTTTCCATCCGGATAAAACGTAATTTCATTTACCCTCAAACTCAGACCATCCTGTGGGCAGACTGGTGTTCTACCCCGTATGTCCCCGTCATCCCTTTCCTCGTGCCGTCGGCCCTCGCTCTCACTTCCCCGTCTTCCTCATCTCTGCCTGTTCACGTACCACCTTTTCATCTATACGGTGACAGTAGTAACAGCTACTGAACATTTATATTCATATGTGTCCGTCACTGCTAAGCGCTGTCACGATGCACGGCAGTCACGTGCACTGCCTTCTTTCACCCCCATTATGATAGGTTAGTCTCTGTCGTTCAAAGTATGCGGAAGCTGAGGCCCAGTGGTCTTGGGAACTTAAGCCAGGATCACACAGCCAGTAAGTGGAAAGGCAGATCGGAGCCAGGCAGCATGGCCGCAAGCCCCAGGTAACCCCCATCCTGTGTCCCATGTCATCCCTGAGTGGCCCCTGTAGACACCCAGCCTACTGTCATCGCCTTGCACCGACATGCACTGCCCACTCATGTTACACGCCACCTTAAACTAACGAAACTCCATTCAAGCAAGGGGTGGCATGAATATTCTTTGGACAGGATGTGCTCAGTTTGCCACCCCAGCCTGCACTGACAAGGTAAATGACAGTGCGGTGAGCCACCAAATATCTGTATCTACTGCTCAGAGCAGTATGTACAGCGGTGTTCCTTTCATAGAAATCTTCACACACAGAGGTCTATAGGTGTTTTCATTCATTCATTCAACAGATGTTGACTGCAGACTCGCTCTGTGTCTGGCACAATCCGACAGGAACGAAAACGCCCTGCCTCTTATGCAGTGTTATACAAATACCATTTTTCCCTTCCCCCTCCTAGTTCAAAGCAAACCTGGAGAAGAACAAGCAGGGCCTAGAGACAGACAACAAGGAGCTGGCCTGCGAGGTGAAGGTGCTGCAGCAGGTCAAGGCCGAGTCCGAGCACAAGAGGAAGAAACTGGACGCCCAGGTGCAGGAGCTCCACGCCAAGGTCTCAGAAGGAGACAGGCTCCGGGTGGAACTGGCTGAGAAAGCAAATAAATTGCAGGTGAGCCTAGAAAACCTTTACGCTGGGCATACCTCACAGTAGCCTGTGCATCGCTTGCCCGCGTCGTCCCTCTGTGGCCGTAAGAGACCCACAGCTCACGTGCCATTTAATACCTGACAAGTGCCATGCCAGGTGTAAGCATGTCCAATCTTCGGATCCTACTGTGTATTTCTATGCTATAATACTTAAAATAAGACAGCATGAATAGGCCTTAAATCTAGTGAATTCCACATTGAATTGTAGATACAGTTTTTTGAATGGTTTTAAGTACAACTTCAGCCCTCTCCATCAGTCTAGCCAATAACAATGAGCAAAAAAAGTCATGCCTGGTATTGGTGAAGATTTGTGAAAACTGGATTTTTTAATGCGCTGTGGCTGAAATATAAATTAATACAACCTTTTTTAGAGGACAGGTTGGGAATTTTGGTGTCACAAACCTTAAAAATATGAACACCCTTGGACCCAATAAATTCCCGTCTAGCGATTTACCGGAGAGCAGTAATTAAGGATGTGCACACAGATCCAACTCGAAGAATGCTCATTGCAGAAGGGTGTGTAAAAGGATATAATTGGAAGTAACTTCAATGTCTAAGAATGCACTTCTCTACAAATAGTAAAAACGATATCCTCTTACTAGATGAGTATTTACTGGTGAGAAAAACGTACATTATGTGTTGCTGCACTGAAAAAAATGACGGACTGTGTTATATCGGAGACCCAGGACTGGGCACGCGGTCCCGCACACAGCCATGCTGACGACAGTGAGAAACACGGTAAAGGGCAGAGGCACCGGGCCAGGTCTCGAGGAGCCGGCACGGCTTCCAGCAGCCTGTCCCGGGGCAGGCGCACGGGACGGGCTCGCCGCCCCGCAGTGAGCTGTGCTGGCGGCGCTCCCAGGGCAGCTGGACTCGGTACCTGGGGCTTGACGGGGGGCTGGTCACACGGGCGCCCTCCGCCTGACAGACCAACATTCCAGACTCCAGAAGGAAAGTGCGTGTTCGGCATAAACCACAGTGTTCACACTGGTGTGCCCGCCGCGGACCCAGGAGCGCCTCGCAGTTGAGCGCTCCCTGGGAAGACCAGGACGCTGCACGCACTCCTGCTCGTGTTCGGGGCCAGCGCGCCACGTTATTACTGAGGGAATGGTAGGAGCCCGCCCGTGTCAGTCCCCTTGGCACCAGCCAAGGGCCAGCATCGCAAGCAAGCCTTTCTAAGGAGAACCCCCGGCCCCCCTCGGTCGACTGTTTCCTGTGGTGACACAGTGTGTGTGCAGGTGCACGGCACAGGTGCTCACAAACCCAGAACAATTCTCCTTAAAAAGATGTATTAGAAACAGCATCACTGACCATGTGTATGGAGGGGAGGCGGGGCAAGTGACGTTTAGGGGACGACGGTGCTGCGCCAGGCACACATGCGGCTCCGGGTGTCCCTTCTCCCCCTCAGTCCTCACCTCCCCACCCCAGGAGAGTCTGGCAGATGAGGAATGTGAGCCTCGAAGAAGCTAGGCAGCTCGCCCCCCTCTGGTGGCGTCCCTCGCAGGTCACAGAGCGAGAGCTGACGGCAGGAGGCACGTTGAGACCAGAGCCCTTCTCCACCGCACTGTTGCCAAGACTGATGGAGACTGGGCTCCCTGAAGGATGCTGCGAAAAAGAGTGGAAGGAGAACTGTCATAGCCTGAGTGACATGTTGAGATTTGTCCTCTGCGTGCCCTCCCTTTGCTAATGTGACTAGAGGACAAACTAGAACAAAGGGGACTCTACTACCGCTTCTGGGTCCCTCTGCTTCTTTCTTATACCCACTGTCCTCACAAAAACTCGGTGACAGGTCTTCTTACACCATGGGTATTTTTAAGGGGGTGAGGGGGCGGTATTTTAGTTATCATTAATTGAGGAGGAAAAAGAAAAAATATTTTTACCACATTATTCATAAAATTTGACCATAAGAGATAGCTAAATATTCATGATAAGCATTATACCAGTTTTTAAAATTTTATTAAAGAACCATTGGCATACAGTATTATTCTATTAGTTTCTACATTAGTGATTTTACATTTAATACACCTTGTGACGTGATCACACTAACTGTGCAAAGTTGTAACAATCTTATTGACTATATTCCCTGAGTTAATAGCTGATTTTTAAAGCTTAAAAAGAAGTTCAGACTGTGAATACTAGAATTTAAATTTTGAATTTCTGTAATGAAATTTTCAGGTTCCATAAGAATATGAATTATATTTGCCCCCACCCCGCCAAAGCCTATGTTCACTGCATCTTAGTGTGAAAAGGGAACAACATAGCACACACGGTGCTCACCCTGGAGCCCCGTGACATAGGGAAGCACCTGCCGAAGAGGATTGGGCATCAGTATAAAAAACGAGTTAGTAAACCAGTCAGGAGAGCCCCCGTCGCGTGTGGACCCTATCGTTTTACGCTTCCCGTCCTTTCGGTAGGTAGCCTGCTCTGCTGTCTGTGGTGGCTGGTGCAGTGCCAGCTTACCTGGGCACTGTTGGGAGGTGACCGACTCTTGGTGACAAAAGTCTTCCGCAGTTGAGCTTGGCAGTTTCAATTTCATCCTGTCCTTCCCCCGATGCCGCTCTTTTGATGTTCGTCTAAGAGTGGCGATTCTGGGCCTTTTATCAGCTTACTGGTTAATTGAATTTAATCTTTCACTCCTTGCAGAATGAATTGGATAATGTCTCGACTCTTCTGGAAGAGGCAGAGAAGAAGGGTATTAAATTTGCTAAGGATGCAGCTAGCCTTGAGTCTCAACTGCAGGACACACAGGTATCCCAGGGGGACGGAGGGGCCTTTGGCAACAACTACCATTTCTGTCATCGACACGCTGGCGAAACATACGAGTCCCAGAACTGCCGTCTCACCGCCTCCCTCTGGTTTTATGGCGCACACTGACTTGGGGCCACCTTGCCCTGTAACCGACCTCGATGCCCAGGACACTTCTGAGACGCTGGGTTCCTGTGCCTCGCAGGCACGTGGGGCCCGGGAAGCGGCCCCTGCGGGTGCCAACAGCAGTCCTACTGGCCGTACGAGTACTGCTGACCATTTCCTTTTTTTAAAAGATTTTATTTACTTATTTTTCGAGAGAGGGGAAGGGATGGAGAGAAGCATTGATGTGAGAGAGAAACATTAATTGGTTGCCTCTCATACGCGCCCTGACCAGGGACCTGGCCCGCATGCCAGGCGTGTGCCCTGACCGGGAGTCAAGCTGGTGACCTTTCACTGGTGACCTTTCACTGCGGGACGACACCCGACCAAGACACACCGGTCAGGGTTTGCTGGCCATTTTAAATAAGATTGTCTTGTCATGGTTGAAATTTCATTACGCTGACCTAGGAGAAACAGCCCATTTTGTAAACGGGTGGGCTGAAGCTTGCTTGTTGTACCTTTTTAAGCCTTGTGTCGAATTATTTGTTAGAGATGTTTTTAAGTAGGATGGAAATTAGCAACTTTCTTGGAGTTTTACATCTCATTGTTATTAAATTTGCCAACTTAAAACGGGTGCATATCGCCAGGTTCTGGGCTCAGTGCTGGAGGTACGGGTTAAAAACCTCGAACAGAAACTGCAACAAGTAGGTAGCTAGGGACAGGTCCATTGTAATTGGGGCTCATGCTGTAACAAAGCACATTCTGGACCGTGAGATAAAGGGAGGCAGAGAGCCAGGTCACAGAGAGCTCCGTGTGTGTCTGAAAATTTTAAATCTGAGCATAATGGGGAAGACACGTTCGCATTTACATGTTAGAAAAATTCCTCTGGCAGAAAGTATCCAGGAGAAACAGCGGAGGGGGCTGCCCGGTACCAGAGGTAATCCTGAGAAATGCCCTGTGCCGGAATGGACGCAGGAGTGAGGAGTAGGAGCTGCGGGCCAGGGGGCGTCTGCGCCCCTGTACGGGCCCCGGGCCCCGGGTGGAGAGACAGCGCTGCCGTGCCCCCTGAAAGCGCTCACAGCAGTGTGTGTGTCAAGAGCTTTTATCACACTATCATGGGTGCTTTAAAATCACTTACTTATTAATATCGCTGGGTGTTTCCCATACACGGAGGTTCTGCTCTCGGTTCTCGGTTCTTTTTAAAGCGGTGTTCTGCTTTGGTGATTAACGTAGCCTAAGTACCGGCCTTTTGTAAAAATAAACAGGAGCTGCTTCAGGAGGAAACACGCCAAAAGCTGAACTTGAGCAGTCGGATTCGGCAGCTGGAGGAGGAGAAGAACAGCCTTCAGGAGCAACAGGAGGAGGAGGAGGAGGCCAGGAAGAACCTGGAAAAGCAGGTCCTGGCTCTGCAGTCCCAGGTGTGTCCTCTTCGGGGCGGCGGTGGCCCCGAAGCGTGCACCTCGCAGCTCATGCCACTGCCGTGCTGGGCTTCTTCAGCTCGATTTGGGACAGTTAATTAGGTCGGACTAAATAAAGCCCATGAAGCGTTTTTTCTTTGACCCAGCCAAATGCTGATACTATGCCGGGGCTGATGTTGGAGGCATTTAAAATAAAGACACAGGACTGGGTCGGCTACGTAAGGTTTTAATGCAATCATCATTTCATAGATTATTAGCTAAGGAATTAAGTTACAGTCTAAGGTTAATTTGCCTAAAATCACTTAGTATTGATTTCTGTTATTCTCACAGAATGTTGAAAACAATTTTTTTCTTTTTTCCTCAAATACAAACACCAGTTGCATTCTATAATACTGATCTTTTTTTCTTTACATAAAACCTAGTTGACTGATACAAAGAAGAAAGTAGATGATGACTTGGGAACAATCGAAAGCTTGGAAGAAGCCAAAAAGAAGCTTCTTAAAGACATGGAGGCGTTGAGCCAGCGCCTTGAGGAAAAGGCTCTGGCCTACGACAAGCTGGAGAAGACCAAGAACCGCCTGCAGCAGGAGCTGGACGACCTGACGGTGGACCTGGACCATCAGCGCCAGATCGTCTCCAACTTGGAGAAGAAGCAGAAGAAGTTCGATCAGGTGGGTTCTGCTGCTCCGTTCCTGCCCCCCGGGCTCCAGGGCCAGTGCCATCCGTTGCTTCCTCCTCACAAAGCTCTCGGTTTTATTTTAGCTTAAAATAATGTTTCATGTTTAAAAGCAATTGGGAAAACGAGTGGAAAGCAAAAGGAAATAAGAGAACACCACAATCTTCTAGCAGTATCCTTAGCGATGAGTCAGACCTATAATGAATGAGAAGAGTTTACATTGCTTTTAATATTTCTTTAAAAGATTTTATTTATTTATTTTTAGAGAGAGGGGAAGGGAAGGAGAAAGAGAGGGAGACATCAATGTGTGGTTGCCTCTCACGCGCCCCCTGCTGGGGACCTGGCCAGCAACCCAGGCACGTGCCCTGACTGGGAATCCAACCGGCGACCACTTGGTTTGCAGGCCGGCACTCAGTCCACCGAACCACACCAGCCAGGGCACTTTTAATATTGTTTTCGATGTTTCCCCATGCCGTGCCGTATAGTTGTTAGCAGAAGAGAAGAACGTCTCCGCTCGCTACGCAGAAGAGCGAGACCGCGCAGAAGCCGAGGCCAGAGAGAGGGAGACCAAAGCCCTGTCGCTGGCCCGCGCCCTCGAGGAGGCGCTGGAGGCCAAGGAGGAGTTCGAGAGGCAGAACAAGCAGCTGCGGGCAGACATGGAGGACCTGATGAGCTCCAAGGACGACGTGGGGAAAAACGTGAGTGTCCCGGGGGCAGGTCCCTTCAGGGTTGGGGGCGGGGGCCGTCAGTGCCTTCACAGTGCCTGACAAACTTGGGGACACCCAGCCTGACAGTGGCGCGATCTGGGAGCATTTGGCCTGTGTGTAAACATGGGGATAAAGTCTTCTGGAATAAACTGGCAGGTTTTCTGCAGCCTGTTCTCAGTGCGGGGTTCTGGTAGCAGCAACTGCGATGGTGAAGATCTGTTTCTCGTCCCTTTCACGGGCCCTCCCTGCCCTGGGCTGCATTCTGGCGGGGGACCTGTAAACGAAGGACCTCCGTGTTCCTGAGTCAGCAGGTAGTTACCAAACACAAGCACCACGAGGTCCCTCAGATACAGGGAGTGCGGTCCGTCCCCAGCACGGAGTAGGGGCCTGGAGAGGCGTGGCGCTGGGACCACTACTCCCTCTGACCGGGGACTCCCCAGTGAGACCCCACTGTTTTCTCTGAAGATCTCAGACGCTCTGGGGACTCACTCAGTGTGGAAACTCCTGTGGTACTGTTTATTCTTCCACTGCATGCGTCTGCCACAAGAGCTGTGGTGGCTTTTCTTTACCCTGCATCCCTGCCTTAGTATATAATGTGTTGAGGACAGTGGCCAGGCCCAGGCCGAGGAAGCAAAAACAGTTCAGGACTTGGCTTTTCCACCAGTTTCCATGGTGACCAGGAGAAGCCACTCAGCCTCTCTGAGCCTAAGTTTCTCATCTGTCAAATGGATGTTATACTTGCCCGATTTCGTGAAGCTCCCGCAGACGTGCTTTGAAAAGCAGAGTCCGCTGCGCAGGCACAGTGTCCTTTGCATGGGGTCCGGGCCCTCCAGCCTCGTCATAAGGGAGGGAAAACTGTCCTTGCTCTTGGGCCTCTCGTCCAACCTCGGGCCCGGGGACCAGCCTTGTGGGTTCGAAGAAGCCCCCTAGTGCAGAAATGGCTACGACCGCATGGTAGAATGTAGAGGGAGGACTCCACAGTCCATTCCTTTTCTTGTTCCATGTTAGTTTTCTCTAGAATAACTGACAGTCACACATTTATTCCACAAACATTTCTTTTGCACCTACGAAGTGTCAAACACTGCTAAGAGACAGGCTCCCCCCACCAGCCCCAATGTCGTAAGTCTTCTCCTGCCCATGAGAAGTGGCCCAGCCGGGAACCGCATGGTTCATGGAAGACATGGTGGCACCTGCGCGTGCCTGTCTGAAGGGCTGCCTTGGGAGTCAGAGGGGACGTGCGGCGGGAGCCCTTGGCCCAGAGAGCTAGGTGAATGTTTGCGGCGGGGAGCTTGGTCAGAGAGAGGTCAGGCCTCTTTTCTCTGTGCCCTGCTTCACAGGCCTGACACACCCTAATACTTAAGCTTCCACGTGGGCATTTTCAGTACAAATGACCTTTTCTGCAGCAAAAAAGGATGTACTGCAGGCCCGTTGCAGACAGCAGGCCAGTGCCAGGCAGCGGACAAGTCTCTGACGCCACAGTCTTTTCACTGTTCCTTGGCGTTTAAAGATCTCTCAATGCCGAGGTCCTCAGAGAAGAACCGACTCACCACAGAGCACGTCGGCACTGTCAGTGAGGCCGCCGGCCCTGCCTTGAGCGCTAGCAGCAGCCGCGGGGGAGAGGGAGGGACGCGAGCGGCGTATCACACCGGCCCGGGACGCCTGACGCATCCAGCGCGCTGTGCGGGGCCTGTGCGATAGGAGACGGCGCCCTTGCTCTGCCTCCGCTGAGGGTCCGCTCTCTCCTCGTGCTTTCTGTGGTTTAGGTTCATGAACTTGAAAAATCCAAAAGGGCCCTAGAGCAGCAGGTAGAAGAAATGAGGACCCAGCTGGAAGAGCTGGAAGATGAACTTCAGGCAACAGAAGATGCCAAGCTTCGCCTGGAAGTCAACATGCAGGCCATGAAGGCCCAGTTTGAGAGGGACCTGCAGACCAGAGACGAGCAGAATGAGGAAAAGAAGCGGCTGCTGATTAAACAGGTGGGTTGAAGGAGGTGTGGCCTCCAGAGCGAGAGCCTGTCCGCGCTCCAAGCCCCGTTTTGGGCTAATACCCTATTCCCTCACATTAGAACACATTAACTGAACTAAAATTAATTTATTTGGTCACTTGATAATGCCATTCTTTACAATTTAATATAGTTGGTTTGATTTCCTCTTTCTCAGTTTCTTGCTGCTTACGAGCCAGGACACTGGCCAGTCGCCAAGCCCTCAGTGAGACCTCGGGGGCTCTGCAGAGGCAGGCCCTGCGAGTCCTGAAAGCATGGCTGAAGCGACAGTCAGAGTTGCCCCGGCAGGCGGTTAAGCTTGTGTCTGAAGTTCAGGTCCATGTCCTCATTAAACTACTCTTTAAAGGAGAAAAAACAGATATTCACATTTTCTTATCTTAAAAGGTTGCTAGGCACTTACAATTTGTATTCTTTTCTAAACGTATGCTAAACTTCTAAAAGTTCACTTTAAAATATTTTTGTGGATATTGGATATCGTGACACTCCTTTGGAGTTCCTGGTATCAAAGCTTAGATCACTTAATTTTTAAATTTCCATTCCACTGATACTTAGTCACTTAGTGCCAGATGACAAATGACCTCACGTGTAGTGGCTTAAAACACCACTTGTTTAGTCACAGCTTCTGAGGGTCAGGGACTCGGAACCGACTCAGTGGGCGCGCCATCTGAAGGCCTGGCGGATCCGTGACCTCAGCACCTCACCCTCAAGGCCCCTCCAGGCTGCTTGAGTGTCCCTGGAGGGAGCTTCCCCAGCACATTGTGTCTTGGGGAACTGTGTCTTCCGGTTCTGTTGTGTCACCTAGAAAATGAGCTTGAAATCAGGACTCTGCCTTCTTAGGTGCCTTGCAGTCAGTGGAAATGGTATGTACCGGGGTTGTTTTTTAAAGCTCTCTCTGAACAAAATCCAACTACTGTGGTTTTCTGTTAATAATAACAACTGCTTGGGCGCAGAGACTACGCATGCCGAGTAGCCAGAGCCCTTATGTGACGACAGGCCGCCTGTTTTCTGCGAGAGGGTACCTGGGTCTAACCAGACGTAACCCAATGCCGTCCATTAGGTGCGGGAGCTCGAGGCGGAGCTGGAGGACGAGCGGAAGCAGCGGGCACTTGCTGTCGCTTCAAAGAAGAAAATGGAAATAGACTTGAAGGACCTTGAGGCGCAAATTGAGGCTGCAAACAAAGCTAGGGATGAAGTCATCAAGCAGCTCCGTAAGCTTCAGGTATGTGCGGCCAGCCGTCAGTCTGTGACGGCGTCACCTGGCCCTTCTGAGGTCGAACACGACGTGACCCATGAAGCTGGGAGGGAAGCTCTGTGCAGCACCCAGCCTGCCGTCTTGACAGCCAAGGGCTGCCACCCTGGCTGTGGGTTGGGGCAACAGGCCACAAAGATGGCATGCGCCCTTAGCGCATAGGGACAGAGCTGGGGTGGAGGCGGCAGGTGGGCCTCCACGAATGATAACATGCTCTTCCAGCTCCTGACAGCTTCTCATGATGCTTAACTAATGGCCACTGAGCTGCCAGAGTAGAAGGTGGTATAGATGCCCCTCCTTTGTTGCCATGAGCTTTAGTAATCTTTGCAGTCCAATGTAATCATCACTTTTGCCACGCAGGTACTTTTCACTCGCACAATGACAAAAAGGCATTCCTATAAAAATGTGCTACTTGGCAGGACGGAATGAGCCCTCTCCTAGCTTCTCTGGGGGGTAGTTGTCAGTTGTGACAAAAGCTGTAGAAAAATCCCACCCCTTTGACCTTGGTGATTCCACATCTGGAGAATTTATTCTAACAAAATATAAAGATGAGAAGAAATGTTTACGTACCAGGATCCCAGCTGACATGTTACTTCTGACAGCAGAAGCGGAAACCACCTAAATGTAAGCGGACCAGCAGCCGTCTAACCCTGCACAGGTGTCACGCACAGAAGAATTAGCGCGTAGGTCGTGTGTCTCGCACACCCTCATGACACATGTGTTATAACCAAACTGCGTAAACGTTATGGCTTAAGGTCAGTCACATACAGATGTGCAGCTGCTCACGACCTTGAAACCCTAAGCACCCGATATACGTAACGGTATTTAAGGAAAGAGCCCACCTCTCGGGCCAGCGGGGACCTCCTCCGGGTTGAATGACGGCGTGTGCATGCAGCAAGTGCAGGCCTTCCATGAGTAAGGAAGCAGCCGTGTAGGGCTCATAATCCTGCACGCACACGTGCCAGATCTTTGTATACAGCCATGCGGATACACATACTCAGGGAAAAGTTGACCGCGGTGTCCAACCTTCTGGCATCTCTGGGCCACACGTTAAATACACAAACACTAACGAAAACTGATGAGCAAAGAAAAGGTTTTAAGTAAATTTACGATTTTGTGTTGGGCTGCATTTGTAGCCATCTTGGGCTGCGGGTTGGACACCGGGTAGGAGAAGTCACCCTGGATAACAGGTTTATGAGTAACTGTTTGCTTATAATTTTGTTTAAAAGCTAAGTACAAAGGCTTTTTGTTTTTACTAGCTAATTGCAAAGGTTATTAAGTTCATTACAGAGACTATAAGTAACATTATGATTTTATTTCTTTATTAGCTTTATTGAGGTATAGTTCACATACCATACAGTTCGCCCCTTTAAGGTTTAAGTGTTTCTTCAGTGAATTCATAGGGGTGTGCGGCCATCGCCACTGTCTAACCCTGAACATTTTGGTCCCTCTCAAAGAAACCCTCTGCCCGTTAGCGGTCACTCCACTCTCTCTGCCACGCGCAGGACTGACTGACCGCTACTCCACTTCCTGTCTCTGTAGAGTGGCCTGTGCTGGAAATTTGGCATGTGACACCATAGAATACGTGGCTTTCGTGGCTGGCTTCTTTCACTTAGCATGTTTTCAAGGTTCATCCATGTTGTGGCATGAACATTTTGATCCTTTTTCTTACCAGGTAACATCTATCCCACTGCAGAGACACCCGCACCACGTTTTTCTAGTCTGTCAGTCGGTGGGCACTCAGGTCGCTCCAACTCTGGCCACTGTGGGCGCTGCTGTGGGCGTTCACACATGCGTGTGGGCCTGTGCCCTCGGTCTTACGTGTATTTCTAGGAGCGGAGTTGCTAAGTCATACGGCAACTTCAGTTTGAAGGAACTGACGACCCCTCCCACAGCGCCTGTACCATTTCCCATTCCTACCAGCCGGTACGAGGGCTCCAGTCTCTCTGCATCTTGGCCAGCACTTACTGCTGTCCGTCGTTTATTACAGCCGTCCCAGTGGGCGGGACATGGCTCCCCGTGTGGTTTTGATTTGCATTTCCCTTCTTTTCTTGCGCTTTTCTTGCGCTTTTTGGCCATTATCTTATTTGGAAAAAATGTCTTTCAACCTTCCGTTCATCTTTTTGAGTTGTTTTTAGTAATTGAGCTATACCATTTCTGTATATATTTTGAATGTTTAATAAGATATATGATTTCCAGATATTTTCTTCCATTCTATTGTCTAGTCACTCACTCAGTGATTTATTTACAGCACAAAAGTTTTTAATTTTGATGGAGTCCCTTTATTTTTTGCTTTGTTTCTTGTGCCTTTTTAAAATACATCTGTGAAACCAATGCGTAATCCAAGGCCATGAAGATTTATTGCTATGTTTTCTCCTAAGTTTTAAACTTTCCTTTTTTTTTAAATCCTCATACGAGAATATGGTTTTTGTTTTGGTTTTTAATTGATTTTAGAGAGGAAGCGGAGGAGAGTGAGAGAGAAACAGTGGTCGGTTGCCCCCGTACAGACCCTGACGGGATCGCACCCACAGCCTTTGGGTGCGTGAGACGACGTTCCAAGCCACCCAGCTAGGGCTACTTCACTCTTTTATAAGCTCCATTTTGAGTTAATCTTTGCGATATGGTTTTATGTATAAGCTCAACTTCATTATTTTGGATATGGATATCCAGTTGTCCCAGAACCATTTGTTCAAAAGACTGTTCTTCCCCTCGTTGAATTAATTATATTCCATTGATCTATATGTCTGTCCTTGTGCAAACACCACATAGTCTTGATTACCGTAGCTTTGTAATTTTGGAATTGGGAAGTATGATTTCAACTCTGTCCTTTTTCAAGACTGTCGGCTCTCCAGGTCCTTTGCAATTCCATATGAATTTTGTCAGTTGCTTCGATAGGTGATAGATAGATAGATAGACAGACAGACAGACAGATGATAGATAGATAGATGATAGATTTAAAAAGCCAGCTCAGGTTTTGATGTATTGCCTCGGTAGATCAATTTGGAGAATATCACCATTTTAATAGTATTATCTTCCTGTCTGTGACCATGGCCATCTTTCCATTTATTTAGCTATTCTTTAATTTTTTTCAATGATGTTTTTATGGTTTTTGGTGCACAAGTCTTATTCTTCTTTAGCTAAATTGATGTCTACGTATTTTATTCTTTTGATGCTATCTTAAGTATAATCATTTTTCTTAATTTTTAGAATGTTTATAATTAGTGTGCAGAAATACAACTGATTTTTGTATATTGATCTTGTATTCTGCAAACTTCCTGAACTCATTTATTCCTTCTAGTGCTTTGTTTTGTTTTTTTTTTAATGTGAATTCCTTAAGATTTCAGTGTACAAGACTGTATCATCTACAGGTTGAGCTAGTTTTATTTCTTCCTTCCCAATCTGGATGTCTTTTGTACCTTTGTCTTGGCCTAATTGCATTGACTAGCGTCTCCAGTAGTTAGACAGAAGGGGCAAGCCAGACAGACATCCCAGCCTTGCTGCCGACCTTAGGGGAGCAGTCAGCCTTTGACCATTAAGTATGGCAGTCGGCTTTTCACCGAGGCCCTTTCTCAGGGTTGAGGAAGTTTCTATTCAGCTTACTGTTTTTATAATGACAGGGTGTTAGGTTTTGTCAAATACTGCTTCTGAATTTTGAGATGATTATATGGTTATATTAATTCATTTTTGTTGTCAAACCAATCTTACATTGCTCTTATAAATCTCAGTTGGACGGTGGGATGTAGTGAGGCATAAATATACATGGTGTGTAATAAATATACATGGTGCGTTGGATTCAGTTTGCTCCTGTTGAAGATTTTGCATATATATTCATAAAGGATATTGATCTGAACTTTTTTTCTTGTGATATCTGTGTCATTTGTATATACTTATAGATTTACAATGAATATATATTACTTTTATAATCTGGGAAAAGTATATTTAAAAACTAAGAATGAAAACTACCCCAAGACCCTCTTCCTGTTTATCTTTAGGCTCAGATGAAGGATTACCAGCGCGAACTAGAAGAAGCTCGCGCATCCCGGGATGAGATTTTTGCTCAATCCAAGGAGAGTGAGAAGAAACTAAAGAGTCTAGAAGCAGAAATCCTTCAACTGCAGGAGGTTTGTTTGTTTGCTTATTCATCTGTTTGCTTGACAAATATTTGCCCTTGCAGTTTCTCCAAGATCAGATAAATGTATCTTAATATCTTTGTAGCCTTGCGTCATTTAACTATGCATTTTTAATGTTCCTAGACTATCTTACTGCTTCAGTTCAGCACAGTGGTTATACTCTGACGCTGTCATATATACGCCTCTACCTGAGGCAGAGGAGCCGATGAGTAACTTTCCAAGCCACTTTCCAGGCTTGTTCCACGTGTGAGGGAAGGGAGAGATGCTCGTTTATTCAGTGCTGTTTCGCACCAGAATCACGTAGCTCGGAACTGACCCAAGGGACGTACAGGATTGCCTCATTTCACACAGAAGCACTATGTACGATACTTACGGAGGGAGAAGTTGTATTTCATTGCATTTCTAAGAGAATCATCTTGTAATCCAGCAGTTCTTTAGCATATCTCTTTTGTAAGTTCCCATGGGAAGGGATTGATGAAAAGCTATGTATAGAATAGGACTGATTATATCAATGCTAGGCACACCTGAATACATAATTTCTTTTTTTTTTAAAGCTTAGTGAAGTATCAGTGATATACAAAGAACTGCATATATTTAATGTGTACATAAACTTCTATATAAATGAAGGCCTATCAGATTTATTTGAACCTGGAAAAGTAAGGCACCTTAAGTTGAAATGTTATCAGTTAATACGAAAAAACTCCAGATGCAAACCCCTAGAAACACTGGATAAAATGTTACCAAAGACATAAACGCGGGGTCGAGTCTGCCAGGAAGGGGACTCCCTGGGGCCAGGAAGGTAGAAGGGACCGAAGACCAGGTGAGGACACACTGAGCAGACCCAGAGCTCGCTCTCCGTTTCAGTCCTGCTTTGGTTTCTGTTCCATTCGTTTTTGCGTACACCTTTGTTCCTTTGGATTTCTTCTTCTTCTGACCTCGTAAGGGGGGCACTTCCTGATTTCCAAGCCTCCCTCTTGTCCGACGTTCATAAAACACAGATCCCGCTCAGAGTACTGTTTTCATGGTGTCCTGTTTGTTATTTAAGTCCTAAATTTTTCAGATTTCTATGATGCTTTCCTTATCCAGTGAATAACTTAAAAGGGTGGCTTAAATTCCCAAATGTGTGACATCTGTTTATTTTTTCTCAATTGATTTGTAGTTTTATTACTTACGGTTAGAGAATATTGAGCGTTGAACAGCTCTAGGGCCTAGAACTGGTCAGTCTTTATAAAGACTCCGTGTGGCTAAAAAGAACAGGTATTCGTCAGTGAAGTTAGAATGTTCAAGGCCTGTGTGCTTCACTATGTAAGTTGATCAGTGATATCCCCAAAGGTGATGGGGCTCTGGGGGCCTGTCTCCTGGAGAGCTCCCAGGGTATTACCCAAGCACCCAAGCACCCTGCAGCCCAGCGCTATTTTCAGAAAGCTGGGAAGTGTTTCTTTTAGGCCTTCGGACTAAGGGATCATTGCATTAGGGAGGAGAGGCTGACCGGGGAAGCTAGCCCTGCCGTCCATTTCTCTGGGTTTCCTTACCTCAGACAGACACCTTGGTTCACCTGGGTTGCAGACCCTGGGGCCCTCTCCTTCTCCCATGGGTCCCTCAGCCTGTGTGTAGCACACCCAGCCAGCGGTCAGGAAGGAGCCCTCCTGAGCCCAGGAAACTAGACCACCGGAGGCCCTGAGTATTGTGCCCGCTGCCACCGCCTCCCGGACTCGTGCCCAGTCCCATGTGCTGGGGCTTCGCGTGCTGGAACCCAGGCCTTCAGGGGACCTGCGTCCTGGGCGTGAGCGTGAGGGGCGGCGCACGTGGAGAGTGCACAGACGGGCTCCTCTTACACGGCCCCGCTCCACGGGCACCTCGAGGTGTGCGTTAGCCCTACAGGGCATCTTCTGGAAGCGGCAGCTGGTGGGTGGAGGCTCTGGACAGGGAGGGAGTCAGACGCTGAGCTTCTGCTGTCTGTTGACCAGCCTCGAGACCCAGGCAAGTCCCTTCATCTCGGTGGGCCTTGGTTTCACCCATAAAATAGGGGAGATGGTGCAGCTCTCAAATGCTGAGACTGTGATCTTTACCCAGTTGGGGTGAGAAGTGTACCCTGACACCTGCCTGTGGGAAATCTGCTTTCCAAGGAAACCTGTGGAAAAGCACCCATCGGGCAGCTCTTCCTGAGGAGGGCCGCCGGCAGGCACAGGGCTGTCCCATCGCCCTGCCCCATTCCGGGGAGGGCCCTGCAGGGCCACAGCAGCCTGACTGGCAAGGGCCCCATCCCCTTCAAGAAAGACGCCCCGCTCACTGCAGAGACCCAGCTCCCTGCACCGGAGGTCCCACTGCACCCACCTTCTCCCTGTGGGACCTGTGATCCTCACTGCACGGCACAAGCACCCCGTTTTCTGGTGCCTCAGTATTCACTGGCTACCTAGTACTTGATCTCCAGACAACACCACTTGTATATGTGACAGATGCTTTGAAGACCGTGAACTGGTATAGTTCTGAGTCTGAATAAAGTTGGTGCTCCATTGATGGTGAAGAAGCACCAGCTTTCTGGGGAGGGCAGGAATATGTATGGCTGCCTTTTAACTGGGACGGGACGGCTAAGCCCCTACATAGACTAGGACTTCCCCTTGTGGACACTTTTGTGTGAGGACGTTGACACAGCACGTCACCTGGCTGGCCAGTACCCACACATTCTCTCAGCAAGGTTGCCTGTTTAGTCTCTCACACCGAATTGCAGTCCAAGGCGCCCAGGGCGCCCGGAGCGGGACGGCTACAGCCTCCAGGCCTCGGCAGGTCTCACAAGCTAAAATCACGGTCTGAACTCTTAGGAACTTGCCTCATCTGAGCGAGCCCGCCGACATGCCGAGCAAGAGCGAGACGAGCTGGCCGATGAGATCGCCAACAGCGCCTCTGGCAAGTGAGTCTCCCGGTGGCCGGTGGGACGGGGTGGGCACGGAGAGACTAGTGGCAACTCCACTGGTTCTCCTGGGCACCTGTGGTTCGTGCCCCTTGGGCCGGCCTGGAAGGCCATGGTGTTGCCTGGCATAGGAGTCCATAGTCGGTTTCCTCGGCTGTTCAAGCTCTGGAAGGATGAGCCTCCAGACGGCCCCGCCGCTGCCGGCGGCGGCCGCGGGCAGCTGCGCCTCCTCACGCCCGTCGTGCCCTCATTTGCGTGAAGGAAGTGCGCTCAGGGCCAACCCGCTCCCATAGACGGCACAGCCTCACGATGCCAGCCTCCACTCTCAAATTCATTAGGTTTGGCAAGTAGACTCCTTGACTTACCTTTCCCTGAATGGATTTTCATTAAAAGACATCTTTTTTCCCAATTAGAAAGCTGCTTTCTCCTACAGAGGGGTCGTCACGGTCATTTCTCAGCATGCCACGATGAGGCGTTAGCATCTTGTCTCAGTGCATTGGAAAACCAGTGCACGGTAAACTAGAAATGCCAGGATCTGTTTGCACTTTTGAAAGCTGCTGCTGGCTGCTGGCTGTGGGGACCGGCTGAGAGGCAGCGGGGCGGTGAGCTGGAAGGCTCCCGCGGGGGCGCAGGCGGGACATGGCGGGGCTAGACTGGGGTGGCCGGCGTGAAGGTCGAGAAGTGGACAGCCCGTTTGGAAGTGTGACCAGTAGGACTTGACAGATTGGGCAGTGGGTACAGCAGAGAGAAAAATCGAGGTGGTGCTCAGGTTCTAGCAGCGGGGGCGTTGGGGGGGAGCGCCCCCCCGCGTGGTATAGAGCTGGCACTGAGCCGCGTCCTCCTCGCCCCGCCAGATCCGCGCTGCTGGATGAGAAGCGGCGTCTGGAGGCCCGAATCGCCCAGCTGGAGGAAGAGCTGGAAGAGGAGCAGAGCAACATGGAGCTGCTCAACGACCGCTTCCGCAAGACCACGCTGCAGGTCGCTCGCGCGGGGCCCGCCACCTGGGACGGGCCGTGCTGTCCCTCTGGCACGAGTGACTAAACCTGTCTGTCCTCCCCAGGTGGACACACTGAACGCCGAGCTGGCGGCCGAACGCAGTGCGGCGCAGAAGAGCGACAATGCGCGCCAGCAGCTGGAGCGGCAGAATAAGGAGCTGAAGGCCAAGCTGCAGGAGCTGGAGGGCGCTGTCAAGTCCAAGTTCAAGGCCACCATCTCAGCCCTCGAGGCCAAGATTGGGCAGCTGGAGGAGCAGCTGGAGCAGGAAGCCAAGTAAGGCTTTTGGCGCAGTTAGCCGGAACTTGCTGCGCCTGCGCTGCAGAGCGGGCCCGGGCTCAGCCTGTGAGCCCGGGGCAGAGCGGACACTTGCCCTGTGGGAGTCCCCGCGGCAGGGGAGAGAGGACAGGGACAGGTGTAACCAGAGAGAGGGAGAGAAGGTGGCGTGAGCCCTCGGGGAAGGCGGGCCTCGCCTGTCGGCTCTTCCCGGACTCAGGTGGGCACACCCTGGCCCGTAGTTTTCGAGGTGCCGCAGTTTACATCTCTGCCCAACGTTGATTTTCCAAGTTGGTAGCATCACATGAAATGCTGTAATTTGTTGACAGAAATGCATTGTGACCAAAAAAACCCCAAAACTTCTTTACCCATAGGGACTGCCAGACAGTTTGTTCTGTTGCAATAAAACCACTCAGAAGTTTCTGAGGAGCTGTCCAGTGCGGCTTTGGGCAGGCCTTCACAAACCTCCTAGGCCATCAGATTCACCCTGTCACTGGGGCCTGGGGCCCAGAAATGCAGGGCCTGTGCTCGAAGCCCGGCACCCCCCAACTCAGCATCCCTATGGAGTCCAGCTCTCGTTCCTCTCCGCTGAGCTTCAGAGAAAACAATTCAGGGTTTGTTGTTAGCTGTAATTAACATGACTCACCCTTCCAGCTAACTCCATCACGATCCATTTTTGCATAACATTTGTTGAGAAATAAAAGGACTTTTTCTGTTTTCAGTGGAGTTCACCAAATATGTTCCCTCTCCTTCACAAGGAACAATGTAGGCCTGTCTAGAAACATGGTGATCTGGCTTCTAACTAAAGAGAGTGGGAGGTGTCTCCCGCCCGCTTCCCCGCAACCCCTCGTGTTAGCTGCAGTAGCCCCTAGCATGATAGTGGGTCTTTGTTTTCTAGGCTAACAAGTTAGGTGATTCAGGTAACCAAGGTCTTTGTCTTTAAAAATCCTGCACTCAGTATAAGTGACAGCCTGTGTGTAACATTTGATCTTTAAAAAGTCACTAAAGTGCTTAACCTTCATAGGAGGGAATACGCGTTTTCTACCTGTCAGTGTTAGACTGCATTAAAGGCCATACCTACTGTGACCAGGAAGGGCAAGTATCTGGACCTTATAAATCCTGATACTATTCTCGTCAGAGAGGTCCTGGAAAGCACTACATGTGTCATCTTCTAAAGGAAGAGGACTTTTAAAAACATACTCCCCACCCCAACTTCATTTCAAGAACTACAGAGACTAATGAATGGATTGATCGTCTTCGTAGGGAACGAGCAGCAGCCAACAAACTGGTCCGACGCACCGAGAAGAAACTGAAGGAAATCTTCATGCAGGTTGAAGATGAACGTCGACATGCAGATCAGTATAAAGAGCAGGTAAGGGGCGACAGTGGGACAGGACGCAATGTCTCCCATCTCAGGAACGGCTTTACGAGACTGATGCAAAAGGAGCCAAGTGTTACCATTTGGCTAAATCAGAAAATGCTATTTGAAACTCTTCATTCTACTGTTTTAACAAGCGTGTGCCGTTTCCGCCAGGCACTCCTGGGTGCTGGGCTTACGGAGGTAATCCAGACGCAGACCCCACCCCTCAGGGCTCTCCCAGCCCCCCCCAGAAATACGGAGGAGGAGCGTGTGAGAGCACATTGTGAGGCCTTTGAAGTGTGAGGCCAGAGCTGAATCTGAAAGTTCTGTTTCCTCCACTGGAGCACATGCCTCTGAAGTGCCAAGATTTCAGCCTCACTGTCGGCGAGTGTCACTCACCATCACCTCTTAAATGCCCAGAGTGGTTCCTGGGCATGGAGGGCAGCCGCCGTGTGTGGGCTGGGTAGAGGGGTGGGTGCGGGGCAGAAAGCAGAGAGAAAACAGATGTCCTGCATGCCGGATCCGATGCTTTTCCTTATCTGCGTCCAGGCAGCCTTTTTTTTAAGTGTCAAGAGAATGTTCTAGTAGCCTGGCCAGGTAGCTCAGTTGTGTAGAGCGTCCTCCCGATACAATGAAGGTTGCAGGTTCGATCCCTGGTCTCCAGGCACATACAGGAAATACAGGAAGCGACCAGTAAATGCATAAGTGAGTGGAACAACAAATTCCATTCTCTTTCCTTCCTCCTTCTCTCTTTCTAAAATCAATTTTTAAAAAAGGAACATTTTAATACAACGTGGTCAGTTCTGCATAGGTAACAGCCTGCAGGGCTGAGGGTCCCCCTGCTTTTGGCCCGCGCCCTCCCCTCTCCCTCCCCTGCCCCAGGCGGCCCCCAGCCCGCCCTCTGTCCCCACCTAACGCCCGAGGGCCGTTCTGGGTGGGTGCGAGCTGGACCCGCAGGAGGGGCCGTCTGTTACGGTTCACGGTAGTGTGTGATCACACAGTAGTGTGTGATCACGTCGGGCCTTTCAGAGCGGCTTTGTACTTGGGTCAAAATATAACCTCTGAAACACCCACGTTGAAAGGCATGGAAGTGGAGGCGCCGTCTCCTGGGGCTGGAGACCAGCACACTGCCGGCTCTTCTGAATTTGCAGGGATAGCGATTCCCTTTCACAGTCCCATAGGTCACTCACGAAAAATACTCCAAAGGGTGAAAATAGGGTTTTAAGTTTTTTAAAATTTCCTTTGGCATAGTTTGTAGACACTGGCTTTGCTGAGAATGGCAGGCCAACCCCAGGCCTGAGCGTGCACGCGCTCCCGCGGCCGACGGGGCAGGACGCGGTGCCAGCACGCTCGGGCTGCGGCGGTTCACCTGTTTGGTCTGACTTGATTCGTGTGACTTCCCCCAGATGGAGAAGGCCAATGCCAGGATGAAGCAGCTTAAACGGCAGCTGGAGGAAGCAGAAGAAGAAGCTACACGTGCCAATGCATCTCGGCGCAAACTCCAGCGGGAACTGGATGATGCCACCGAGGCCAACGAGGGTCTGAGCCGCGAGGTCAGCACTCTGAAGAACCGGCTGAGGTGAGCGGCCCGGGCGCCTGCGCGCAGAGCGCTGCACAAATGCCACGTCCGTGGCTCCGGGTCTGTCTTCTCTGAGGTGCTTAGATTCCTGCAGAGTTTCTCGTTCTTGCTCTTCAGTCACCTCCGCTTTCATTCAGGATTTCTGACCTTTAGTAGTCCGCAAGGAGGACAGAAGAATAACAGCCCCCCCCACCCCACCCCCTTTTTTTTTGCCATTTACTAGAGGACCACACACACACACACACACACACACAACACAGCTGGAGAGCACCATCCCTGTTCCAACATTCGTAGTGATAAAAGGTCCCAGCCTCCATGACAAGGGGGATAGGACTCTCCCCGCAGGCCTGACACCGTCAGCCCAGCCCCCATCCTCGTCTCCGCACTGGATTTGACGTGCACCAGGGAAAGGGCAGGACGCGGGAGAGCTGAACTTCTTTCTCCCCAGAGAAGCAGGTTAGCACACGTGCTGACAAACGGGTCCATGGCCAAATTCTGATGTGCCCGGCTTTTGTATAGCCCAGTGAGCTAAGAATAGTTTTTACATTTATAACGGGTTAGAAAAAAAAATGTGCAACAGAGACCTTATTTGGCACACAAAGCCTAAATAAAATACTTACTACCTGCCCTTTACAGAAGTACGACCATTGGTGAGCAGGCGGAGCGTCGCTGTCAGCCACCTGCCTCCTTGCGGCTTCCATCACGGGCAGCCATAAGTTGGGTCGGGCCGTCCCCGTGCGGGGGACCTCCTGCTCGGCACACACTGTGTTGGCCGAGATGCTTTTCCACGGGCATGGTTATAGGAGAGGTGGGAAAGCCCAGAGCCTTTCCTGACCGTGCCCACCTACCCCAGGCCGTGTGTCCTGAGGAAGGGGTAGAAGTGTGAAGTCACTGGGTGACTGAACAACTCGACAGCCACATGTTCTCGTGTGTTGACCTGCACGTGTCTACTCCTCTCCAGGCGAGGCGGCCCAATCAGCTTCTCTTCGAGCCGATCAGGCCGGCGCCAGCTGCACATCGAAGGGGCTTCCCTGGAGCTGTCAGATGATGACACCGAAAGTAAGACCAGTGACGTCAATGAGACACAGCCGCCCCAGTCCGAGTAGTCACAGGAAGCCAGTGGAGGCAGGACAGTGGGACACGAAGGAACTCACCCGCACCAGCCTGCCTGGGGCCACCTGCAGACTGAGGAAACTGGCAAGCTACGGGACTCCTTGCTGAAAGATCAACTGTGTCTTAAGGCTCAGGCCTGCACATACTGTATCCTGCTTCAGATTTAGGTACAATTGCTCCCCTTTTTATATATATACATACACAGAACATGCACATTTTAAACAGATCGTCTCATCATTGCATCTCTTTTCCATATATTCATCGAGAGACCATTTTATAACACACGTTAAGAAGAGAACCCTTTTTCAGACAAACTCCAGACCCTTGTTGCCAGTCACCGGGTTATTGCGGCAGCCCCGTGGCTGCTGCCCGGTCGCTCTGCATGCTCTGTCACACAGACAGGCACCGTAGCCGTGTCCGCGTGGCCCCGACCCCCCCGCCGCACCGAGTCTCTTAGAGCATTGTGAAAGCTAAGCCACACTTGCATCTCTCATTCCCTTCAGATGACGATCGACACTATTTCAGTGAGCAAACTGTGAAAGGGGCTTTGGAAAGATTAGGCGGGGTGGGTTGGTCTGGGGGGAGCAGCTTCGTTTGGGGTTACCACGCCCATCTCCCTGAGTTGGTGGTGCCCCATGTCTCTTCATGTGAACTGTCCTTGGCCGGGGCCGGTCTGTGCGTAGAAAGGGTGGTGGCCATGATGCGGCTGAAGCCCCGGGTGGTGGCAGTCACGCCGACTCTGGGACGGTCTCCCGCGCCCTCTGGCTTCGCCAGCGGCCTCCTCCTCACCTCGGGAACCGGCGGCCGCAGGCTCCTGGGCAGGAGTTAGTGGAAGGCCCTCCCTTGCCAGCCAGACTTTCATGCTGACCTTGCAAACTCAGCTGCTGCTTTGAACCCAAAATGGGAATATTGGTTTTGTGTCCGAGACTTGTTCCAAGTTTGTCGATGAGGGTTACAGACCTCGAGGACAGATGCCACCTGCCTGAATGTTGACACGCCAGTGGATGTGAATCCTTTTTCATTTTTCCTTTTCCCTTCCCTTTGGACAGTGTTACAGTGAACATTTAGCATTTTTTGGTTGATAGCTGAGCAAACTGACATTACAGAAAGTGCCTTAGACACTACAGTACTAAGACAATGTTAAATATATTATTTGCCTCTGTAACAATTTAATGTATTAAGTTTTGACTGTGCTTCATATCATGTACCTCTCTAGTCAAAGTGGTATTATAAACATTCGGTGACAATGAATCAGTGTTAAATATAAATCCCTGATCCTCTGCAACATGCTTGAAAACACAAACCTTTTGGGTTAAAAGCTTTAACATCTGTTAGGAAGAATTTATCATGTGGGTTTGGAATCTTTGATTTTACCCCTTTATGAATTGTACTGGCTGTTGACCACCAGACACCTGACTGCAAATATCTTTTCTTGTATTCCCATATTTCTAGACAATGATTTTTGTAAGACAATAAATTTATTCATTATAGATATTTACGCCTGCTCTATTTACTTGGAGGAAAAAGCACCCGTTAAGAATAAACAGACCTCAATAAACAAGAATCGTCATGTGAATGTGGAATCTGTTTTCTCACCTTCTGTTCTCAGTTTCCCATCAATGACCTGACTGGAGGTTGGGAGTTGCTCGGATTTAAAATGCTGACTGCCAGGCCCACTTTTTCCGCGGGCACTGCACTCCCCAAAGAGTGTCGGGTGACAGTCCTGGCTCCAAGTCTTACTCTCCCCAACGGCCTCTCTGTGGAGATGCTCTGGGAAGGAAAGGGCCCTGGGGGCTGGAGACCCGGTTGTTAACAGAAAAGGGGGCAGCTGGGGGCTGCAGGATGAAGGCATGTGGCGGGTTTCAGTTGCTATTTACTGGGTTAGAGTATTTGGAGAGACCCAAGGAGTTTCGGGCTGCATTTCCGGGCAGTATGCACACTGAAGATGATTTGGGGAGGATTCAGTGTTAAGACCCAAAGGCAGCCTCACTTGTGTGGGCCAATTAGGGTGGGCCAGAGAAGTAACTAAGGGAGCACAAAACCACATAGAAGATGCTGGATTTTTTAATTAATCCATAATATTCTTAGGTTAGGCCGGTTCTGGTGGTATAAGGTACATATCCAGGCTTCTTGGCAGTGGTGGGAATGTAAAAAATGGGCAGAAGGACTCCTTTTCTCCTGTCACTACCGTGGGAGAAGAAGCGGTGAGTTGCAGTTACCGTGTTTCAGATGTGTTCTCACCCTTACGTTCAGGATCTTGGTCCAGGTTTTTATGGAATTCAGAGGCTGGTATTTCTCAAAAACTAACAATGCTTCCCACCTGTCTGGTTTAACTGGTGTTAATTAAAGTCACTGTCTCCCAACTTCTTGGCCTATCAGAAGAAGCACGTCATCTGCCTGGACTGAGTTCAGTTCCTGATTCCAGAGACGCTAACTAGAAGGAACCGCCGCTTCGTAGTCTAAAGGAAGATAGTTCATAAAGCCTTCGCTGGGCACTGAAAGCATCAGGAAACCAGGCTATGGGAGCTGGGCTGTGTCAGACTCAAGCTGGCCGGCTTCTGCCCCGCAAGGGCGGGGCTCGTCGTGAGGAGGAGTCCAGGCAAGACTGGGAGAGCCTTAACCTTTTGCTAGGATAAAGCTGAGATGAGATGAGACGCGGGGGGCCGGGGGGGCGGACCATGGAGCTGTTGTGCTAACAAATGCCCTGTCTGCTCTTGCCACATCATAGCTGCTGCTTTTCCTTCATGCATGCGCTGCAGGGAATTTTTTTAAATTGGTTGGGCAGGGGTAACACAACTAGTGTTCCTAGCCTGACTGGCCTGAGGGTGTACTGACATCAGAAAGACTCTAGAACCCTGTCGCACTTTCTTTGTCGCCAAGTGTCCCATTCCCGGAGACCAGCTAAGACGAAGTGTGAGCCAGAGGAACATTGTAAACTGCGCTTGCTGGCAGCCCTCCCTATGGCTCTGGGTATGACTGACCCATGGCCCCTGATGCCAGTGTTGCCAGAGCAAGACTGGGCAAAAGAAGAGCTCCAAGTTGTCAAGAGACCACCACATCATGTCCCATCCTGACCCCCTTAAAAAAAAAAAAAAAGCGAGTACCAGCCACGGCTGGAATCTTTAGAAAGTTGAGAGGATGGCTCCTCCCCCAAGTTTCAGGCAGGACTGAGAGTGACGCCTGTGGCTGAGTCCCCAGGTGAGTCCCCATATGCGAACGGTTCCTACTCTGGAAAGTCACATCTGCACCAAATTCTGAGCATTTGCTAGAATGTGCCAGCTGTCAGGACCAGACAGGGCAGTCCGCTTCCTGTGCAGCGTCGTGTCATTTGGGAATCTAGCAAATTGTGTGAAGCTCCCATACGATGCTGAGAAATCCCCTCTGAAACTATCGATAAGGGCACACTGGCATGACATCAGCTTCCAAAGACAATGTTAACTGTAATTACAGTACCTGTGTACAATATACAAAAAGTCTGACCACGTCTCTCAACCCTTACCAAGGCTAGAAATTCATGTTTGATTCATTACAATACTGAGGTCTGTTTATTTTCTCAAAGTTGCCCGATAATAGACTTCCCACTGACAGGGATGTCATGAAGCCTCGTTCAAGATGTAAAGCGACATAATCTGACTATTAAACTCAGGGCCTGACAAGCATCCAAGCACAGCACTGCCTCCTTCCAAGCACGGTACTGCATAGCTTCTAAGTCACCCACATCCTCCTGTGTGTAGACTCATGCGTCCCACAGTGGCTGCCAGTAGGTGGCAGCTGTGATGCAGCCATCATGGTAAGGTCAACAGAGCCCAGCATCCAATCTCACACAGTGGGTATCATCAGCAGCTTAGAAGAAAATTCTGGAGCCACACACAGCATGCTTTTGAGAAATGCTGCGCCACCAGCGCTCACCAGGGCACAGGGGACAATGCTGCTTGGGAGAACACAGATGACGACAGCTCCGGGTCAAAATGTGGTTCAGAACAGCAGAGTCACAACGTCAAGTTTTAGGAAAGTCTCAACATGTTCCTTTCTGTACATGAACTACGGGTGATATGATGAAAATCTGTCTAAAGTCTAAAAGAACTCTTTCAATAAATATAAAAAGTCAAAATAAGCATTTTCTAATCAGCACATTTTTCTTAATGGTTAACAAAATGAATGTGTATCTTACGACTGCAGGTGTTCGAGTCTATGAAATACGTGCTCTCTTCACTAGGCTGCCGTGGGGGCGGAGCCTGGGGGATTTCTGATTTTTGAAATTCACTCACCTGGTCCCCCAGCAGACAGGGAGCCTCTGCTTTGAGCTACTTGCTCAAATCTCAGAACTTCTCAGCACAGGACTTTGGGCCGATTCAGATAATGAAAGAAAATCAGTCTCATTACTTCAATTTTTTTTAAAAAATGAATTTGAGCAACTTTACCAAAAAAATTAGAACCCTAAGGAAGTAAACGATTTGCGTCTTTTTAATTTCACTTCTGATTTCTTGTCTAAAGCTGTAATTAGCTCGCTTGTTTGGTCTGCGTCCTTTTCCCACTGGTCACCTCCACTCCTGGGTCCCAGCCTGTGTGCACTCTGGGGTCAGTGGCTCTGCAGTGTCCTGTACAGCTGCTAACGTCACCCTGACCACTCCCTACCACCAGACACTTACATTATCACTACTGAGGCTGATCTTACTTGTTCTTACTTCTGTGGGATATTATCCCAAAAGTGGTGATCAGAGCTTTTATAGCTTATGTTAGATTGATTCAAGACTTACAGAGACTAATTCAGTGACACCGATAATGTAAAGGTGTACCTATTCCCCTAAATTATAGGTGACAATGGGATCTGATGGGATCTTTTCCTAGTTTAAACAATCACATTTTTAAACAAACAAAAACGGCATTTCTTGGTGCCATCATCTACCAACAGGGAGCAACACGGCTCTGAGTTAATTTGGACATCACTCGCTGCCCGCGCCAGAGAACCGACCGCCCAGGCCTGCTTCCCCAGCACCTCCCAGGCCTCTACCAGCAACCTGGATCCAGGCAGGACCCCCGTCTTTGAACGGTGCAGCGAACTTGATAGCTGAACACAAACACCTCCGAGTAAACAAGTGAAACTTCTGTTCGGTTTGCACCACGCTTCCCTTGGTGAAGGTCTCCCAGTTGACCGGGAACTAACACCTCCTGTGGGTGCAGACCGATGGCGTGACTCCAAATCGTAACCCACGCGGCACAAACCCACTTGGTCCCCCCCAAACCAGTCAGCTGGTTTGTTCGGTCTCCACATCTCCCTTTTGACATGGGCTATCTTATAAAGGAAGTCTGTTAAATTCATATTTACGCGAGATTATTGTTTTTCCTGAACACTTATAAAAAGGGCTACTGTATTCCCATGGATCGAATTTTTAGAACTCAGAGGAGCGGTTTTCAGGTAAGATGCTCTAAGTCATAGGGCGATGATTTACCAGGATGCCTCCTTGCCTGCTCCCATTTTTAGGAATGGATCAAGTAACATCTAAATTGTAAAGGCCCGGCTAGTGTTCTCAATTTGTTTTAACCTTTGGGGCAAATATAGAGAAGAAAACAATCCTTGAAATAAACACTGGAATGAGGAAAATGCTTATCTTAGCATCTTCTAGGCAAACAGAGCAAAACAGTCGACGGCTTGGACCCATTCCCGTTTCTGCACTTACTCCCACCAGAAGAAAGACTGGCCGTCTCGGCTGAGCCAGGCAGGACAGACCAGGCTATAATGAGATGCTCCCTGAAGCTGTGGCTCCACCCAGGACGCCTCCCCTTCCCCAGAGGCGGCAGCTTCTACCTTGGCTCTCAGATGCTAATGGCACTTCTGGGACAGCTTCTAAGAGAAGCAGAGTCAGTATTTGACAAGCACAGGACTGGAAGAAGAGGGGTGGATGAACCATATCCCTCCTGTTGCAGAGACTATGCCAGTGTCACAGCTCATTTCCAAGAAGAGTTCAAAGTCAGCTCATCTTCTGACGGACGTGACAGAGTCAAGGCCAGCAAGGCCTCAAGTTTGGAAAGTGGAGAACATAGCAGAAAAAGACACTTAGCCCATTTCCAATCCTGGCTTTTCTATGAACTAGCTGTGTGAGTTCAGGCCATCACTTAAACTCTGGGCCCACCTTCCTTTTGGAAAATGAGCTAAAACCAGCTCATCCTGCTCTCGGGTCACCAATACCTAATTCTCATGTGCCATGCTTGTGACTCAACATCCCAACTTGGGCTTCTGGAGCTGAACTGAGTCAGCTGGGTATAGCTCCTACCACGCTGGGCTGAAAGTTTCCGTGAGAGCCAGGCAAACCTGGGCACTGTGCAGCCCCGTGAAGAGAACCCGCTTGGAGGCAGGTGGCTGGTAGACAGCCTTCAGTTAGCTGGGCGAACAGTATGCAGTAGCTTTCATTCCGAGTAACGAATGCTCTGTCTGAGCAAGTACAAAGAAGCATCTTGAAACAAATAATCCAAACAGCTGAAGATGAGGCCAGAGGCGTCAACCAGCTTCCACATGAGGTCATACTCCAAGGGCAGTTGCAGCTATAAAAAAACAAAAATGGCGAGGCAGGGAGGGCGTCCTCCTCCTGAAGGAACCAGAAATGAGCCTAAGAGCACACTCTGCCCTTTGGTGGACTTGGCCCGTGCTCTCCTGGACCCAAGCGGTGGTGGTGCCTGGTGAACGACACGTGGGCCTCCGGGGCCAGGGCCCGTCCCCTGCCACCATCTGACTGAACAACAATTAACGGAACCATCTGGATGAGATGGTCCCAGAGGTGTCCAGCTGGAAAGGAACGGAGACATCACTGGGGAGCCAGGGACTCCCCAGGTTCAGGGCTCCAGAACTCATCTTTGCTTTAACTGGAGTAACTCTGCTTGCCACGTGTCAGATTTGGGGTTCCTGCACAAACACAGAGGACTGCTGAATGTCTAAGCCTCTGGTCTAATCCAATCCTTCCCACGACTGGGAAAGAAGCCGGGAGTTGCGGCCCATCAGGAAGAGGCCTGAAGTTTCCAACTGCTCGGCCAGCACAGCACACACACTGCTGCACACGTCTCTCGGAGAGGCAGCGTACAAGAAAATCTCCAGGAACACCTAATAGAAGATATTCCTGCCCATACATTGACAGAATTTTTTTTTAATGTATCCTACTTAGTTTCTTCTTCTCTTACTTTTCATTTACTTACAGTTTTAAAACTACACCCTATACTGTCATGCTCTTTGTTATAAGCAATGTTCAGAGTCTGATACATTCGAAGACTCCGTTTACACATTTCTCAAGTCCAGGCGCCTCACGCCTTGCTACCGAACACCCGGCACCTTCCCTCACTTGCCGACGTCAACCTAAGGCATGAGAAAAGCGCCGGCCCAAGTGGCCTCTAATCCCGGACCACCGACACATGTCGTGAAAGGCGGCGCAGCGGAAGGGCCCGCTCCAGGATCCGTCGTGGTTATCCCGCGACCCAGCAAACTGCCTCCCTCAAAGTCCCAGTCCTTCTTCCCAGGTCTGCACGAAGGGCCTGGGCCACTCGCCAGCTGCGAAGAGGAGAAGCCAGCACCAGGGGTCCGCTCGGCGCGCCAGACACCCGAGGCCGCCTGAGCTGTCCTGACCCCGCTCGCCAGCAGCGGCCCACCCCCACGTCCCATGTGCGAGCAGCACTGACGTCGGATCTGGCTTCTAAATTCGGTTCTCTCACACGATGGCAGGGACCCAATAAAGCAACATCGATACTTTTTTTTTGTGAAATTTATTTTTTCCACATTAAAAGATTTTTTTCAGGGGAAGTATTCTTTTTTTTTTTTAAACCACATGATGATCCTATACAGCTGCCCAGAGTAGGACACCATCATAAGTCATTAACATGCCATATGAGTTCTGAATAAATAAAAGCTACAAAGCCCAAGTTATATACAAATATCTTAGGCAATAATGTTTACAAACCTATGTACAATAAAACAAATGTAAACAGTAAATGCAGCATGAGAGTAATCAAAGGATGCACAGGGACAACCGCTGATGGTCAGTCTGCCCCCTCCAGGAGCTGGCGCCAGCCAGCCCCTGGAGTCGGGCCACTCAATCCTTCCTAACGAGACTGGAGAGGCCCTCGGAAGAGAAAACAAAAAAGCTGTGAAGCCATCATTTAACTGAAGGACCAGAAAGCTGGCAAGGAGGTTGCCACCACCTCCACCCCTAGTCTGAGGCACACGGAGGAGAAGTCATCACAGAGGCCCAGCCCCGTTTGCACCCAGGCCCCAGAGGCTCCTGCTCTGGGGGGGTAAGTCAATGGGACAGTAACTGCTAAAGTAAAATCAGAAGGTGCAGCAGACGTTCCCTAATTCGGTGACCTTCCTGACTCTTTGCCAGCAACAGACCCAAACTGTGTGGGGTGGAGCTGGGGGACACATGATCACGGGCACTAAAGATGCTGGGGTGGGAGCTCAGGAGGGCACGTGTTGACCTGATTTGGGAGAGAACTTCTAGAAGATTTGCAATGTCCTAAATACAACTAAATCCTATCAGTACTGCAGGGTGGAGGCTATGAGGCGTGTGATGAACAGGTACTTCTGAATCCAGAGACCAAGTAATACATGTACGTATCACTTTGTGACCCACAAAAGTGCAATCATGTGAGACCAACGGCACTACGGCGAGAAGAGAAAATAGCCAGTATTGATATCGCGCAGAGTCCCGGGCTGGGCAGGGCCCAGCAGCCGCCACCGCATGCAGCCCACCCCCTGCCAGCCCTGGGGAGGCGGACAGGGGGGCAGAGGCTGGGCCCAGGCACCGCAGGGTGAGGCGTGGGTGTCCTGGGTTGATGGAGGAGGGCAGGAGCCCCCACCTGGAGGCTGGGCACTCACACGCTGAGAGGCAGCATACCGGGTGCAGACGAGGGGCGCGAGGAGCCCAGACCAGGAGGAGGAGGAGCTGGGTCAAAGCCGTTTACTGCCCTGTGGGGGTGACCAGAGCAGAGAAGGAAGGGAAGGGGGAAGAGAAAGAGAGACTGTCATTTAAAAATCACTCAACACAACAAGTAATTCATTTGCTCTCTAAAATTATCCCACTTCCTGGCCCACTAGAGGAATCTAGAATCCTCACGGCCCAGGGAAGAGTGGCTGCCTACTTAGGAAGCATCAGTTGGGCAGACACTTGAGCATTCAGTGGTCTCAAGGTAACGAGACCATGTGCTCCATTCTTGGCAACTTCTCACCTGCCCTGCAGCCTCGACCCTGATCCCCCACAGAGCAGGTCTAAGTGTCTGCCAACAGGGAACTAGCTAAATAAATATGGTACAATTAAATGATGAAATAGTATACAACCATTAAAAACACATTGCACAGAGTTCTTTAACAGCATGGAAAAATATTCAGAATGTAATTAATGGTAGACAGAAAAAGGTTACAAAACTGTATGCATTCGATGATGTGAAGAAAAAAACTTAAGTAGCATGAATTCCAGACTCTACACTACAGCCCCTTACACAGATAGGCATCACTGTGCCGCTAAATCTAGGAAGTGTGGGGACCCTCAAACACACACACACATATATATGTACATAAAATCATATATACTGTAGAAGGAAAGTTTAACAATAGTTACTTTTCCTCCCTCTGAGTTATGGGTAAATTTTATTTACTACTTTACACTTTTTGTTTTCCAAATCTCCTATAATATACATAACTATCTTAATGAAGGGGGGAAAAGTAACTTTTTTAAGATGTTGAGCAAGCAAAGCCAGATGCGCAGCCAGCCCGCGAGGACCCAGCCCCGGGAGGACCCAGCCCCCAGCCCCTGTAGGCAGAGCACCCCCCACCCCGGGCCCCGGCCACCTGGCTGCGCAGCCACGGGAAGCAGTGAGGGAGTGAGGGAAGCCACTCCAGCCTTTCCATCCTGAACACTTTCTAGGAAATTCGGTCCCACCAGCTACTTTTGGGAGATGCAGCCAACTGCGAAGGGCCACGCCGCACCACGCCTGCTCACCGCTGTCCCCCTACCCGCCCACCAGAGGGGTCTAGGGAGTTTAACACAGACTCATGGAGAGAGTTTCTTACCGAAAATGCATACCTATTCCCCACGGGGGTAACTGTTCGTACACTGAGAGGTGAGTGCAGTCTCACAGGGAAACAGGCATGCAAAGAGCTTGACAAAGGACCCTGGGCTACTCTGAAGAAACAGTTAACGTCTGAAGAACCTAACCTCAGAGGATGGACTTCGAGTCTGAAAGCAGGCTACCTACACACGGGCCAAGAGCAACAGGAGGGACTCTGACACGTCATCTCTCCCTGCCACACATCTTCCTGCCTCAGTGATGCACAGCCAGGGTTTCCCCTTTAATTTACGGGGTTGGAGAGGTCGGGTCTTTGAGCCTCATCGCATTTGAAAGCTTTAAATCTCCCCTTCCCTACTCTGCCAAGGCTTCTGTCTCTGCCCCTCTGGCTCCTCATGCAGGTTTAGGACTGAGAGTCGGCATGTTCAAGTTACGTGGGCCTTTAGAGAAGCTCGCCTGTGAGCCCGCCAATGGGGAAGCAGGAGTCAGGACCTGCCTCCAGATGGCCAGGCCATCACCCTTTCCCAGGACCCTCCTGGCCAGAGGACACCCGACGGCCCTCGGTGAGCAACCACTGTGGTGCTCCCAGTGCAGGTCAGCTCCGACGGGCAGTCAACAGTGCCATCCAGGGCATAAAGCGGAAGCAAGAAACCAGGAAGGTCCCTTCTCTGTATGAAAGGAAACGGAAATTCTGATCTGCACGCTGGGTAGAATAGAGAGAGAATAAGAATCTGCTAGGTCTCACCTAGCACTTCTTTTCTGAGTGAAGAAGTGGGAAGTAAATGACTCAGAGGAGGAGAAAGCTGACCCTGGTGGCAGGATTGTCAGTCTGGTGAGGAACGTCAGCGAACTGCAAAGCTGTGAAGCGGGGAAAGGTCTGGGAGAGGAGAAACACCTCCATACTCACCGCACAGCACAAGAGCCAAAGGGAGATGTCCCAGCGGACAACGCAGGAATGAACGGAAAGAGAAGGAAGGGATGGAGATAAAGGTCTGGGAATCATCTAAGTAAAAAAGGTTACAGAAGCTCTGAAATTTCATGGTCTCACCACTAAAATCTAGTTAAAGAGTCTGAAAAATAGAGAATCCGGCTGAGAAAAGAAACTGAGGCCAGCTGCAAATGGCAACAGAAGAAGTGAGAAGGATGAAAGAGCCGAGGCCCATGCAGAGGCTGGTCAGCATGATACACCGAACATAACAGAGAGAAAGCAGGGACACGAAATCCAGCAAAGACGCGAGGTCGAGCACCCCGGAGGAGGGCAGCAGAGAGGAGCATGGGGTGGGCTGGAGCGAATGCAGGGCAGGCGGGCCTCTCCACACCCCAGTCTCCCTACTTAGGGAGACAGCACAGCTCCAGCCCGCTGCAGTCCCTGCCCCAGGCTCTACAACCTGAAATGTACCTTCCTGAAAGCTGAAAAGTAAGGCATCTACCATTCCAACGTACTCTGGGAAACGAGAGTGACCACAAAGGGAAAAGGCCCCACGCAGCAGGGCTACATGATCGTTACTTCCTGCTTTGAAAAAACAAGACACACTGAGTAACAGGAAGAACCCCCGTCCCATGAAGACAGTCAGACGTGGTCCCAGGGCCTGCCAGCGGGCCTGGACCCCAGCCCGACTCCTGGTGTCACCTCCACCACCCAGCCACACATCCAGAACGCTATCCGCCCTGCGGTTCACGAGTGCCCTGGAACCGCTACAACTAGTTCATTTTGGTTTTGCACAGCCGAACCGATAATAATCGTACACAGTCACGTCAGACAGGAGTTTAAAAGCTCACTTATGGGCTGTAAGTTGGTTAAAGCAGAGTCAGCCCCATGCAGTTAGTGAAACCAGTTTGTTAACGTGTCTTCCACCGCACACCATGATTGAAAAAGAACAAAAAAGGGCACAGCAAACAAATTCAGTTACCCATGAACAATGTGGGAAATATGACTTTTTCTTGCCTAATGAAAAAAAAAAAGGAGAAAACATTAAACAGCAATATCAATACTATTTCCACACCGTGCCCTAAAACTAGTGTATGCCCACCACCTACACAAACCCCCCCCAGAAATCTGACAGGCTAATAAAACAGGGTAAGTGATACCCGAGGAACTAAATAAAAGCTATGGAGAAAAAAGAATGTGTTGGAGAGAACTCAAGTGCCTACACGAGAATCTGTATCCTTTCAATGAGTGATACCAAGAGCTGTTAGTGCTGGAAGAAACAGGGCAACACCCAGGAGGAAGGTAAAGCGAGCCGCGTTCTAGGAACTCACAGAGGTGACCAAGACTAGATAAAATCCTGATTCCAAGAAGCCCTCGAATAGCCAGAATTTACAGAATATTTTCAAATCCCATAAAGTTAATATATAACAATAAGGTTTTTTATGTAGTAAGGCGTCACTCACCCGCAGATTCTGAGGGAGGTGGAAAGGCGTGCGTGCATGTCCTCTCCCACGCGTGCACACGCACACAAACTCTCAGTCACCCTCCCCCAAATAATGTCCCTCTCAGTCCCCAGGAGTGCTGGGAAAACTAGTGACAGTGCCATGCTCTGTAACTAGTTACACACTCCTTAGGAGTGAGAGGGACAGCAGGGGTATTCTAGGGCCACAGACTTTAAAATGAAGAGTTTCTTCTCATACTGAAACTAGAGGCTGCACATAGTCTAAGAACTGGCATTTCTTTTAACCCGACAGACTCGCTAATGGAGTTGGGGGTTAGAATGTCCCCGCCCCTTTTGCAGCTGGTTGACGAATGCCATCACGGTTTTTATCTGGTCACTAGGTCTGCAGGAGAAAGGGCCGGAGGCAAAAAGCCAGGCAGACCAGAAGGCAGGCAGAGCCAAAGCCAAGCGGGAGGAAGTAAGGGCACAGCAAAGCCTGCCAAAGACAGTCCCCTCAGGGGCGCGGCAGTCAGACAAATGCAGCTAAGGCAATGGGTTAATATTTGGGTGTGCGAATAGAATCCATTCATCATAGAAACTGAACACCTGAGCAAAGACCAACCCATAAAAGCATATTTAATTCTTAATAGAAACAATACAGTTAAAAATGTGTACTATTTAAACCAAAACTAACTATCATCTGTAACTTTCGACCGGGAGTACATCCGCAGGTGAGTTCAGGAAACAAAGCCCACCCCTGCGCCGAGGAGCTTCTCGGGGGGTGGGGGCTCCAGGACAGCGCCCACGGCCCGCTCCTGGTTCCAGGTCGCTCTGAGTCCTCCTCATCCACCGGGGACCGGGCTCACCTCTGGGCACTCACTGCCCGGGTGCCCTGCGCCAGGAGTCACGCAGAAGCCGGTTTCCAATGCGGACGGGAGCGGTGAGCCTGGCTGACGACATTATCGCCCCTCCAGCAGGCCCAGTCTAAGGACTTGCTATGCAAAGCAAATCCAGAGACGCAGTCCAGAGGTGGACTGGTCATCTGTCGACCAATCCATCTCTGATTCATGACCGTGCTCATCACAGGCGCCCAAGGCAAGAAATCTGATTCCAGCTAGAAACCAAGAGCTACCCCACTGAAGGCAGTCACAGGCTGCAGCGAAAAATAATTAGGTGCTGTTTCCAGCACTCAGGAAGGGCACCCCTAAACCTTCCCTGTGTGGTTTGAGGTAAATGGCAGTTTTAGTGTCAAATCCCTGTTTATTCTATTTACTATTATAGTATAAAAATGAGCATCCCACAAGGTTGCCCAAAGCCCCGAAGCCTGAGGGAAATTAACTTTATGCTTACTGCCCCTGAAGAACCCCAAGGGTTAGGATAAGGTTCTGATTCACATACTGACATTTTAAAATGCGTTCCTTAATGAAATACATATACTTCAAGGTCGAATTATCCAAAGGAAGAGAACCCAGAACACTCCATTCCCCAAGGGCGGACAGCAAGAAGTTTTTCAGAGTGGACCGTGTACGAAATCAGGCCCTCCACAAATACGCCACAGTCTGAGGGACGTAGAACGTACAAGCTCCTTTAAGAAACTGTGACAATTTCTAGAATCGTATCGGTATTGCTTTCTCAGAACAAGAATGAGCAGCTTTTACAGCCCTAAACAAACACGGGGACCAGGGGTCCCGGTGCCTCAGCCGCTGTTCCTGTAACAGCTACCTTAGGTCAGGGTCAGCACGCCCAGGCCACAGGTCTTATGAGGTACACCCTTAAAGGACTATAACCATGTGATGTGTTGTGTTTTTTTTTAATTAAGGTAGGACAATATGTTCTGACATAAAAAGATACTGGCAATATAAATCATGATGGGACATTACAGAACAATATCTGAAGTATAATCCCATAAATTTTTAAAAGCATACAGAAAATAAATAACAAATATGATTTTACATGCCTAGAAATAACTGTAAGGATCCGAAAAAAAGTGTGAAAACAAAAAACACTTTTTACTTCATATACTCCTATACCAACCAAAATTTGTTTGTATTAAGAATACATCACTGCATCAATCTTAAGACAATTTTTTTAAATTCTCAATTCCTCAAAAACCATCTTCATATCATACAAAAGTTGTACCTCCTAAACTATATTTGACCTAGTGGCTTTATATCTTTCTAAAATCTTCAGACGGAAGGTTTACTGCAGGTTTGCACAATATACATAATTACAGCTTTCTCTTCTACCCTTAACAGAGGGTGAGGCAAAAGTAGGTTTACAGTTGTAGGTGCATGAAACACAGAGTTTATTCTTGAATTAGTTATTAACACATTACTTTCCATATGAACAACTAGAAACCTACTTCTGCCCCACCCGGTGCTCGCTAGGAGAGTCTGGGGGCCCGTAAGGGCCTTGCGAACAGCGACTGGGTCACAGGCACCTGTAACCCCGGAGCCCAGCACCGCTACCTTTCAGGACTCCGCTTCCTAGGGCCGAAGTTTCAGAGTCAGGGTTACCAGAGCAACAGGCTCCATGGGGACCAGAAGACAACAGACTTCATGTCCCCTGAGATTTGAATGATAACAGGCTTCAGGTAAATTTATCAAACTGCGTTTACCTTTTCAAAGCTTGAATAAGCTCACTTAATAAATGTGTAACTTTACCATTCAAAAAAAGTATTTAAAATTTCCAAGACTTACCCTTTGTCGAAGAAAGACGTATGCCCTGATCTAGAGAACTTTGTGCCGTTGCTATTCATCACCCCACAGTTAACATTCCCTGACATATAGGATTTTCGTGACGCTTGGTCCTTTGCAAAATTCCTGCAAGCTGCTAATTTGGATTCTAAAGCCTACAAAGGGAAAAAGGAACGATTTGGTTGTCAAAACAGTATCTGCATACAAAAACATGCATTTCAAACCACTTCTATTTCAAGACTCGGCCCTTACTCTCTCAGTCGATAACTGGCTCCTTAAGCCAGAATCAATCGCCTTCCTAGTAGAAAAAGGAAATGTTTACAGACTCCCTTTCTCATGAGCGCAGAATATTTTACTTATTCCTCTCAGCATTACTGAGGGATACAAATATAATCCTCACACATTTAAGAAAAATGTGGCACAAACATTTTTCCAAGGGATCCAAGGGATTATTAACAGGCAGAGACGGACCCCAGGTCTCTCCGTCCCACCCAGCGTGCCTCCCTCGAGTTGTGGATGGTTTTGTTAGTTGGTTAGTTGGGGACGGGGGGCAGGGTGAGTGTGTGTGTGGAAGGGGACTGTTTGGGGAGCAAACACTATAAAGAATGCCAAAATATCACTTGAGAATTTTTTAAAGAGACAATTCTTTCTATAGCATTTCAGGTTAGTTATTTCTAATGCATTTGACTGGATAAGAGCATTTACCAACATCTCATGTGAAGTTAAGAGCTATTCTATTTCTTAGAACACAGTGGAAATGTCTAACTGATACCTGTTGTTTACAATTGAATAATTCACCTGAAAATGACACCAGACCTTTAGCACTTACCTCTAAACTGGGTGCCCTTCTTAGCACCTGTCACCACAACACCTGGCTAATGCCAGGCTCTACAAACAGATGACGTGAAGAGGATCGGAGTACCTTGCCATTTTCCCTCACACTGGCACCACTAACTCCCCTTTTCCCATAAACACTTTAACTCAAACCCCTCTCCCTGACAAAAACAAAAGGCAAAAAGTAGCCCATTTCTGTTACCCATAACACTGAGGGATTAGGAATAAGATTTAAATAAGCATTATTTCAGCAACTTGTTATATGTACACATACGCAGTAAAAATTGAGAGCTATATTCCTGTTTAAGACACTCATTCGTTGATTCAAATATGTGCTGAGCATCTGTCACACGGCCGGCACGCGCTGTGTCTGAGACGCTAGTGAGGCACCCAGTGCGGGCGCTGGGCCTGGTGCTCAAGAGGTCAACGTGGTCTAGAAACCGAGATCTAGAAGACGTCTGCACCAGGCAGAAGACGAAACCACAGTTGTAAATAAGACTAAAACAGAGCTCTGAATAAAATCGACATTGAAAGGACAGGCAGACTCAGAGCCAACAGGATGACAGAGGAACGGGCAGGCAGACAGGGGGCAGGCATGGGGAGCAGAGGAGAGAAGGAATGCCCCACCCCACCCCCAAAAAACTTGGTGTTGAATGTTTCAAATAAAATCAGGTCAAAACAGCACCGGCTGTACTGGACGGCACCACGACCACCAGTGAGCAATGTCAGTGGAGTGAGCAGGGGGCAGAGCCCAGGCCAGGGTGTCCGGGAAAGCGTGTGCGCAGCCGAGCGTGCTAACAATGAACGGAGACACGCTTTCAAAGCGCTTGTCTGTAAAAGGAAGAAAAGAAATAGGATGACGGCTAGAGAGAGATGTAGGGTAAAAAGAAAGAACAGCTGCTTTTACTTCTACTAAGATTAAAAAGCATGTATATGATATGTACTATATAACTATCACACATAAATATTAACATACATGGAGTAAAAAGCTAAAGATACAGGAGACACGAAGATGCAAAGTCTGGAAGGAATGAGATCCAAAGCACAGGACAAAATTAGCCATAGGTAGAAATATGATACTTTTACCACTGAAATAAAAAGGAAGAGTAGCTACAGAGGTCATAAATAATGGGAGAATAATAAAAGAAGAAAAAAGAAGAAAACAAAACTTTAAGTCAGATGGCTTTGATTCCTCAGTGGAAGATGATGCAAAAGGGGGGTGAGGCTTCCAAGCAGTTCTAGTCAGCGGACAAAGCGGTGCAGAGAAGTAGAAAAGGAAATAGTCATAAAAGTACACAGAAGCTGGAGGATAAGCAGACGAAAGTTCTGATGACGTCTTAAGACAGGTGTCGGCTGAACAGGTAAACCGTGCAAGGACAGGTGTTCCACTTTCGTGCACCACTTCTGAACAGTTTACTTACGGTACTAAAGCAAATAAACAAGAACAGAGGAAGATGACCGCTTTGGGCCCGGGGATAAGCGGCGCCGACCCGAGAGTGCACAGTGAAGAGTATTCAAAGGTGACGGTGGTGCAGCGGCCCTACAAGTGCATTGGGGTTTTCAGCACAGTGTGAGAAAGAGGCTGGAAGGTATGAGATATTGCCAAGATTTTTTCTATCCACAAAAAAACTGAAACACTAGGGAAAAAAGAAGAAGGCACGCAGGTCAGCTCTGACACAACACCAAAAAGCCTGTCGTGGTTGTGAGTAAATGATAAAGAACAAAATGTTTGAGCCATCTGCTGAACAGCACATATAAAGTGGTCCAAGAGGCCAGCTCCTCCTCCACGACTACGCAGTAACACACACATGGGCATGGTGTCACAGGTGCTACTGACTGCGTTTCAATCTTCGGAACCTACCGATGAAGAGTTCAAGAAGGTACAGAGATGCATGCAATAAAGAGATGAGACGTAATCTAATAAATTCAAAAGCAAATATTTTATATTTAAAATTTAAAAAGAAGACCCTAACAAGAACAAAAAATAAACAATTAGGAGTATGCGAGTTAAATTCCTCATCTTTTTGCTTAAAACTGGTAAGTAAAAATACAGGAAAATAAGCACATTATTTCACGTTATAGAAGTAAATACCTTAACTCTCACAACAAGTGGGGTAACAAGGACTCCATGTACTATACGGATGACTTGTGTGCGTTACTCTTTACAGTAACTTTCAAATGCAGTTCAGAGTTAATCTGATGGTTAAAAATAGGTCTGTAAGCCAGAAAAGGTAAATGCGGGACCTGCGTCTTGGCCTCCTATTTCTTCTTCACAGAAAGTAGAATGCAACTTCTTTTTTCAAACAGTGTCTCACACAAAAAAATAAGTGGAAGGGTGGTGGATGGTGACAGATTATTGAAAAGGGAGGTTAAAGCCACTGAGGGAAATAAAAAGGGAAACTGACTAATGTTAACAGTGGCTTAAATCCAAAGTTATATTAAGAGTATTGCTTCCAGGGATCTGGATGAAGGAGAGAAGAAGTCCAATTTCTGGACTGATCCGGACAACAGGTCTCCTCCGCGGCCCGGACCACCACGGGCAGCAGCACCACGGCAAGCACTCCATGGGACGGCAGGTGAACAGGGACAAGTGACAAGTAAAAGCAAGAGAGCACTAAGAAAAACAGGGTGCTGCTCTCCGGACAAGGTCAGAGTATTACACAGAGTAGAAAACTGAGTAAGCAGAAAAACACGTTTATTGTTTCAAAAGCCAAACTGTTCTGGAATACAGGTCGGAGCCAAGGAGATGGCCCTGAAGTTGAGGTGGCCAAGGAGGAGCCAGACAGACGCCACGAGGAGCAGAAAGTCATGCCACAGGCCATGCTAATGGCCTTCGAAGAAAAAGGTCAGGGATAAGCAGGAGGATGGGAGACAGCAGCAAAGAACAGGATTAGTCGGAGGTATAAGCCCTACAGCAGGGAGTATTTTAGGAAAAAAATGAAGGACTCATGGTCTTTCAGAAATAGCCCTGGGGGAACACGAAAAATTCCCAGTAGAAACCCAGAAGCTCATCGCGCTGGGTCTCCTGCAGAGATACGCCCACCCGAGCCCTGGGGGTGTCTGTCCCAGCCTCAGCTCGTCACTGGATGCTTTTGCTTCTCAGCTCAATTACAGCTTTTACCACAGGAAGGTATGCTTTTTTTCTTATCTCACTTCGAATTAAGAAATAATCCAATACCTTGGCAACTAAAACACCTAGTGATAAATAACTAAATGCTTACCCCTACTTTCCGTAAGAGATCCCCCACAATGTTTAGTGCTGATATCCTAGCTGAAGGAGTTAGTGGACTGGTACCAAAACCGTTTGGTATAGCTAGAGAAAAATAAAACACAAGGGATTATTATACATGCAGTTTGGGTTTCGTTGTTATTACAAAGCAGTATACACTCAATGTCAACATTCAATACACTATTCCAAACTATAGATAAAGTATAAAGTGGAGATACCATAAATATGTTTAACTGATCTCCAACTGATGGATATTTAGATTATATACAAGTTTACATCATTATAAATAACACTAAAAGGATACATGTCCTTAAAACATCCAGACAAGTATTTCTGAAGAAGAGATTCCTAAAAACAGAACTGCAGGGTCAGAGGACATGATACGCGTGTTTTGTCCACCTTAACAGACACTGACCGCCAAAATGTTCTCCAAAAAGGTTATGTCGGTATCAGCAATCTGTATGCTGATGGTGCCCTCAATAATACTAGACATCTTTGTTTCTTGCCAAATTTGACAGTCATTCTGTTTAAATTATTTCCTTAATAACTACTCATTTGAATCTCTTCTGGAAATCATCTGTTTAATCTTTGCACTTGTTTCTACTGGGCTCTTTAATCAATTTTCAAGGGCACAGCACATTATAGATATTCACCCTTCCTCTGATGGTTCTTGTATTTCTCAGTATGACATTTATCTTTAAACTTTGTGTTTTGGGGAGGAGATCTTTGGCTCCCTCATCTCGATATTATAAAAAAGGTTCCTCATATTTTCTCCTAATGGTTTCCTAAATTTTTTTTACACTTAGATCATTTAACTCATCAAATATTTACATATTTTTCCTCCAAATGGATAGCCAATCGTCCGAATACTGCTTAGTGAAAAAAGCTTATCTGAAATGGCACTAAAACCATATACTGAGTTCCCTATTTACTTCAACTTCCATTAAATTATTAGTCTATTCCACCAGAAAGATGCTTCTTCAGCTATTAGTGTTAAAATAAATTTTGGTATGTTGAAGGGTAAAGCCTCTTCTTATTATTAACCTATTCCAAACTTTTCTTGGTTTTTCTTACACATTTAATCTTCCAGACTAACTTTAAAATCAATTTGACAACTTAAAAAATCCTGTCGAGATGTTTATTAAAAATTTAAATTACTGATTGATCTGGGGAGAAAGGATATGGTAACAAAATCAAGCCTCCCCTTTCGGGGTCATGGTGCTGAGCACGGTGTTTATTCAGGCTCTTCTTCCGTGCCCCTCAGCAAAGGTTTTCAATTGTGCACCTTTCTTCAATTTATTTTTGAGATAATATAGCATAATGGTTAAGGGCTCTTGAGTGAAACTGCTAGATACGAATCCATCACTGACACTGAATAACTGTGGGACCTTTGAGTAAGTTACCCATATGTAAAAGCAGCCAATAATTAACTTACCTCATAAAGTTGTTGTGAAGTTTAAACTAGTTGACCTACTTTGAAAATGCCTAGCATAGTGTAAGTACTCGACCATGTTCGCTACTATTTTTTATGTTTTCCGGAGAATGCTCGTCGGCATGTAAAACGCTCGTGCGGCTGCTGCCGCGGCTGCCGCCAGCCACCCTTGTCCCCTGGGATGCGCCATGACGGAAGGCGGGACTCCGTCCTACTCGCCACTATACCCCTGGCTTATAGAATAACATGTGGCTGTGACAGGCGCTCACCGTGAGACAGATGAACTGCTGTGCTTCCCTTGGCAGAGATTTCTGATCTCCGTTTTCCCTATTCTCCTCAAATTGTGTACTTTTGGGATTAAATCTGTGCTTTTGCAGTAAACTGTATTAACACAACGTAATTAAAGACAGACCATTCCACAGAGATCAGTTCTTCAGCCCTGTCACTAACTTCTCTGACCTCCTGCTCCGATGTTTGTGCTGGCCTCCCTGTCACAAAACCACAGTGATCGGCACACAGGAGCTTTTAGGGTAGTAAAAGTTTATGCTGTCAGTTCCAGTCTGAAAATGTGTCCATTTGGACAAATATTATTGCCCTAGGGTTGATTTATCTTGATTCTGTGCCAGAGTGAGCTCTACGTCCTACTGACACTCCCCACCCGAAGTTCTTACACGGAAACTCTAATGAGCGATGGAAGAACGGACGCCTCCATCCGGGTGTCACCCTATTTTAAGCTCCTGACTACTCTGATTAGAGCTCAAATAAAGAATTTTCAGAACTTCTCTGCAGAATTCTAATTAGTAACATAAAAGTAAAGCTTTGTTCATTCTCAAATGGAAGTAACTCTGAGGGCCTCGAATACACAAGCACCGTCCCGAAAAGTGAACAGTGGAAGCTTCTGATGGCCGCTATAGCCTACACACTACCTGCTTTCTGCTGACTTTCTCTTCGGCTCTTTCCCGTACCTTATCTCATCTCATCTCATAACAAGGAGAAAACAGCATGAATTATCTATTCAAGGGCTACTGAGCACTGAAATGTGACTAATGCAGCCAAAAACCGATTTTTAATTTTAATTCCTAGTAAATTAGTAAAAATTTCCATTTAAACAGGTGCATGTGGCTAGTGGCTACTGCGATGGTCAGCACGGACATAGAGAGCGTGTGCACCGGTTGCTCGGGCGGGAAATCTTACATCACTATGAAAGAAAACAGTCCTGTATTTAAAAAAGGGGTAGGAAGATGCTTCCGTTTGGGGAGAAAAAAGGACAGAGGCGTGGGAGTAGCTGAAATATGGTCCACAAGCTGCAAAACCTAAGTCAATCTGAACTGAGAGCTTCAGGGTTCCATTCTAAGGGTCTACCTAGTGGCTACTAAATGGTTTCCCTGCTTATCTAGGTTAAAAAAACACACTGGCCGACGGCCAAAGGAATATTCTCTATGAACTACTCATCGGTAACTCTAAATGTCGCGCATGAAAATGGCAGCTGCGGAGGCATGTATTAGAACGCACACGTCGGTCTAAGCCAATCTGACCCGAGTGGTAACTTCAGTCTCTATACGTGCCATGTACAAAGGCTTCTGGTCTCCCCACGACATGTTAAGTGGCAAAAGCAAGAAATAACACTGTATTTAAATATAATCCCAAAACACAGAGTAACAAGGAGGGAGGCACAACACAAATACGCATACACAACAGAAAAAACATCCAAAGTGTTTAGTTAACTTTAAGCAGTAAGATTACAAATGGTTTTTTTTTTATTTTCTGTTTTAAATTTTTCTACAAAAACATACACTATCGCTATAATTAAAAAATAAAGATTTCTTAAAAACCTTCAACTTTTCAAAATCTCAACTTATTAAGCTGCTCACGCCTTAAATGTACCACTGTTATCACTGCTTCCTATGTCTGAGTGGCCTAGGAAGTAATTCCTTCTACACACAGTGCTAGATTTAACCTCTAAATTGAAATTACTGCTTACGCCTTAGCAACCGCTGCTTCATCGGCAAACCCTCTCAATGTGATAATCGACCACAGAGTCAAAAAGAGATGACATCACAAACCTTTTGGTGAAGGAAAGCTGTTCTCTGCCCCTTTGCCAACAGGAGTAGCCGGCAAAGAGAGTGAGGCCTGGACAGCAGAGTCCGTCTTCTCACAGTCTAGGGTTGGGGAGCTGGGGGCCGACTTTCTAGTCACTTCCTGTTGTCTTTCCCGGACAGCGAGTTCTTGCCTTAAATCTGTAAAATGTTGCAAAGGCAGTAGTAATGCTCACTAGAGGAAGCAAATGCACAAAGCAAAGTCACATCTAAAATGCCATAAAGACATGCTGCCTAAATGACTATTTCTCAAGTATAAATTTTTACTTCTAGGAGTATGAACATGACAACCTATTGTCTAAATGATCCTTTAGAATTTAAAAATCCTATAACCAAAAAATGCTGTAACCAGAGAGAACAGTTATCTAGGTCCCTAGGCAAAAGGAGACAGAGCAGAGCCTAAAGGGAACATATATGACACAAAAACGAATACTCTATAACAACTCACCTGCTTTTACTTTGAATGATGTAGTTTGGGTATCATTGCAAAAATCAATAAAGTGCATTTTTATAATTTTAAATGGGTTAGTATTTTCGTTAACTGTCACCATGAAATATTTTATTTTAGAAAAGAAGTCAGAATAGGTGCAATTTTTTTCTTGCTTTCAAAGTTGAATTTTCAACCCAAAATTAATGTCTTCTTTTCTAGTTATACAACTGACCTATAGAATACTTGCTTACGGTTAAAAAAGAAAAGGAATCAAAGTTATCCCGCTTCTGGGTACATACCCAAAAGAATTCAAAACAAGATCTTCAAGAGACATTTGCACACATATGTTCAATGCAGCATTATTCAAAACAGCGAAGAGATGGAAGCAACCCAAGGGTCCTCCACAGATAAATGGATCAAAAAATGTGATATATACACACACACACATATATACTAGGGAATATTATTCAGCCTTATAACGAAAGGAAATTCTGACACATGCCACAACATGGATGAACCTTTAGCATATTATGCTAAGTGAAATAAGCCAGTCACAAAGACAAACACTGTATGATTTCACTTATATAAGGAATCTAAAACACTCACAACAACAGAAAGCAGAATTGTAGCTGCCAGGGGTTAGAAGAAAAGGAAAAATGTTGCGTTGTTGCTCAATGGATATAGTTTCAATTTTGCAACGTAAAAAAAGTTCTAGAGATCTGTTGCATAACAATGTAATATAGTTAACACTGCTGAACTGTACACTTAAAAATGGTTAGGATGGTAAATTTTGTTATTTTTTTATAATTGTAAATAAGTAAATAAAATATAATTAATATTTTATACATTATATAAACTATGAGAAGTTCCTCAGATAAAGTTCTTCAAACAAAAAAAAGGGGGGGCATGAAAATCCTATTTTTAAACATTGGACCAAAAAGTTTCACAAGTAGTAATCACTACAAATTTAGTAGTAATAACTACAAATTTTTTTTTAAAAGAGAGAGATGGTGAGAGATCACTTTCAGCTTTCAAATGGATATTTTAGATAATTTTTAAAACTATTTTTATTATTCACAATGCTAATTAACAGGGTGAGGAGGACACACTTAATCACTGCCACAGGGAATGTAAACATACCAACTTACCTAAAAAGTAATTTAGCACTTTTATATCATTTGCCACTTCTAAGGATCTATTCTAAAGAAATGATCAAAGCCATTCCTAAATATTAAGTACAAGAATCCTATTCACAGTATAACAGCAAAATATTAACCATCAATAATAAAGATCCCATAAAATATACACAATAAATAGAATGCAACATTTTTAAAAACTTGTTTTAAAAGATTTTTTAATGGCATGGATTATACTCACTTTATTAAGGAGTGAAAAAAAGGTAAGACAGAACATATATATGTATATGTAGTGTGGTCCCAATTATATATGTGGAAAGAAACACACCAAACTATTAGTGGGTTCTCTCAAGATAAACGGATTGGCACTGATCTTTATTTTCTTTTTTGTAATATTTGGAATGATACCATGCATTTAAAAATAAAGAGGGTGGGAAGGAGAATTTTAAAGCAAAGTACACATTCACTGTATACATGATATATAAACAGCAACATATGTACATAACAAAATTATTTAGGTAGAAGCAAAAAGGGGGAGGGACCTCAGACTAAGCAAGCAGTACACGCAGAGCGGTAGTGCTTAGGGCTCTGGAAAACAGACCGGGGTTTGAATCCCTACTGACAGGTTGTAGGACTTCGGACAGAACGCAAACTCTGTGCCTCAGTTTTATGAAATAGGGATGATGATACCTGCCTCCTACAGCTGATGATGCAGGTAGTAAGTTAACAGGTTAAAAGTACTTGGCATAGTATCTGACAAAATATATAGATATAGAGCTTTAACAAGTTGATCCTGAAGAACTCTGGCGTAGGGACAGTAAGGTTTAGTTTAGGTTATAAATTTTACCTCTTGCTTCATCCTTTAACCTCTGTACAGAGACCAACAAAGATTCCTTTTCATCAAGTTCACTTTCTAAAAATGCATTTCGTTCAATCGCCTGATTTAGCCTTTGTTCAAAGTCTTCCAGTGAAACTATTGTTGCCCTAAAAAAACAATTAGAATCCATGAATTAAATAAATATTGTGCAAATAGGTAATACAAAAGGAAACTGTCAGTTTATCTCATATCATTTCCTGACCCAGAAAGGCTGGCCAGCTGAAAGAGAATGATCTCACTCCCTCTAACCTCTGGTGGCATTTAGTGTCTCTATCATTTAGGGCCATTAAATATATTCATTTCGCCTAAAGTCCCATCTAAATTCTTTAAAGTTCCTTAACGGAAGGCCACTTACTGTACAATTTATAGCTCTCCACCGGATTTTAAATCAGAAAATTTTAATCAGGAGAATTTTTCAATAGTTTTTTAGAGTATGTAAAAATTAACTAAGAATTTGTTTAAAACACAAAGTGCCAGTTCCCACTCCATTTACTCTCTGCCTACCAACCCTTTTCTTCTTCTGTGCTTCTCACCTTACTCTTGTATTCAACAAATATTAATGTGTACCTACTATATGCCCACTGCCTGCTATGTGCCACCTGCTACAGATAGACTGTAAAATTCTGTAACCTCAGGTCAGTTCTCATAATGCCTTGTCCAATTTTATCAAGTCCTGTCAACTGTCAAAATATCTCTCAATTCCATTTGCTTTCCTTCAATCTTCAGTCCTGGCTTAATTCTCCACCCATCACCTGTATAACTCCTGAGTGGTCATTACATCTCCTCATCTCTATTCCATTTCTTCGGTATTATCTTCTCAAATCACAATTGGCTATTGCTCCTTTGCTTAAAAACTCCGTAAAGAGACCCCCCACTGCCTAAAGAATGACTATCAAACACTGTACGCAAAGTTCTTCACAACCTTGCCTCACCCACCTTCCAGTCTCATCTTGCTCAGCCATGTCTCTGTACACGTCAATCAAACTGAAATATTAATACCTCACACATTTTCCTGCCTCCCTGCCTTTACATCCCCCTTCACCTGGTTAAAGTCTACTTCTCCCGCTAGACTCTACTTCCCTGATCCCCCCAGGGAACGCTGGCTGCTCCCCGCTCTATGCATGGAGCAACATGTACACTCTTTTTACTAGAGTATTTATCGTATGGAGTATCCATACCTGTTGCACCCAAGGGCAGTAAGTAGTTTATCTTTGTATCCTCAACTCTAGCATCATGTCAGGCATTGAAAAGTCACTCAGATATTATGGAAAGAAAGACCAGATAATAAAGTAATAGGAATAAAGTGAGAGGAATTAATTTGGAATGGTTAAGAAACAACCAATTTACAGATATATGAAAGCCTGGCAACAGCAATGGCAAGCCACTAACAGTTACTCAGCAAAATCATAATGAAAGCAATATTTTGAGAAAAATTCATCGGTCGGTATTAAAACAGAAAAGAATAAAAAGAAGTAAAAATGTAAAGGCAGGTTAACTAGGAAATAACTGCAGAAATCAGGTGTAACGTGAGGTCCTACAAAAAGTGTGGTAGTACTGAGAACAGAGAGGGAAAGACAGAGGGATGCATGAGACATGTTTCGATGAAAAGCCAACAGGAACAGCAATGGTACGTGAAATAAGGAAATAAAGGAAACTGGGGAGGAAAGCTTAGAAGGGCGCTCTCGGGGACAGAAGGGTTTGGGTCAGTCTCAACGTGGAGTCTCAGCACCAAAAGTAAGTGTTGCGCGGGGCTAAGATCTCGGCAACACACTGAACCTAAAGACGCATTTCAATCGCTGACTGCCGACTTTGCTTATTCTAACAAAATACACATCACTCACCTTTTTGCTCGCTCTAGGTCGTCATTGGCCTGCTCCAGCTCTCTCACGTACTTATGCAACTGCTCCTTAATGGCTCGAGTCTGACTTAAATCATCTTCTAATACTGAGACTTGCTTGTAGCTCTGTGCATACTGATGTTCTAGTTTCTCCTAAAGGCATGAGTATACCAAAAAAGCATGTGTCATTAATATATAGTTTCCTTTAATAAAGGATCCAACCCAAGTTAAAGGGGAGGGAAAATCCAAGAAGCTCACCCAAACCCAAGCTGGTGACACCTCGTCTCCTTTATACAATACTTAAAAACAATTAAACGTGCATTCCAAGTGCCTTAACTCATATAAAATTTAAATAGTCAACCATTCTCCTTTCAGAATCTAATAATGGTCTCCCTGAAAAGAAGTAAAATAATAAAACCATTGCCTCAAAAGCCCCAAACATGGTGGGGGACCTGCTGGATTCTCAGGGTGAGCACAAAGAAGAGAACTGACAGGGTTCAAAGTCCCTACCCCTTTCCTGCTCCCCACTTCCCCAAACCCACCTAGTCCCCAGACACTGAGCATCTCCAAGCATTTGGCTACGGCAGGTGGTTAAGAGCAGGTGATTAAGAACAGGAAAAGGGGCTAATCCTTTTACTTCTAAAAATTCCTTTTTAGAAGGCATTTTTTAAATCCAAACTAAACTCCAAAACTAAAGGGACTATGAACAATAATGAAATAAATGTGTATATTTCATACAGATATAATTTTAAAGTGCCACAAAATAAGGCAATATGTCAAAACGAACAGTCAGCTTCTGAAAATTACAGGAACTACAAAATTACAGCTAGGAACGCGATAGCTAAAAAACCGACAGCTACAGGGTTTCTAAGTGAACTCCTAAACTCTAAATCACATTTCCTTTGGTTCCATGAAAGAAACAGTTTGTCAAAATTTCACTTTAGGCCTCTTTTTATATTTTTTGTAGTCTGCTGCTCTTAAGTTCCCCTTAAACAAATATATTTCTCATTTTTTAAAAATCCTCACCCAAGGATGTGTTTATTGATTTCAGGGAAAGAGGAATGGAGGGGGGAAGGAGAGGGAGGGAGGGAGACAGATGGGGGAGAGGGGGAGGGTAAAAGAGAGAGAGAGAGAGAGAGAGAAACTGATATGAGAAACATCAATGGGTTGTCTCCCATACACATCCGAACAGGGGACTGAACCCACAACTTAGGCATGTGCCCAAACTGGGGGTGGACCCTGCAACCTTCTGGTGCACGGGACAGTGCTCCAATCAGCTAAGCCACCCGGCCAGGACTACATTTCTCATTTTAATAAAACCCAATACCTTAGACACCAGAGTGTCTACCACCACAATTACCTTTAATGCTTCCACTTCATATTTCAGTCTTTGGTTATCAGCTTGCAAGTCTCTATTTCTTTGTTCAGCCTGTACTAATTGTGCCTCCAACTCTGCTTCTAATTCTCTGCTTCCTTCCTGAAATTCAACTAGCTCATCCCGAGCTTCCTGGAAGCTAATCAAAAACAAAGTGAGAAAGATGAGTTGTAGTAGGTCATAAGGATCACCTTGAAGATGATCATATATCAGCTTGAGAACTGTTGCCTGAATGCTGTGTTATAATAAAATATACTAAATAATAAAGACAATCTGCTTTGCATCTCTTACCCTATATTCAGGGCTCAATGAAAATTAGTTATAGGCCCTAAAAGGATTTATATTTTATACACTCACCACTAGCTCCTTATTTAATGTATTAATAAAGAAGGCAAACATTACCGTACCACGAATAAGTTTAATATTTGGATAAGTTTTTCATCATAATTGAGTTTTTCAATATAATTGGTTTCCTTTGTAATTGTCATTTAATTTTATGCATTTAAAGACATTATTCTTTTTTATAAGATTTTAATTATTTACTTACTTTTAGAGATAAGGGAAGGGAGGGAGAGAGAGAACCACACCAATCAGGTCAACTGGCTACCTCTCCCACACCCACAACTGGAGACCTGGCCCACAACCCAGGCATGTGCCCTCACTGGGAATAAAACCCACGACCTTTCAGTTCACAAGCCAGCGCTTAATCCACTGAGCGACACCAGCCAGGGCGAGCAAAGCACAGCTCGGAGAAGGGCTCCAGGCTTTCCCAGGCTGTTACGGTGTCCATGGCACAAAAAGCCATTAAGTATGCCTGCCATGGACACCTTTTATATCCACCGGCACCACATAACTAGCTTCAGCAATAACAATGAAATAACAGCGGAAGGGCTGATAAGGCTTAGAAAACTCCTTTAACCAAAGTAGAATATATATATATATATATATATATACACACACACACACACACACACACACACGAAAAATTCCATTTTATAACAAAATTTACGACAAGTTTTGGTTCTCAAAATATTATGTAAAAGCTCTTCCAACTAATTAAAATAATTGAGATTTTATAAAATGCTCCGTATGTCTGAAGCCCTGCTCCCCTCCCTGAAAACTTCTCTGGCTCTAGCCACTGATAACACTTGCCTGCAGAGAACTCATGTCTGCTGTGTGGAGCCCCAGGTTGCCTATCGGAATCCCCAAAAGATCAAAATGATGCGGCAGAATCGGTACACACGCAGCAGACCAAAGATGGCCAATGAGAGTAATAAACATAAAAGGAGGTCCACTACCAGAAAAAAGCCACAAATAACACTAAGCTTCTTTACTATTTTAATAATTTGAGTAATATAGGACTTCTGGCATTTTTGTACCATTTAAACGCAAGCAATGTTATGGCTATTTCTAGAATACCACTCCTAAATCTGAAACTCTAATCTTAGCTTTACGTTTTATTTAAAAGATGCACATGCTAGAGACCGTGTATTCCAAATGCCCTCCTCTATGCTTTTAGTATTACTTCAACATTACCTTTGTTTATACTTTAACGACAGTTCCTTCCAATAAGCAGTTTCCTCCTTTAAACTTGAAAAATTTGGTATATCTTCACCATCCATGATCAAGAAAGCCTGTGAAATATTAAAAACAAACTTACAAATTAATAGAGAACATGGGAATCTAAGTAAAAGTATAAAATCTGGGATAATACCAAGTCTGCAGCATTTTGGAGGGAGTTAAATAAACATGAAAAATCTTAAGAGTGGTTAAATTTCTTTTTTAAGAATGGTTAACTCTTCATTGTAACTCAGGCACATAATCACTTCACTCCGCACTCTTGGGGACGACCAATATTGTGGATCAACTCACGACAGGTGAGGAGATCAACCAGGTTCTTTGGTAGAGAGCCTTTTTTGTCACTGCCCTAGGTTCCGGTGAATTGGTCCTAGAGAATCATCAGCACACAGGACTCCAGCAGTGGGCTTAAAGCCAACTGCTCTTCTGGGAATCAGGTGACAGAAACAATCTTATTGTCAGAGCTGCTGCTGCTGCATGCTCTTCTCTGTTGTATAATTGCTTCAAAACACCTGCGTGAAACATTTCATGCGAGGTGATCATACTAGGAGAACAGATGCCACATTCCCAAAAATTTACTATTATTACATTTCTAAAACCTTCCTGTTAATTATCTTTTAAGTCCAAAGTTTCCTCCGTTAAATCCACTAATCCTCCAACTTCAATGTTCTTTCATCTTGGTTCTTCTCCCAAGAAATTCAGAGAAGGGAAGGAAAAAAACACCTATGTAATTAACTTTGCATTTGGACTGACTACCTAAACTCCCAAATAATTAGGACAAGTGGAATACCAAAGACATTGAACTCCCTCTAGATTCATGCCTAACTTCAAGAAGCAAAGTTCTGTCGGAGTCTTACCTCCTATAACACCCTCCCCCAAGTATTCCACTTTATATTCCCGCAACAGTATTCAAAACGGTCTGAACACACCACCTGTTTCACTTCTGAATGTTTTCTCTATTGGGGGTGTCCAACCCGCGACCCATGGGCTGCATGCGGCCCAACACAAAATCATAAATTTACTTAAAACCTTTTTTTGCTCATCAGTTTTTGTCGGTGTCTGTGTATTTAATGTGTGGCCTAAGACAACTCCTCTTCTTCCAGCGTGGCCCAGACACGCCAAAAGGTTGGTCACCCCTGCAAATGGCTCTCCCTTCCTTGTATACTTGGAAAGCTCCTTTTTGTCCTTTTAAAACCTAGCTGTCATCACTTCCAGAAAGGCCTTCCCACCCTCCCCGCCATAGCACTAAAGTCTCCCACACTCCCGGCCACTCTGCAGCCATACATGCTCTCATGAACACATCTGCCACCCAGCTCACACTCCTATGCCCCTTATGAGGCTGCGTGTCCTTTCTTATTTCTACCCCCGCACACTGCTTGTGCATCAGAGGATATGCAATATACCTATGAAATTAAATCAAAAGTGATTCAACCTAATCCATACCAGGCAGCAAGAACTGAAGACCAGGTTAACAAGTAAATTAACAAAAACTTGGAGTTGTAGAGTGCCACTCATAAAGGCTTAGCAAAAAGTCACAGACAAGAACAAACGCAGAACTTCAATTTCAGAGTAGGAATACACCAAAGAAGTACAAGGGTGGTTTCCAGTTGAACAAAATTAACATGTAGTTATATACACTTAGTTTCATTCCTTTGTGGCCTACTACAGTATTTTCGGTTTCAGTCAAGTCTCTCCTAACCGCACCATCAATTTTTACTTTTTCACATCTGTTAGTCAACCTTCCAATTATTTTAAATTACCAATGAGCCTAAGAGTCCTTTGAAAAACACTGGATCCTTTCCATACTTTGCATCTCGTCATGGCACCAAGCCTAACACCTTGCTTATAAGAAAGTATATAATGCTTGCAAATGTTTACTGCGCACCTACTATGTATCAAGCAATATTAAGCACTGAAAAAACATTTAGTGTACCAAATGCACCCTCCTCTAACTTAATTACCCCTATACTGGCACATTTTTCTCTGTATTATTCTGCTCTTGGAGATACCTACCCTTAAAGCACGATGACACACTAAAATGTAAACCATGCAGAGTTGGGAGTGCTGTTGAGACTGGGTTCTAGGGTTCCAATTTACCCTTAAATTCTCAAGCAAACTGCTTAAGCTCTTACAGTCTCAGTTTTTTTCATCTAATGAGAGTTTGGACGAGACATATGTTTCTTCAAGTATGTTTCTGACTATATCAATCTAAAAAGGTTTTGTACAGCAAAGGAAACCATCAGCAAAATAAAGGCAACCCAAGGAATGGGAGAACATATTCAATGATACATCTGATAAGGGATTAATATCCAAATTTTATAAAGAACTTATAAAACTCAATACCAAAAAAATAAACAATCCAAATAAAAAAATGGGCAAAGGACCTGGCTACTTCTCCAAAGAGGACATACTGATGGCCGACAGACATATGAAAAGATGCTCAACATCACCAATCATCAGAGAGATGCAAATTAAAACCACAATGAGATATCACCTCACACCAGTCAGAATGGCTATCATCAATAAATCAACAAACAACAAGTGCTGGAAGGAATGTGGAGAAAGGGAAACCCATTCTGCACTGCCTGTGGGAACGCAGGCTGGCTGCAGCCACTGTGGAAAGCAGTACAGAAATACCTCAAGAAATTAAAAACAGAACTGCCTTATGACCCCACGATCCCACTTCTGGAAATCGAACCAAAAAAATCGGAAACACCAATTCAAAAGAAAATAAGCGTCCTGTGTTCACTGCAGCGTTATTTACAATCACCAAGATATGGAAGCGGTCCAGGGTCCATCAGTAGATGAGTGGCTAAAACAACTACAACACATTAACACAACGGGATACTACTCAGCCATAAAACAGAAGATAATTTTACCCTTTGCGACAGTGTGGATGGACCTGGAGAACATTATACCAAGTGAACTAAGCCAGTCAGAGACAGATAAATACCACATGATTTCACTCATATGAGGAATTTAATGAGCAAACTGAACTAAGAAGCAAAATAAAGACAGACTCATAGAGAGCAGGCTGACAGCTCTGGGGTAAGGGGGTGGTTAGGGAGTGGAGGGAAAAAATGTATGTTTCTGATTAGTAAATAACACTGATTAATTTTATAATCTCATTCCTTCATCGAGGTTCCCAATTCTCATTCTATTTTCCCAGATGTAAGAATAATCTTTTTTTTTTGAGACTTTATTTATTTTTATTTTTACTTTTATTTTTATTTTGGGGGGAAGGGGGGAGGGAAAAAGAAAGGGAAAGAAACATCAGTTGGTTGCCTCTCACGCTCCTCCAATCAGGGGTCTTGGCCCGCAACCCAGGCATGTGTCCTGACCAGGAATCGAACCGGCAACCTTCTGCTTTGTGCCCAATCCACTGAGCCACGCTGGTCAGGGCAGAATAATCTTATTTGTAACTGTAATAATTTGTAATAAGGTATGAATAAGAATGAGGCTAATCCAGCAGCAAGATGTATTTGCATTTCAAAATAAAATGCAAAGCACTTAAAGACATCACCATGTGGTATCAAAAACTCCTGAGATTTTTATGCCCAAGTATCCTTGAGGAGAAGGACATATTTCATATTAACTACCCAGTTGAAGATATAATTACAAGACACAAGAAGTTATCCAGGGGAGAGGCAACAATCACTGTGTCACCTGAATGTTCTACACAAGGTCTTTCACCAAAATGCCCCCAAAAATATTGATTACATTTAAAATCTATGAATCCGACCCCAAAGAAACTATAGGCACTGATCCTCAAATTTGGACAGATGCACTTGCCATTTGAACACTGTCAACCATGTATCAATGTGCAGCCAAATATTCAGTTTCTTATACACAATCCAATAAATTATAGTTTTGCAAAATGTTATAAAGATCAGAATGACAAAAGAAGCAAAGTTCGTCTTAAACAAAAAGCACTTTAAAAAATGAAAGATTAAGTCTCTCTGTTACCACAGTCAGTCAGTTGGAGCACCAGGGAGTCTGCCCCATTGGCCGAGATGGCACAGGGGGAGGAGGTTCTTACACTGAGCATGCCAAAAACTAGAAAGATGAATGGACAGAGCTCTAAGCATGTCAAATGCTAGCAAGATAACCGGATAGAAAAAAAGCCCTCCCCTCCGTACAAGAACTGCCAGCTTAAGCAAGAAGGGGAGAGACATGGCCAGTGTGGCTTGGCTGGTGTGGCTCAGTGAGTTGGAGTTTGGTCCCACACACCGAAAGGTTGCAGGTTCCATCCCAGTCGGGGCACATATGGGAAGCAGCCGATTGATGCTTCTCTCTCACATCACTGTTTCTGTCTCTGTCTCTGTCTATCTCTGTCTCTCTCTCTCTCTCTGCCCATTCTAAAAGCAATGAAAAAATGTCCTCAGGCAAGGATTTTAAAAAAGAAGAGGGGGGGGTGGTCTTTGAGAAGGGAGCCCACCATGCTTTTGAGTCACACAGCCAGCACCTGAATAAAATCTCCTTCCTTCTGCACCAGCAGCAGCCACACCGCCATTTGGTCAGTTACACCTCCAGCTAGTTCCTTGAGGGCAGAACCTGTGTCTTATTTACAAACACCTTCTGCATCACCAGAAACATGGAACGCACCAGAAATCCAACAAATATTTGAACTGACTTATGATCTTTAATTTCCCTCTTTACTTTTTAAGTACCACTTTACTTTATTAACATCTAAATTCCTATTTCAGGATGAAGCAAAAAGGTTTGTGGCTCGTTTCTTTTTACCTCATAATGTACCATCATGTATTAAATCAGGATTATAAAACCTATCATTCTCAGCTGGACAAAGTTACTAGTCTGATGCATGCCAAGCCACATTCACAGTCACTTATAAAGCTCACTTATAGGCTCCACATCACAGAATAGGGAGCTGACGGGGTCTGTTGGAGGGAGCCTTGGAGATACCACTGCGCATACGCTACCTAAAATAATCACTGTCCAGATCTTCAGTCTTAGATGTGAATGGACAAACAAGAACCACCAGACAAGTGAAAAAAACCCAGTAGCATGAATAAGAAAATTCTAAGACCTGCTGAACTAAGAGGAAACAGATAATTCAGGAAATGAGAGAACTTTTTTCTTATACAAGAACTCAGGAGGCTTACCTCCCACCCACTTCCGGAGACAGTTACAATAGAAGAGAGAAAACCAAATCCTGGACAGCACCAGGTATAAGAAAGAACGGCTCCAACCCAGGACTGCAAAGAAGAAAGATCCCATAATGAAGCTTAGTTCATCAGCCCCAGAGAGTAACGCAACCAGATGGATAGCTCCAGGAAAAATGAAGAATCCCGCATAACAGATAGGATGACTGGGAACCAGACAAATCTGTGGTTGTGGTGAAATCACATCGCTCAAGTGTCAATAAGAAAAAAAGCAGTCGAAACTCCAGAGAAATCAAAATGCAGTATAAGCCCTGGCCCCTTCCGTTAAATAGGACAAGGGTCTCAAGGACTGAGCAGTTCTAAGTGTTATTACTAAATGTTATTTCTTGCTAAATGTTAAAAGTAATATAGTATTTTGCAGATACAGCACCAGGATAAAACTGATGGGAACCCAACCTGTTAAGTGTAGCCAACTGCAAAAAGAAGAAATCAACATGTAATTGACCAAACAGTGTATATGCACGATGGCTAAGCCTCCCTTCAGAGAGACAGAGCTTCTGGTATGGATCCGCTCTAAACACGCTTCAAGTAAGTAAAATTGCTTTGAAACAACCGCATGTCATTATTGACTAGAGCACTCCACACAGCAAACACTATATAAAAAATTTTTAATTAAATATTTCAAGTCAAAATTTTTAATTTACTGATTTCATATGATTGTATGCAAATGAGGTACATTTTCCATAATTTTAGAGTCATCAGTGAATTTCCCACTTTTGGTTTAACTTGACCATACGTTTCACATGTTGTTGCTTTGTAAGGGTCTAGAATTTTTTGAACAAGTTTGTATTCTTTTTTTATGCCCTTTCTGATTTTGTAGACTTTGGTGATAAAACTCTCAGCCTTCGTCATCTCAAAGTATTTGTCTTTTTAGCTTATATTCACTTAGCAGCCATCTCGGGCCCTCGAATATTTTCTTGGCCAAGCTCTGGATCTGCTCCAGATTACATATATGCCTTCCTGGAGGGAAGTAGTGATACTTCAGTATTTCATTATTTAATTCATGGGTAGGGTACTTTTTCTTTTCAGTTTTCAGTACCCCTTCTATTACTGTTAGTAATTGTGTGGTCCGTGGGCTAGGGTCCTTATGGAAGATCATGATGACTATACAATGCCTTCCTTGGCATTTAACATTTATTTGAACGTATTTTAACATAGAGCCAAAGTTTCTACAAATAAGGTTAGGGTTGTTTTTATCTATAAATGTTATTCTCGTGCCCATTTTGAAACTTTTCTGTGTGAGACTGATTTTTGTTTTTGTTACTGACCCATTATTACAGAAGTAGGGGACCCACTAGCAGTTATTTAACTCTCTAAGAAAAGTTTAGCTAAGTATTGCTCCCTGAGGAATCGCACTGTTCACATCTCTGGGTGTGCTATAAAGTATCCTTCTGTCCGTTTTTGATTCTTGAATAGGGCCATATTCTTAATACAACTACCAATTTTTCCATCATTATCCCCTGGTGACTCAGGTTTTAAATAGTCTCTCATGTGAAACTTCCTGAGAATCTAGTCCTATTTCTTGTATCCTACTTAACTATTACTCAGTGCAGTCAAATTGTAGCAAAATTATTTTAATTTTTTTTCACACATACATCCCTATTTTCATGCTGAATCTTACGTGGACTGAATGTTGATAATTTTTGTAATTAACATGCTACTTTTACAACTTGCTGATCCCCTCAAACAGTATCATAATCCATGCCAGAAACCTTTTACTAAAATGACCATCATCTTTCCCAGAATAAACCAAGTAAAAATATTTAACCAGGGAACAGCCCTAGCTGGTATGGCTCAGTGGACTGAGCGCCGGCCTGCAAACCAAACGGTCACTGGTTCAATTCCCAGTCTGGGGCACATGCCTGGGTTGCGGGCCACATGCCCAGCAGGGGGCACGCAAGAGACAACCACACTTTGATGTTTCTCTCCCTCTCTTTCTCTTTCATTTCCTCTCTCTCTAAAAATAAATAAAATATTTTTTAAAAATTTTAACCAGGGAACACAGCATCACGGTTAAGAACCTAGAACCTAAAGCCAAACTGTCTGGATTTGAATCAGACTCCTCTACTCACTAGCTGACCTTGGACAAGTTACTTAGTGACTCAGTGTCCCATTTTCTCACCTGTAAAATGAGGATAATAATGCAAATAGGTTTGTTATGAAGATTGAGTTAATATTTACATAGTAAATGCAGCATAAATTTATTAAATGATAAAAAATTGGTAGTTCAATAGTGGACCTTTCAAGTCTGACCACAAAATAAAAGTGCTTCAGGTTCTCCAAGCACCAGCATCACCAGGCCATGTCGCTGTTACCCTTGGTCCACGTTGGCCACTCGGCTGCTCCGGTGCACACAGAACTGCCACCTCGACCACTGTCCCTTCTACCACTCAGCAGTTCAAAATGAAGCTGTTGTCATTTCAGGAAGGAAACTTGCCAAGCAGATCAAGCAGGAAGTACGGCAGGAGGTGAAAGAGTGGGTGGCATCAGGCAACAGTCACCCAGAGTGGTTCTGTTTGGTGAGAATCCTGCAAGTCATTCCTGTGTCCTCAACAAGCCAGGGCTGCTGCAGATGTGGGGCTCACCAGTGAGGATACTGAGAAACCAGCTTCGATATCAGAGTCAGAGCTGTTGGATTTGATCAACAAACAATAATGATGATAATTGTAGGTGGCCTCCTTGTTCAGCTGCCTCTTCCAGAGCACACTGATGAAAGATCTGCAGTGCTGCTTCTTCCGAGAAGGGTGTTGACAGCTTTCATGTAATTAAGGTAGGGCTAATGTGTTTGGCCCAGTATTCCAAGTTACCAGCTACCCCATGGCGTGTAAGGACATAATTAAGCAAACTACCATTCCAACCCTAGGGAAGAATGTGGTTGTAGCGGGAAGGTCAAAAAATGCTGGAATGTCCACTGCAATCTTACTTCACATAAATGGGGTACACGAATGTCCTGGAGGTGATGTCACTGTTACAATATCTTGATATGATACACTCCCAAAGAACATACAATTCTTGCAGATATTGTGGTCTGCACTGCAGGCATTCTAAATCTGATCACAGCATACTGGTGTATGATCAAGGAAGAAGCAGCCACTGTTGATGTGAGAATAAATAAAAATTCAAGATCCCATCACTATTAAATTCAGGTTGGTCAGAGAGGTGCATTTTGAAGGAGTCTGGAAAAAAGGCGATTATATCGCTCCAGTCCCTGGGGATGTTGATCCCAGGGCAGCGGAGATGCTAATGAAGAACCCATGATTGCTGCAAAAAAGTGCTGAGGCTTGAAGATCTGGAAGTACTGAATTCTAAGAACTCTAGTGGCAGCTAATTAACTGTCTTCTGTGTCATAAATGGTACAGCAAAGCCAGTTCAAGAGGTAAAACAGGCCAATAAAAATGCAGTATTTTTAATCGATGCTACTGCCATGGTTTTAAACGATGCTTTCTATCTATTGGAAACTTAAATGGGGGGTGTCTGCACACACAGTTCTCCAGTACCTTACCAGGGAGCAGCCATTATCATGCTGGATCATGTGACCTAGCCATATGAGAAGCCATTAACCTAGTTATTAACATGGGGGACACTGTCACAATGAGAATGGCTGCCTAATTTTGTCATAATACTTCAGATACAATTTGCCTTTTCCGGGATTTTCCCATGTGCTATTCCAATAAGGGTTGATACTCACTTTAGGTTCCAAACCTTTCTACTTCAACTGGTCAAACCAAAGGGAAAAAATTGCTAGACAAAATTAGGAAAAAGGTAAAAAGGAAGAAATGATGGTAATTGAGTAGAAACAATTTACCCTAATTGTATACATATGGACTGATAACCAGAAAAAAAGTTACATGTTAACAGTACCTTGAGCTATTTTATAGCTTAGTCATTGGGAAAATGTCTAGGTTACGCCATGTGCTAGCCCTTGTTTTATGTGTTACCATTCATGAGGTCTAGCCACTAGGATTGAAAGGCTTATTTTATAAATAATTCATGTGTATTGTCACATCTGGTTTTCCCTATATCCTTAAACTTCATTGTTAAATTCTTGTACTGTTGAGGGTCAATATGGCTTCTTTGGTAAATCTTGAAACCGGTTTTCGAAAACCAAAACTTGGGCAGCTTGTATAAAAATGCAATTTCCTTTTCCACCAAAGAACTGTCAGCAGCTGCCTGCTTTCCTCTGATAGACCTGTTGGTTTTCCCCAGTAGGTCTTTGAGAGCTTGAGTTAATACTGAATTTAATCAGACTTTCTGATTAAAGGATATGCTTCTGACTGGGGAAAAAGCAAATGTGTTTCAGAATTTATAACATACAAATGATCCCTTAAAATTAATCACTTCCATAAGTTATATACATATATCAGTGATACCACCATTACTGAAAACTCTTCTAAAACCTTTTTTTGGAACAGTCTTGAAGGGCCAGATTAAAAACTAAACAGCCCTGGCCAATGTGGCTCAGGTGGTTGGAGCATCCTCCTGTAAACTGAAAGGTCGCTGGCTCCATTCTGGTCGGGACAGATGCCTCGGCTGCAGGTTTGGTCCCTGGCCTGGGCGTGTACTAGAGGCAACCCATCACAATGATGTTTCTCTTCCTCTCTCTCTCTCTCTAAGCATGTCTTCAGGTGAGAATTTTAAAAAAACAACAGCAACAAAAAAAAACAACCTGAACTAAAAAGTTCTCTGTGGTCCCACATCATCCTAATTTTTATTGCTTCCTCAACTGGTATTACCCAGCTTTATTACTCCAATTTCATTCACCAGACTTACCCTTTCCAAAAATTTATTTTTTTTAGAAATGACAAAAGTTTGCTACCTCTGTGGATATTCAAAAAAACCTTCTCAGGGGCTGCAAAGGCTGTTCAGTTGGCTTCAGGTTACAGTGGGAGGATATGTTCACTGTGTTATTTGAAACTATGTAACTAGAGATATTAAGCCTACAGAAAGTCAGCCAATATAGAAAACTATACTGCTAAAAGTTCTGATAGATAATCTTCTGAAGCTGAAATAAAGGCAGAGAATTATGTTCTCTACTACCCAAATCTTCCTTCAATACCATGTCTCTTATAGAGGGAATTATGTATCTCTAAAGTATAACAACTTTTACATGGGGCATTATCATACTGTATATAACCTTCAGGTATCTAGCAACGGACAAATTGACTTATTTGGGTATAAAACAACTTGTCCAAAGTGCTATATTTACAAAAAAAAAACACAAAACACCTCCTCTTTGTGCAATGGTAAGAAAATCCATTTTATATATTGTCTTCTTATTAACAGTTATAGAATGCACTAATGAGATTGGAAGTTCTTTTGGACCGCACTGTAGGTCAGCAATTTTCAACCTTTTTCATCTCATGGCACACATAAACTAATTACTAAAATTCTGAGGCACACCAAAAAATATATATTTTTGCCAATCTGACAAAAAAATAGGTATAATGTTGATTCATTTGCACCAGATGGTTTTGTTGTGTGGCCGTTGTCATTATTTTATTTGATGACCTAAGGGATACAGAGGTCAGTGCCCCTGACTAAAGAGTCAGACATATTTTAAATTTTTTTTGCAGCACACTGGTTGAAAATCGCCGCTATAGGTAATACACGTCTTTCTACCAAAATTCTTCTGCTTCTCCCAAAGGTGACACTTAAAGAATATTTAACTTTTCAAAGCTGATCATAACTATGGTCCCCCTTTTGGTCCTATCAAACTTTTTTCTATCTTATGAAGTGCTCAGAAACTTATGTCAGAAGTAATTTTAAGCTTTAAGTAACCAAATTTATATCAGCATGGTTTAAAATGAGAATAAAAATAAGTTTTGTGAATGTCATGAAAGCAAGATCTAAGTTTTTACTAAGGTTTCTACATATTTTAAGTGTTTCTTATCCAACTTCGATTTCTTTAATTAAGAGTCAAAACAGAACTAAAGAAGAATAGCTTCATTAGAGTTAGTAACTTCTATCTCAACCAGGTCAACCTCTAACCAGGGTTAGCCAAAGGTTTTCTCTGTTCCTTGTGATCTCCGATTTTAAATAATTTTAATAAAAATTCCGAAGAAATATCTTACTCGGTTCCCCTTCTCTTCAGCTCATGACTTAATGCTACACCAACAAGTTCACCATTTAGGAAAGCCACTACACTCCCCTATTTTGCTAAGTGCGTTAAGAACAAAATATCAGAGACAGACAACAGTATGGAGATTGCCAGAGGGATGAAGGGGTCGGGGTAAGTAGAAGACGATAATAGGGGGATAAATGGTGATGGAAACAGACATGACTTGGGGTGGTGAACACACAATACAATATACAGACGATGTATTATAGAATTGTACCTCTGAAACCTATATAATTTTATTAACCAATGTCACCCCAATAAATTCGATTTAAAAAAAACACACACACACACAACTTATCAGACAAGATCATTACTAGCCGGTAACCCGTGAACACGTTTCAGGGTAGGATTTTTCTTGCAACTGAGTAGCAGGTCTCATCCTAGGGGAGTCTGCTCTAAAATATTTGAGTAAGTCTTGTACTAGCTTCTGGTACAGAGGTTATTTCTGGCAAATCAAATTTTCTGCTTTGCCTTAAAGCTGAGAAGGGTATAAAAACCTCCCCCACAAAAAAAAACAAAAACCCACAAAAACCATAACTCCAAGCCTAGAGACGTAACTTCTAAGCCAAGTGAACCCACTCACAAGTTGGCAGAATCCACAGTATAAATCACTTAATACCTCCCACCCCACCCGGGCTCAATTTCCCCATCCGTCAAATGGCGATAACAGAATCAGGCACATCCACTGCGGGATGAGCTTCAAGACCCATGGCAAGAGTGTTCTAAAATGTGCGAAGGCGCTCTAGAGAGAAGGACCTTTCATTTCCTTCGCAAAACTTAAAGGTTTACTTCGTCGCTTACCAGCAAAAGAAGAGGTGAGCGCAAGCAACCCAAACCCGCTTGGTGACACTTCCCTGAACTCCAAGACGGGTGACTGGCAGTTCGGGGCGGGGAGTCACGGGAATGCCATCGGAGCCCGACGTGGGCTGCTTCCGCTCTCTCCTCCAGACGGGAGAAGAGAAGCGAGCTCAAATTCAAGCCGGCTCCAAAGCACCCTTCCAGCCGAAGGGATTTAAGGGGGAAGGGGCGGGGAGAAGGCTGGGTACGCCACTGCCACTCCAACTGAGCCACTCCTTGCGCCACCAGCGCCCAGGCCCACGGTGCCACGTCCCGGCCTCCGTCCACGCCACCCCTCACCCCACCCCTGGACGCGGGGACATCCTCCGGAGGCCACCGAGCTCGCTCCCTTGCAGGCGCCCCTGGTATACCACACCTGGGACCAGGGCGGCTAGGGGGCAGTCGCAGCGGGTGGAACAGTTGCCCCCGGTCTGGCTGCCCCAGAACCCCGCTCTGACCGGCCCGGCGGGTCCCCAGACAGCCCCAGGGCCCGGCAGGCTCCCCAGGGAGAGGCCTCGGCGCCGCCCGCCCGGCCAGGCACCCTCGGAGCGGCCCCGCACCGCGGGCTCACCTCCACTGTATCAAACGCGCATGTTCGCCACTACCCGACCGACGTCTCCGCTCCGCTGGCCTGACCAGGCCCGCCCAGCCGCTCAGCTCAGCTCAGCTCCGCTCCCCGCCGCAGCCCTGAGCTCCGCTCCACGTACCTCCGCTCGCGGCTCCTCCCGACACGTCAGGGTCTGCCTGGGTGTCCGAGGCCATTCTGTGACGCACGGGGGCGGGGCTCGGAGCATGCGCGCCAGCCTGCGGGCGCCGGGGCGGGCGCTGGGGGAAGGATGGCGTCACGGGGGGTCGGCCTTGGCCGGCGCGCCGACGTCAGGCAGGTGGCGGCCAATGCGCAGGCGCCCCGGCCGCGCGGCGTGCGAAAGTGGGGCCGGCGGAGCTCCACGGCCCGCTCGGCTGTTTGGGAAGTGGCGCCGGGGTGCGTGAGAGCCGGCCTCCAGGTTTCCAGCCGCCGAGGTCTTCCGAGTGTGTCTGTCAGTATCCCCGTTTATAAAATGAACCTCGGATCAGATTTCACCGCCGAGTCCGCCCCGACCACCCAGCAGAACATCAGGGGGATGTAGTACCCTTCAGCACAAAGACCGATGTTGTTTTTAGGGCACTCGCTATAGCTGAAACTTTTCTATTTTTTCAGTGTTTCTCAGTAGAATGTAAATTCCACGACAGCCAGAACCTCTCTACGCTTTTCTTATCCCAACAGATACTTTGGCCCGCACACAAAGTAGACACTCAACTATTTGTTGAATGAATGGATTCCATGAGGGCACAAAGGGAATGTAAATATATCCATTTATGTACTTTACCTATCTAAATGTATATTTATTTATATAAATGCGTGTGTGTGTGTGTTCATCCCCCTGGATCCCCCAAGGAATGGAATCCATTTTATGTACTATACATAGTCCCCCTAGGGTCTTTGGGGAAAGAAGAGGGCTGGTGGGAGCTAGTGGGGGTTGGCGGGTAGCCCAGAAAGGGAAGAAATGGGATGAGCAACCTCTTTGGGAGTGGAAACTGGAAAAAATAGAGCTGTTTTTAAAACAGTTTTAAGAACTTTTGCTGTGTCACGTGCATTGCAGTTTTCTGATGTCAGTGCTCTTGGGATTGGATGTTTGTTTTTTGGACATTATAATGATGTGTAAGGCAGGCCTCAAGGTGGGAGCAAGGTGAGCCTGAAAGGTTGTTATATTTTTGAAAGCATAGTCATAAACAGAAACGATGCAAGGTGGATCGTAAGAGGTATCCAAATCAATGAAGATCGGAGAAGCGATTAATGGGGTTTGTGGGAAGGACGGCACCTTGAGCTAGACTCTGAAAGATATAGCTTGGAAAGATCACAATAATAATAAATAAAGTAGCAGCAGTAGTTAATTTTTGTTGTACCGTTTGTATGCACTGGCAGTTGTGCTAAATGTTTGGTTTGCATAATTCAGTCCTCACAGTGACTCTGTGAGATAGATACTGTTAGTATTCCCCTTTTATAAATGAGGAAACTGAGTCTCAGCAAGATAAAGTTGCCACAGGTCACTCAACAGAAAAAAAGGACTCAAGATTCAAACGCACTAGTCTAGACTGTCCAACTCCAGAAACTACACTATTAATCACTACTCTACCGCTGTCGAGAAGGGGACTATTAACAATAACTACCACTTACTGGACTAGAGCATAGTGCTAAATGCTTTACACACATTACACCCTCAGGCTCCCAAATGGCTTGTGAAGCTAAAATTATTTCCTTCATTTTTTATGTTGAAAAACTGAGGAGCTGGGGTTTTAAACCCCAAGCAGGTCTCACTCCAAGCCCGATGACCTAGGACATCATGGAAGCTCTTTCAGGCTCTGGGGCTCGGCTTCCATGACTAAAGCTGTGTTCTGGCTGATGAGATCACAGGAAGAGAGGTAATTAGGCACGGAGGCCTTCTTGTGGACCTAGTGCCATCCCAAGACGAAAAAAAATAAATAAAGGCCACAACCCTTGGCCCTACCTGCTGGCTGAAGTCCTGGGGAGCACACTGAGTCACCTAATGGCAGGCCAGGCCCTGCAGAAAATGGTAGCCTCATCTCCCACCAGCCTGGACCCAGAACTGGTGCTTGTCAGGACTGATAGGTTGGCCCTATCTTAATGAATGGGCTTTGCTTGGCAGAGCTCGCAGACACATCAAAGCCCTTTATTAATCTCCTCCCTCTGTGTCGGTTGAGCTTCCTCAGTAGCCTGTGCCCATGCAGGGAAAATAAGGTGGAAGCGAAGACTGAACGCAGCCTCTAAGGGGAACAGAAGTTACAAAATCAGCTCTGTGCAGGTAGAAAAGGTGAGTGATGGCTGCCTGTCCTCTGCCTTCAGAACTCTGCATTAGGAAGGGGTTTGCCGAGGCATGAGTCCCAGTAAAAGGCCTTTCTTGGATAGAGCCAAAGGCGTCGATGTCACAGTCCCTGAGAGCACACAGAAGCATTTCGACATCTTCCTTGTCACAGACTCTGAGACTTGGGAAACACAGGTCAGGTTCCACCACTGAGGGAGGTGGAGGCTGACCAGCTGCCTTAGGAGAGGTCTGCTCACTACCTAATGAGGAGGCTGGATTCCTGCCACCTCCCACACTCACAAAAGGTGATGCGGTGCACACAGGCCTGCCACGAACGCTTGGAAATGGGATATACGTAACTGTAGAATCAGATGAGCACACACCTTGAATTCAAAAGTTAAATTCGGCCTAATCTCTCCATATTTTTTGGCCAGTATTTTCTGCTAAGCTTTAGGGGCATAGATCAGGCAGGGCATGGGACCCCAATGGCTCACTGGTTACTAATGGCTTGCTAGGTACATCCACCAGATGTCCCACCACCACCTCAGGCTCTTCATGTCTAAACCCCCACACAGATCCTCATCTTTCCCCAGCTGAAATTTCCCAAACAGTTTTCATGTTTCTGCCAATAATGTCATCACTACCCCAGTTGCTAAGACATGAAGGCTTCATCAAATCACCCTTAATTATCCTCTTCCCCAGCTTTCATTTCCACTCACGTGGTCACCAAATCCAAAAGACTTTCCCTTCATAAACTCTAGCAAATAAATCCATTTCCCAGTGTGTTCCCCCTATATCACCCCAGTCCAAAATCGATTCATTTCTCCCTCCCTTCCCAAACATTTCTTCCTCAAATTTCTTCTTGTGTCAGCTCAACAGTCCGCAGAGCCATCAGAATCATCTTTCTAAAAATCCCACCGTACAGAGTTTCACTGGCTCTAAAGCGTTTTGGCTTCCTGTCACCTTTGTGATAAAGTACAGACTACAAAGTCTGGCATTCGAGGTCCCCTCAACGCAACTCCAACCCAATCCTATAGTCTACTTGCAGTTCACCTCTCCGGGTCTGAACAGAGGCTCCACTGCATGCCCCAAAGGGACAGTCCCCTTCCTCTCTGGGCCTTTTTGTGACTCCCACTATCCTGTGCACTACAGCTGCTCCCTAAGTTTGGCCAGCCTGCCTTTCTCTCTGCCTTGTGAAGTCTCACTCATATGCCTCCTCCTTCAAGAAGCCTTCCCTGATACCTAAAGCCCCAAAGTGAGTGCTCTTTCCTCAGAGCTCAAGTAGGGCTCTGCACAGTTCACAGGAGACTTACTGAACACAGCCTTTTTCGGTCATGGAGGTGTCTGAGCTCCCCCAAGGAACCAAATCTCACTGAGCACAGAGGCGTGTTGATTGTCTTAACATCCCCCAGCAAAAGGGACTTAGCAAACACTTGTGTAATATGCTTCAATGAAATGAAAGAATGAGAGACTTCCAGCCAAGATGGAGGTGTAGGTGGATACACTTCGTCTCCTCGCACAACCAAAAGAAGGACAACAACAAATTTAAAAACAAAAAATAACCAGAACTGCCAGAAAATCAAACTGTATAGAAGTCTAACAACCAAGGAGTTAAAGAAGAAACATTCATTCAGACAGGTAGGAGGGGCAGAGACAGGCAGCTGGGATGGAGAGGACGCATGGCAAGGCAGCAGTTGGTGGACCGGGCGGTCCCAGATTTGCGTGTGGATAAACCGGGAGGAACAGCTGGGGAGTGAGAGAGACCGTGTAACCCAGGGCTCCAGTGCAAGGAAAGAAAACCTCAAAACCCCTACTGGTAAAAACCTGTGGGGTTTGTGGGTGGGAGAAACTGCTAGTCGTCTCACAGGAGAGTTCGTTTGAGAGACCCACAGGATCCTAGAACGGACACAAACCCACCCGCCTGGGAATCAGCACCAGAAGGACCCATTTTCCTTGTGGGTAGCAGGGGAAGTGACTGAAAGCCAGCTGAGAGCTGAGCAAGTGGCATTGTTCCCTCTGGGACCCCTTCCCCACATACAGCACCACAACACAGTGACATGGTTGCCCCGCCCTGGTGAATACCTATGGCTCCACCCCTCACAATGTAATAGGCACACCAAGACAAAAGAAAATATGGCCCAAATGAAAGAATAGATCACAGCTCCAAAAACAGAACTAAGCCATGAAGAGATAGCCAACCTAACAGATGCAGAGTTCAAGACACTGGTAATCTGGATGCTCACAGAATTGATGGTGTGGATGCAAAAAGGAGGAAAAAGTGAGGGCTGTGCAAAGTGAAACAAAGCAAAATACACAGGGAACCAACAGTGAAGGGAAGGAAACCGGGACTGAAATCAATGATTTGGAGCAGAAAGAAAACATTCAACCAGAACAGAATGAAGAAACAAGAATTCAAAAAAATGAGGAGAGGCTAAGGAACCTCTGGGACAACTTTAAACGTTCCAACATCTGAATCATAGGGGTGCCAGAAGGACAAGAGGACGAGCAAGACATCGAAAACTTATGTGAACAAATAATGAAGAAAAACTTCCCCAATCTGGAAGAGGAAATACACTTCCAGAAAGTCCAGGAAGCTCAGAGAGTCTCAAAGAAGTTGGACCCAAGGAAGTGCACACCAAGGCACATCATCATTACATCACCCAAGTTTAAAAAGATAAGGAGAGAATCTTAAAAGCAGCAAGATAAAAGGAGAGAGTTACCTACAAAGGAGTTCCCATCAGACTGTCAGCTGATTTCTCAAAAGAAACCTTGCAGGCAAGACGGGGCTGGAAAGAAGTATTCAAAGTCAGGAAAGGCAAGGACCTACATCCAAGAAAACTCTATCTGGCAAAGCTGTTATTTAGAATGGGAGGACAGATAAAGTGCTTCCCAGATAAAGTAAAATTAAAGTTCATCATCACCAAGCCCTTATTATATGAAATGTTAAAGGGACTTATCTAAGAAAAAGAAGAGCAAAACTATGAACAGTAAAATGGCAACAAACTCAAACTATCAACAACTGAACCTAAAAAAACAAAAACAAACTAAGCAAACAACTAGAACAGTAACAGAATCACAGAAATGGAGATCACATGGAGGATTATCAGCGGGGAGGGGGAGGGGAAGAAAGGGAGAAAAGATACAGGGAATAAGAAGCACATATGGTAGGTACAAAATAGACAGGGAGAGGTTAAGAATAGTATAGGAAATGGGGAAGCCCAAGAACTTGTATGTACGACCTATGGACATGAACTAAGGGGGGATTGCTGGGAGGGGTGCAGGGTTGAGGGGAATAAAGGGGAGAAAAAATGGGGCAACTGTAATAGCATAATAAAATACATATATTTTTTAAAAATCAAAAAAAGAAGGAATGAAGGAATGAACCAATGAGTTAGTGGCTATAACTCCAAATGCCAGACTGATAGCACTTTCTGGAAAGTACCCCAAGTTCTGAGAAAGATAAGCATATAGGGAGAAGATTTTCACTGGTGTGAATGGCTGAACTTAGGTAAGGCCAAGTGACAAAGGAACTGGGATTTGGGTCATGGGTAGTTAATGGCTTTTCTCTAGCCCAAATCTTAAACCCAGTCTACAGCAGCTACGCTCCCCAAAGCAACATCTTTTGCTTTTGTAACACAAAATAGTACTAGTAATAGTTTCTTAATTTAAAGAAGTATACACTTGGACCTAGAGGTGATAAGTGGTGTTATAAGAGAGGAGGGCCCTTCATTCATCAGCTGTGAGTTTAGTTGCTTGCTCTGTTCTAGGCCTGAGGGACGCAACCATGTAATAATAAAGGCACATCCCACCGCAGCCCCAGCCCCATGGAGCATGTATGCTAATAGGGAAGACAGACAATAAGCAAGTAGACATGTCAGATCTGTCAGGACATAACAAGTACTATAAAGACATAAACCAGGGCAAGAGGATAAGGTGTATAGGCCCTGCTCCCTGAGTAAAAACAGAGGTCACGTTTGCGGGATTCTTTTCCTCAATAAAATTTTTAAAGCCCTTAAAATACAGGTGTACCTCATATTTTTTAATATCTTTTCTTTTTTTAAGATTTTATTTCTAGAGAGAGGGAAAGGGAGGGAGGAAAAGTGGAAGAGAAACACTGATGTGCCAAAAAAAAAAAAAAAATCGGTCACCTCTCTCACGCCCCCAACCACAATCCCTGGCCCCGGGCATGTGCCCTGACCAGGAATTGAACCGGCAACCTTTCAGTTTGCGGGATGATGCCCAACCCACTGAGCCACACCGGTCAGGATGGTATACCTCATTTTTATTGTGCTTTGCTTTATTGCACTTCACAGTGTCGTGTTATTTACAAATTGAAGGTAAGAGCCTCCACCAGCAAAAGGATGATGACACGCTTTATTGCTCTGAGACTGAACCCACAATACCCCTAAGGTATGCCTGTAAAGGGCTATATAAAATGCAACAGACGCCTTAACGAGAGAAATTTAACTTGCTCTCGCAGTGCCCGGCGCAGAGTGGACATTCGATAGGGTGACGGTCGAATGAATGGCTTGCTAGGTGGTTTAGTGAGTACCATAGCCTTCGACGAGACGGCCGATTTCCCCTTCACGATAAGGAATGGTAACCAGTTCAAGTATGATATAAAAATGCCCGCTCCTGGTTGACCCCTGACTCCTGGCCTAGCCGGCCATCAACTGCCAAGCCTAGGGTATCCCCGTACCTCCTCAAAGGGAAAAGAAAGTTCCATTTTTTGTCTTTATTGCTTCCTCAGTAGCTTCTTGAACAAACAGTGCCCACCAGCTACCCAAAGCAACTCAGGCTTCCAACCTCAGCCTTTCTGTCACAGTTTGTCCCCTAAAGTCCAAACTCCAGTGGCCGTAAGTCACTAGAAAGCCAAGAATTGGGTGTGATGAATTTGCTGTGAGATATTTTAGGTTCCAAACCTCCTTGCTGTTCCTTCCCGCCTCCATTATGCCTGAGAATGCAGCCTGCTTCTGGCCCTAGACCAGGTGCCTCCAGGGTGCTTCACTCACTCCTGTTTCCAGGTGGAGCTTTCTCGAAAGCGGCTCTTGCAGATGAGAAAAATGAGGACAATTTAGGTTAAGGCTGTAACAGACCTTCCCGTCAGGGTCCTACCCTGATAGCTGGTACCTGGAAAGAAAGGGCCCTCACCCTCATCCAGGGGGATAAACTGAGGTTTCAAGAGTCTCTGCTTAGGCGTTTTTCCTTATTGATGGAACGTGAAACCCTGCCTTGTTCCCATGAAGCTCCTGGAGCCGCCCCAATCTCTTCCCCAGCAGCCTACCTGAACTGCGGGCTTCCTCCCGTTCCGGGACTGTCTGTGGTCTCTTTCTGGCTTGAGAACCTCCACTCCCCGAAACTTCAGTCTTCACTGTCAGCCCTGGCCCCCAACCCAGCCCCTTGACAGTCACTACGCACGCCCCAGAGCGACAGCTACCTCCACAGAAAAGGATGGCACGACACTGTTAATTGCTCATTTGGTTCACACCTGGCAACCCCAAGTGCTGTTGACATCACACCTACATAAACAGTGTGACTATCTGGACAAAAGCCATATCTGCTCACATACCTTTTATTACACAAACAAGGTGGCACCAGTTTTACCTACTCCCAAACCACTCTAATGAAATGACTGGGCTTAAAAGAAATGAAATATTTCTTTCCAACCTGAACTGATTGCATCAGGCAATTTCAGCCAAATTCCCATTACCGGGTAAGCCAATGAGTCAGAGTTACCAGGACTGAAAGATCACATATTCAACCATTCAGCAAATATAACTGAGCGTCTTTCACTGCTCTAGGCCCCAGAGATAGAGTTGTTAGCAAAACAAGCTTCCAGAAAAGAAGAAAAATAGAAGGCAAACAGAACATAAAGAAACAGTACATTGGGCAATAAGTACTGAGGAGAAAAAAATTAGCAAGGACCTTTCGATACTTTATACGTAGGGCGGCAGTTCGGGCAGCACCTAGCATGTAATAGGCACTTCACATTTGTTGAATAAAGAAAAGCCTTGCATTGAATGCTTTCGAGTTTGAGAGATTTTCATTGCTCTACTCTGCCGCTGCTGCTTTTTCTTTCTTGCATTGAGTCCCTTATGTCACTTAGAACTCGAATGTAGCACTCCCCCATAAAACAATGAACGACAAGAAGCTATTAACACAATTTTAAACATACAGGTGGCTGTCCTGACTGGGTTGCTCGGTTGGTTAGGACATCGTCCTGATATGCCCAGGTTGTGGGTCAGTCGACCCCTGGTCAGGGCGCATGCAAGAATCAGCCAATGAATGCGTAAATAAATGGGACAAGAAATCAGAGTTTCTCTTTCTCCCCCTCTTCCTCTCTCTCTACAATCGATAAATTTAAATTGTTTTTTAAATGCAGGTAGTTAACAATTACATCACATTCCACGTTGCTCTAATCAAAAACATTCCACGTACAGCAGCAAAGAAGAGATTCCATATTTCATCAAACAAATGTATGAGATTTTATTTTATTTTTTTAAAGATTTTACTTATTTACCTTTAGAGAGTGGGGAACAGAGAAAGAGAGGGAGAGAAACATCAATCGGTTGCCTCCCCACAGGTCCCCAACTGGGGACCTGGCCCACAACCCAGGTATGTGCCCTGACTGGGAATCGAACTGGCAACCTTTTGGTTCCACAACCTTTCTGTTCGGTAACCTTTCAGTTTGCAGGCTGGCACTCAATCCACTGAGCCCCACCAGCCAGGGCCCAAATGTATGAGATTTTAAGACATTTAGACTACAAAGTACAGACATGAACACAGAGAAGCCAGCACTCTTCTATAATGGTGACAAGGGGGTGTCACTAGGTGTGAGTTTTCCTAATAGACAGTTTAGCTATGTGAACAAAAAACTTGAAAATGTGCAACCCCTGTGATTCAGCCTCTCCTAGGAATTTACCTGAAGAGAAACAAGGATGCATTCAAACTTAACAAAGCAAGATAATTTCCTCAACCTTCTTCGCAAATCATTTTCCTTGGTGTTAGGACTTTTTTAAAATCCAGCCTTCCAGCCAAGTCACTTCAGCAGATGCAAGAACGACATGGACACTCTGGTTATCGGTGAACTTCAACAGGAAGAGTCCCAATTCTGTCGCACAGGTCATAGGAATTGGTTCCTTTGGCTTTCACACCCTAGTTAGCCCAAGCTGGTATTATTCTCTTTTCTAAACACATCCAGGGTGGTGCAAAAGTGGGTTTACAGTTGTTCATATGGAAAAATAGTACAGTAATTAATAAGTAATAGTATAAGAAGAGACTCTCTCGGACACTCAGAGCTGCTCGCCCGCTCTTGTCCACCGCTGCATATGCTGATCCTGCGGATGTACAGCTTCCGCTTCGCATCTTCCAAACACCTGTTAGCCGACAGTGGACGTTAGTAGAACTGAAGACTTTAGTAGAACTACCTGGAATGTAAGGATTGCTTCTCCAGGGACGACTTGTCTGGTGACCGTCTAAATAAGGGGAACGATACCCTGACCATTTATAATTACAACCTAATAGGAGACCTTAGAGGATATTTCACACTAGTTTTCATCAGTTCCTGCACAATACAACACGGACCTTCAGGTCTACTTTGAAAATCGCAACAAGGAGGTTTTGTGGCCTTTAGATGGAAAACACTTTCTGCTTAATATTAGGAGATTGGGCTTTACTCAGGAGTGTCCGCAGATGCCAGTTTTGATTCATAAATGCTGAGATGCAGAAATGAAACATCCCAGTTTCCTGATAATCATAGTAGAAATGTCCATTCTGTGGAAAGAAAATACCCCTTTGGAGAGCAGGCCAGGCAGAAAAGAAGACAACTTAAGGGCTGACGTCAGGATAAGAGGGTGGCAGGGAATCCCTTCCTCCAAGCAGGTTGCCGTTTCAACAGTTCTCTAGAGTTGTGTGTTAACGGGATGGTTATTAAAACCCTGATAACAGATATTAGAGGAAGTGGTGTGAAAGCAAGAGGCCCAGACACATACAGAAGGTGATCAAAGGGTGGTAAGACCCACCCTCCACTCCCAGGCACGCTGCAGGCCCCACCTCTCCTCAGGGCTCCCCACCCTGGTGTGAGAACCCGTTTCTGCCCCCGCCTGCTGCCACTCCCTCCCACCTCCTTAGGAATCAGCTGTTTATTCTTCTCAGCCCAATCAGCCCCATCACAGGTGATTTTGCTCCTTAGGTCCCTTCTCTGAGCCTCTGTTTCGTCATCTGTAAAATGAGCAGGTTGAACCAGTTCCCATGAGTCGGGACCCACCCTGTCATCTAGACGCAACCTCCGAGGGGTCTGAGAGTCCCGCCTCTCCTTGACCAGTTTGCCCATGATGGGAGGGTCAGTCCTCTCCTAGACAGTTGGCGGTAGGTGACCAAGGACAGTCTTATGCACACCAATGTTCCTTTCCTATACCCCGGGGAAACTGCTGAGCATGTTGAATGCACCAACTTCAAGTGCATCTAACGTCTGGTATATTCATTTCCTGTGGTTTTCATAACAAATTACCACAAACTTAGTGCCTTAAAACAATACATTCATTCTCTTACCGTCCTAAAGGTCAGATGTCCAAAATGAGACAGGGCTAAAATCAAGGTGTTGGCAGGGCTGGCTCCTTCTGGAAGTTTCTAGGGAAAATCAGCTCCTTGCCATTTCCAGCTTCTAGAGTTTGCAATGTTCCTTAGCCCCTGGCTGCATCACTCCAAGAACCGCTTCTGGTGTCACACCGCCTTCTCTGACTTTGGGGCTCCTGTCTCCCTCTCACAAGGACCCTTTTGACCACCTTGGGCCTCCCGAGATAAACCAGCCCAGCAGGCTGGAAGAAATAGGTTTATTTTCTAGAAAATCTTAACCAGAGAAGCTCTAGACCTGGGGATAGTGGGCACACCAGAGGGCAAGGCTGAGTCGCTACGTTTTGAAGGAAAGCAGGATAGAGGGAGGGAGAATTCCTCAAAGGCTCTACGCTAAGTAATGAGACCCCAGCTTCCTTCCCGCGTGGCCTCCCGGAATGCTGGTAGCCTGGCTTGTACCTTCCAGGCAGGGGATCAGAGAGTTTTTCTCAACAGAATAATCTTCTCCATCTCAAAAATCCTTAACTTAACCACATCGGCAAAGTCCTTTTTGCCATATAAGGAAACAGACACAGGTTCCGGGGATCAAAGCAGGGACACCCCTGGGGGCTGTTACTCGGCCTGCCACATCCGATGTTCCGGTTTACCACCTTCGCAGTAGCTGCCATTTCTGCATGTCACCTTCGATTTTTTTCTTCGAATTGACTCATTTTTTTAAAATGAACTCCGTCCTATGTTAGCCTTATTCTAAACAATCATATCTATGAAATCATAAAAGTGATTGGTAGTCATTTTCCCCTAATATTCTGTAAATTGAATACATGACTACCAAAATGTCAAATGTTCGTCTCTGTACCACGTAACCTCACTTTCTGTTCTGCCAGTAGTACACAGGCCATCCTCTGGGGGACAAAAATAGAATCCAGCCTCCTGATTTTACAGAAAAGGTAATTTGTCCAAGAATACGCAGCAGCAAAGAGCAAAATTTAGCTTCCTCCACGACTTCTTCCTTACCCCTCCATGCTCATTAATCACAACTTGAAAGCAAGTCAGTATTGTTTTAACATCACCTCTACGTTGGTGATTCACATCGTTGCGGGCTCAGCTCCCCTTCTGTTACACTCGTGGCTATTTTATATTTGAAAGCGGGGTTTCCTATTGCTCCCCCTGTCGATCGACACTCACGCGTCCTACTTATCTGTGTTAAACAGTTGCCTGTTCACCTGACGCATATCTGGACAGCGTCCAAGCCCTGGGGGAGAGTGAAATGAAACGGAAGGTCATGGCTAGTGGTGACTTTGTACTGTGCCCCTGGGCTTCTTTTCCACGTGCAAATCGACCTTTGAAAACCACTTTTGAGGAGACAGAGCTCTGGCACAGAGTGGGGGATGATATAATTGTCCTCTTACATAACCATCGGCACGCAATAAAAATAGGTTTCATTTATTTTTCATTGGATATGTAGTTTGGGACAGGCCCTGTGACAAGTGCTTTATACACATCCAGTCACAACAACCTGATGAAGTAACTATTAGTGTTCCCACTTTACAAATGAGAAAACAATATCTACGGAAGGTTAAGCAACTTGTCCAGGATCGCACAGCTGGTGTGACAAAGTCCGTGTTCATAGAACCTCAGAAGAGACAAGAGAACTTAGAAATCCACTTAAGATGAGACATGACGGTGACAAGCAGGTTGAGCGACCTGCCCAAGGACAGAGTGGCAGACTCAGGGACAGAATCCAGATCTTCAGCTCTTAGACCAGTCTGTCCTTTCAGATTTCCTCTTTCTATAAACTACCATTTCTTGGATGATTTCTTTAGATGCCTGCCTGATCTTCTTTTCTTTCTCATCATTCCATACATGACTCCTCGCTGGTGATTTTTAATTTTTTTACATTGATTTGAGAGAGAGAGAGGAAGGGAGAGCGAGAGGGAGAAACATCAGTTTGTTATTTCACTTATTTATACACTGATTGCTTGCTCTCTGTATGTGCCCTGACCAGAGATCGAACGTGCACCCTTGGTGTATTTGGACCGCGCTCCCACCAGCTGAGCTACCCAGCCAGGGCCTCGCTGGTGCTGCTGCCCCTTACTGTGCTCACTCGGACCGAAAGCTGTGGAGAAATCTAACGAGAATCTCAGAGCGACCCGTCTCCCTCTTGCCCTCTGACCCAAAAGACAAAGTGCTAGAAAATCTCCATGAGTCTGTATTCATTAATTTGAAATTGGTAGTAATTTAACCAAAAAAGCATTAAAGTTGACCTTTCCCCGCACAAAAAAAAAAAAAAGAGAGAGAGAGAGCTTGCTAAGCAGATACACAGTGGAAACAAGGTTAAATGGGTTCATGATCAAAAGAAATTTGCAAATTAAAATTTTAACCCCATAAGAACCTACATGACTGTCAATAGGGTATTCACTAAATAAATTATCGTATTTCCACACAATGGAATACCATGTAGCCACTAATGATGATGTCACAGAACAATGTATAATAATATGAGAGCAGCCCTGACCTGTGTAGCTCAGTTGGTTGGGTATCGTCCTGCAAAGCAAAAGGTTGCTGGTTCGATTCCTAGTCGGGGCACATGCCTAGGTTGCAGGCTCAGTCCTGGTCAGGGTGCATACAAGAGGCAACCAATTGATGTTTCTCTCTCTCTCTTTCTTCCTCCCTTCCCCTCTCTCTAAAAATAAATAAATAAAATCTTTTAAAAATAATATGGGAACAAATTATGATTTAGTAAATCAAAATCATGAACACAAAATAAAAGACACTGCTTTTATTTTTATAAGTACACACCCATGGGAAGAAAAAGAAAGACTGGAAGGATATATTTATAACCTGTGGCCATCTGTGGATGATCTATGTTTTTTGTACGCTGATCTGTTTTTTTCCAAATTTTCTACAGAAAATTTCTACAGATACTTTTGTAATCCAAGGGAGCGGGAAAATCATCAAAAATTTTAGATATAGTCATTAAGAACTGTTACTTTCTGAAGCCTGTGCTGTGAGACCACATACACAAGAAAATAAGAGATCAGCCCTAAACTTCTTTACAGGGTTGGCCATACATCAACAATTTAACAGTTATTCCTACCCCAGGGGAAAAAGGAGCAGTGGATACAAATTAAGCGATTCATCAAAGACACCCAGATGGCAAATAAACACATGAGAAGATCCTCAATCGTATCAGTAATAACTTTTTAAAATGTAAATTAAAATGACAGAGATACCGCTTTTTGTTTATCAAATTTGCAAAGTTTAAAACAAATCATAATGTCCAGTGCTGGTAAGAGTGTGGGGAAGACAAAGTTCTGGGACGACGCTGGCTAGAGCAAAAATGCTATAAGCATCTCAGTTACCATGACGGATTGAATATGTGGATCTTTACTTCCTTCTGAAACCACGAAACAGACAGGACAAGAATTGTAAAAGGTAGAAACCCACAAGAACAGAGTACAGAGGAGGAGGCCGACAGTGGACAGGAGATGTCAACAGAATCTTGGAAAATGGAAACGGAGTGGCGGCTGACGGCGTGGATCACAGAAGGCTGGAAATTCAATGCCAGCCGGAAGCAAACAGTTCTGCGCGTCTGAACCACAGAAAGGCTCAGGACTGGGGCAGCTAGCTACGTCAGGAGGCGTCCAAAGTCAGGGTGCGGTAGGGCCCAAAACAGGAAGTACAGTGTGTTTACAAAGCACTTAGACTTCATAGTTCAGGCAATGGACAAGCCAGGGTGTTTACCTCTCTCCCACACCAGCGGGAGGAGGTGCTTTATTTTCTGGAGAAATCATCCAGACCTGGGGACACTGGGCACACCAGAGGAAAAGGCTAAGTCACTATGCTATAAAAGGAAGGGAAGTGGGATAAAGAGGGGTGCATTCTTCAAAGGCCACATATCAAAGGAAGAGACCCCAGCTTCCTTCCCCTGATGGTCTCCCAAGAATGTTGGCAGCCTGGCTCGTAGCTTCCAGGCAAAAGGTCAGAGAGGACTGGCAACCACATGGCAACCACATGGCATGGTCTCTGCCCCACAGAGGCTTAAAGCCAACAAGCACCCCCACACACACACATGCAAACACACACAAAACCCCCAATCAGCAGCATCCAGTTCCTTGATCATAAAAATGAACACTGAATAAGGAATCACCAAACATTTGAGAAAGCCTCCGATGTAAAAGATAAAACAAAATAAAATTCAGGAATAATAGGTACAATGCAGGCAGCAGAAATCAGCCGGAAAAAGAAAAAGTTTAATATCGTCACAGAAATGAAGATACTACATCCATGAAGCAGAACAAATGGCTACAAAAAGAGCAAGAACAAGAATCTTTTTCCAAATGAGGGTGGAAATAGAAACACTCAGTCGAAGGGTATGACCGTAAAATTGAGAAAACCTCTCCAAAAGGAGAACAAAAAACCGATCTCCCAAATAGGATATTAAACGCAAGAACATGGAAGGATAAATCCAAAAGTCCAACATCCAAGCGAAAGGAATTCCAGAAAGACAGAACAGAAAACATGAAAAGGAAGAAATTAACCCTGGCCGGTGTGGCTCGGGTGGTCGGGGCACTGTCCTGTAAACAGAAATGTCACTGGGGTGATTGTGCGTCAGGGTACATACCGAGGTGGCAGATTCAGTCCCCAGTTGGGCTGTGCAAGGGGCAACTGATTGGTGTTTCTCTCTCACATTGATGTTTCTCTCCTTCTCTCTTTCCCTCCCTTCCCCTCTCTAAAATCAATGATGTCCTTGGGAGAGGGACAAAGAGAGAGAGTAGGAAATTATTTTTAAGATAATAATAACTCAAGAATCATTTTCAGAATTGAATAAGATGAGTACTCTGATGGAAGTGGTCTCCTGAGTATACAGCGCTACGAAGGAAAAAATACTCACCAATGAAATTTCAGAATCTCAGGGATGAAGAGAGAATCCTGAAAACTTCCACAGACGTAAAACTGAGAACCAAGAATCAGAAGAGCATAAGACTTCTCAACAGTGGACTAGAAGCTTGAAGACAATGAAGCATTGCCTTTAAAATCAGGAGAAAATTATTTCCAACCCAGCATCTAAAGCTAGCCACACGCTTGAACAAGTAGAAGGATAAAATAAAGGCCTTTCTTCAGACAGTCAAATTTTTTTTTAATTTACGTCCTATATCTTAGAAAATGTATGCCACCAAAATAGGAAAGTAAATAAAGAGGAACGTGTGGAATCCACACAAAAGAGCAAGTGCTATATGATTCGACTCAAAATCGTAGAGACAGAAAGTAGAATGGTGTTGCCAGGGGTTGGGGAATTAGTGTTTATCGCATTTAGAGGTCCGGTTTGAGAGGATAAAGACGTTCTAGAGATGGATGGCGGTGGTGGTTGCACAATAATGCGAATGTGCTTGATGCTGCTGAGCTGAGCCCTTAAAAAGGGTTAAAATGATCAATTTTGTGTTATGTATATTTTACCACAATTCAAAAATCTGTAGCCCCGGCTGGTGTGGCTCAGTGGATTGAGTGCCGGCCTGCAAACCAAAGGGTTGCTGGTTCAGTTCCCAGTCAGGGCACATGCTGGGGTTGCGGGCCGTGGCCCCAGGGGAGGGTGCACGAGAGGCAACCACACATCGATGTTTCTCTCTTTCTCTCTCTCTCTCTCCCCCCATCCCCTCTCTCTAAATATAAATAAATAAAATCTTTGAAATATACATAAAATGGCATTTTTTAAAAAGTGGGATCCAAAAGAAAGAGAATCCACCTGAGAGAGTGAAAAGGGATTTTCCCAGATGATGCTAGGGATGTCCCAGGACAACTCAGCAGGAGGTCAAGAGAGCCACCAGCACGACTAGAGCAAGAGGATGAGGCTTCAGGGAGGTATGTCTGAGGAACTGAAGAAAGAAAGATGAAAACTGAGAAAATATCTGATGTGTTTGATCACACCGAGAGGCATTTAATGACTCTGTTGGAGAGGGATCAGTGATATGTATATAAAATTAAGGAAATGGAAAACCGAGGCAACTATTAACTCTAGGGGAGAAACTAGACAAAAGAAAAGACATAATCAGTAGCAGCATCAACCATGTAGCTCAGAGAACAATACTTACATAGTCACAGCATAACGTCCTTATAGAACATAAACATGAATATCGATGGGAACAAAACTGGTAATATGACCATATTAGGAGGATGGGGAAGCAGTAGTGTGGACAGGGTGATAGGAGTGTGATATCCCTGCCTTTAATAGTAAGAAGTCAATAGACAATGAGCAGAACAGAAAAAATAACCATAGAGGCACTTTCTTTGGAAATAGAAACAACCAAGAGAATTAAATGTGTTTGTCTCTGGCGAGGAGAACTTGGAAGTGGGGGGCGGCCCAGGGAATTGCTATTTTTCACTGTAAGTTTGTGTGTTTTAATAAAAGTGGATATGAAATTTAAAATAAACAAAGTGGTATGGCATTTATTAGAGGAATCTGGGAAAATGAATTAAAACTATGAATATGTGTATAACTTTTCACCCAGAAACCAACTTGAAAGGATTTATCCTAAGGAAATAATAGGACTTGTATGCAAAGGTGTATGTTCAATGTTTAGTGGAGCATTTTCTTTATTATTATATCAATAAATTGAAAACAACCTGAACACCCATTGGTAGGTCAATGGTTTAATAAGTCCTGGTGCATCCATGTATTGGAACACTACGTAGCTATTAATAAAGACAAAGCAGATACTTATAAAATAACATGAGATGATACTCAAGAGATACTACTAAATGAAAAAAGTTACAGGATAGTAAGTAGAGTTGGACATAAAAATATTTGCTTTAGCCCTGGCTGGTGTGGCTTGGTGGATTGAGTGCCAGCCTGGGAACCAAAGGGTCACTGGTTCGATTCCCAGTCAGGGCACCTGCCTGAGTTGCAGGCCAGGTCCCCTGTTGGGGGCGCGCGAGAGGCAACCACACATTGTTGTTTCTCTCCCTCCCTTCCTCCCTCTCTTCCCCTCTCTCTAAAAAAACAAAATCTTTAAAAAAAAAAAAAAAAGGACTCAAACAGGTATTTGCATACCCATGTCCATAGAAGCATTATTTACAATGGCCAAGGTAGAAACAGCCCAAATGCCCATCAACATATGAATGGATAAATACGATATGGTATATACATATAATGGAATATTATTCAGCAAAAAAAAGGAAGGACAACACAGGTTAACTTCGAGGACATTATGCCGAGTGAATTACGGCAGTCGCGAAAAGACAAATGCTGCGTGACCCCACTAAAATGGTACCTAGAGTGGTCAAATTCATAGAGACCAAACGTAGAATGGTGGTTGCCAGGGTATGAGGGGAGAGGAGTCAGTGTTTATGGGCACAGAGTTTCTGTTTGGGAAGATGAAAAAAGTTCTGGAAATGGATGGCAGCGATGAACTGTACACTTAACAATGGTAAATATTTTAAAACTTAAATATGTTAAGTTTTAAAAACAATAAAAATACTTTTAAAATTGTTTTAATCTAGAAGTATACACACCAGCATATCAAATGGTAATCTTTGGGGATGGAATTATGTGAAAACTTTCTCTGTATTATTTAGATTTTTTTCAACTATCATTATTTTTAAAGTCTAGTTTCATTTAGGAAATGAAATAAAAGTAACCTCAAACCCTGAAGCATACTATCTTGCAGTTTACAAAGCACTTTCACAATCATTACTCTGCTTAAGCATCACGAGAAATCCCACAAAATAGAGATATTTTGTCATTTTGTAGATGAGGAAACAGGCTCAGAGGGAGCGGAGTGACTGACTCATAAGTGAAACAAGGAGCCAGGACTTGGTCACGAGCCCCTAACTCGCTCAGCTCAGCAGAATTTCAAGCATCACACCAGCTACGTCTCAGTCGCTCCCAGATAAACCCGTCTGAATCCAAGGAACTCTCTCTGCACCGCAGAACGATGCTACCTGGGCAGCCCAGGAAATAGAAAACCACATCAAGGCGACGAGATCTTAGAAGAATGTGGGCAGACGACGTGTTTTAGGAAGCCATCAAAGCAAACCCTGGTGTCACCACCACAGGAGCATTACCAGCTTCACAAACTAAGCTTAACCTTTGACAGTCCCCCGCCGCATGGACAGAGAGGTCCTCGGGCCACCAGGCCCGCCCTCACCTGTCCCAGGCCTTTTCCCAGAAGACCACCCCCACCGCCCAGATGTACCTGGTCCCGTGTCCCAGGCCTCACTGATCAGGCCAACAGCAGCACACCTGGGCTAGCTGAAACAAAGCGGAAACCAAACAGGAAACATGAGAATCACCTTCTGACAAGAGAGGCACAAGGACAGGAAGTGGGTTTGGGCCAGGAAGGCTGGGGCTCGCCCTCTAGAAGTGAGGCAACAATGCCCGCCTCACTGCTCAGCTGAAGTTAAGCAAGACTTTAGTGCTGGGGAAAGGAATAAAGACATTTAAATCCTCTCTCTTTAGCCAGGCCTCGAGACCCCGCATTCCCACTGCAGCTATGCATGTCTCTGTCCCTGTGTTCGGAGGGGAAAGAGCTCTCACTTACCAAGAGGAGGAGATGCACAGACCCTGGTATAGCACATACACGGTACTTGAGAGCATAAACAAAGTCACATAGACCCCACCTACCACTTTAAGCTGCGAGACCTTGAAGGAACTGCTCGCGTCTCTTGAGTCTCCTCATCTATGAAGTGGAGGTAACGCCAGTACTGACTTGACAGCATTGTTTAGGCTTAAATGTGAACATGTGTCACTGGCTTCACACGGTCCAATTTGTCCATTTACCCATTGGTGGCGTCCCTCCTCCTTTCTGTCACTCCGAATCTGGCCCACTCCTGCAGTCTTTATCAGATCAGACCACCCTGGCCTGGAGCCTCACCCTGAACGCCTGTTGCCACCACAATGGCTGCAGGTCTTATGTGTCATTTAGTCTCACCATATAGCAGAAGCACCACGGCGAAGAGCCGCTCCCGAGGCCCCCCGTTGATGACTCCTTTGCCATGGTGCTGTTTTATTTCCCCAGGTCACCCAGCGAGGGTAGGGCTGCATGGATTTGTCTCTGCGTCCCCAGGAGCACCCCCCGGAACACTGGAAGTTAGTCTATCAATGTTCGAGGACCTTCAAGAGGCTGTGGAAACACCACCATCTTTAAAGCTCAGAGGCAAATGTAGGTCCCTGGGCTGAGGGCCCCCCAGCGGTGGGCTCAGGTCGTGCAGGCTGCAACGAAGCCTTGCATGGGGGCCTGGCCTGGGGGGTCCTTGGCTCCTCTGGGCTCCTCTCGAAATCCTCTAAAACCCTGAAAGGTGTGAAGTGGGGGCGTGCGCAGAAAGCGAAAGCTTCCTCTGCCTGAAGTCCTGTTCCCACCCACCCTACCATTTCCAGAAGGAAGCTTGCTTAGCCCGCAGCATCCTTAAATCCCCCTGAAAAGCAGCCCTTAGACCTACCCTCCTCCTGGCTCTCTGTCCTCACCTCCCTAATCTCCCTCTTTTCAGACGATGGCACCTTCTCCAAGATTGTCCCTCACCTCACCTCCTTCCACTTTACCACCCGACCCAGGCTGCCTGCCGTACCCCATGCTTTTTTAGTGAACCCCAACCCTTGCTAAGGCTTATTATATGCCAGACACTGTGCTAAGCGCTTTACATACAACATCCTGCTGTAACCTTCAAAGAACTTTCTAAGGTACATGCTGGTACTGTTACCATTTTACAGATGAGGAAACTGGGACCCTGAATGGTCATGCAACTGGCCCGTCACGCAGTAAGTAGATTCACGCTGTAACTGGTATTACGGACATCACTGTGGGATTTCACTCTAGGAAGGTGTAACCAGAGGTGGCCAACCTTTTGGCATCTCTCGCCACACTGGAAGAAGAATTGTTGTCTTGGGCCACATGTTACATAGATTGAGACACATAATCACACACACACAAAAATCTCATAATGTTTTAAGTAAATTTACGATTTTGCGTTGGGCTGCATTCACAGCCATCCTGGGCTGCATGCAGAAGACTTTCGGAAACTCTTGGAGGGCAGAGCCCAGGTCTGCTTCTATCCCAGCTCCCGTGCTGCACAGAGACAGGGCACCTTGCAGGCAGCGTGTTATAAATGTTAGAATAGCTGAGTGCGAGTCGTCACCAGAGAGCTTGTTAGAACTGCAGAACCCCAGGCCCCACCCCAGTTTTACTGAATCATAATTTATATTTTCCCAAGAGAATGAAGTGATTGATTTGCTCATCAAAGTTTGAGCCACACTGGTCTAAATAGAATTGATGTTTCTACACGGGAACCCAAGATCAAAGCAAGCATAGGTAAATAAAAAACACAGAAGGTTCTGGATCTTTGGGATTTCACCTCTGGAGGAAGCACAGGGCGGAAAAGTTAGGGCTGAGATTGTCCGCATGCCTCCATTAGTTTCCACGTCCTCGGTAAGCTCGAGCTTGGCCCTAGTAGTCTGGGTAGCAATGGGACGTCTTTAGAGCGCCACCTGCTGGTCTTGATTAGGTTTGCATTACACGTTCCTTCCTTTTTCGTCCACACCCAGAGCGGCAGCTCACGGGTTTGCGGCTGGCTGCCTTCGATCTAGAGGATTCCCGTACTTCTTCTCAGCCAGGTTTACCTCTGCTCCTTTTTCGGCCTTAAACATTCACCAGTCGCCACTCCCGTCACGGGTTTGGGTAACTCACTATTCTCTAAATGACAATAACGTAGCACCTGATGTTTGCATATTAGCCCCTTGACCTTCTCAATTCAGTTCAATTCATCAGGTGTTTGTTGAGCTCTTGAGTGCAAAACATGACACTCAACATACCTCTCCTCACTAATGTCAAAGCAAGTGGTCAAACCACGCCCTTAGTGTTCTAGCCAAGGCATAAAGGTTTAAAACTGATTCCTGCAAGAAAGTATTTGCAACATTCACATGGACCTACTTCTATTTACCTATATTTATAACCATCTGAAATCAATAAGAAAAGAAGAAAATTCAAATACAAAACAGGGCAAAAGATACAGATGAGTTCATAGCCGAATAAATACAAATAGTCAAAGACATTTTAAAGAAATGTCCTCATTTTAAAACTTTTTTTGAATTACATTTTTAAAATTATTCTATTTCTCCCACTAAATTCTTAGTTATACATTATTTTATTATTCTCTTAATAGTTATCAAGAAATTACAATATACATACTTGAATTATTAGTCTACTGTAATTCATACATTTGCCACTCCCCAGATAACGCAAGAATCTTACGATTTAACTCCACTTATTTTCCTTCTGACTTTTGACCATTATTGTCAAATATTTTAATTTTTATATACAAATAATGCCTTACAATATTACTGTTGTTCTATGCAGTTAATATTTATATATTTTCCACATATTTACTTCTTATTATTCACTTATTTCTGCTTTTTTTTTTTGCTTCCATTAGGATTATTTTCATTCTGGTAAAGAACGTCCATTAGTATTTCTTTTAGTGCAACTTATCTTGGAAATGAATTCTCTGTTTTTACTTGTTAACCTCTTCTTTCCAACTTCATTTTTGAAGAATATTTTTTCTCTGTATAAAATTCTAGATTGGCAGCGATATCCTTTCAGTCCTTAAAAAATTGTAACATGTGCCCTTGACTTCCACTGACTCCTGGATTCCATCATTTTTCTTGAAAACGAACGGTCAGTATTATTGCTTCTCCAAAGGTTATGTGTCTTTTTTTTCTCAGCCAATTTTAAAAAATTCTTTTGTCTTTGCCTTTCAGAAGTTTTGCTACAATGTGCCTAGTTGTTGTTGTTGTTGTTTTAATTTGGCTTAAGATTTGTAGTTTCTTGAATCTGTGGTTTAAAGCATTTCATTGACACTGTCAAATCAGCTTTCATTAACTCTTCAACTGAGCCAATCACTCCCTCTCCGAAGTAACTCTAATTAAATGTATTTAGACTTTTTATGCCACATTCCATATTCTCTTATGGTCTTCTCTGTATTTTCCATTTTTCCCCCACTCCATGTTTCAGACAATATTTTCTACTGACCTATCTTTCCATTTCTAAATCCTCTCTTCTGTTATACCTAACCTGCTGTTAAACCCTCTACAGAGGTTTTTATTTCAGTAATTGTATTTTTTAATTCTAGAATTTCCATTTGGCATTTTTATATTTTTTAAAAGGTTTTTTAAATTTATTTTTAGAGAGAGGAAAAGGGAGGAAGAAAGAGAGGGAGATAAACACTTCCGTGCAAGAGAAATATTGATCGGTTGCCTCTCGCACGCCCTCAGCCAGGAAGCTGGTCTGCAACCCAGACATGTGCCCTGACCAGGAATAAAACCAGTGACCTTTCACTTCGCAGGTTGATGCCCAACCACGGAGCCACACCACTCAGGGCTCCATTTGGTTCTTTTAAAAAATTGTTTGTAGTTCTCTGTTTGCTCTCTTGATCTATTTTTCTCTCTTCATTTTTGTTTATTTGGTCTTGTCTCCTAGTATACAAGGAGGACCCTCCGTAAAAAGGGAATTTTCTTCCAGAGGGCGGGACCCTTGTAGCACAGGCTTCCACCAGTAGGGCAGTGTTCTAGGAACACATCTGAATCAGTGTGCCAACTGGCATTGTTGTGAGAGGCTGCATTCGGCCTCAGTGATTTTTTTTTTTTGAAGACTCAACACATTTGCCCATTTTATGATGGATGATTTACAAGTGCACCTGCCCACACCACGCTGAGTTTTCAGCAGCTTTTGACAAAAATACAGCATGGGGGTCATGTTCCACCCTCCCTAATTCACCCAATCTCTCCCAGAGCAACTTTTTTTGTTTCCCCAGATAAAAGAAGTCCTCACAGGGAAGCGTTTTACTGATGTGGAAGAGGTGAAACAAAAAACCGGTGGCAGCATTAAAAGCCATCAAAATCGACAAGTTCAAAACTGTTTTGAGTCCTGCCTGGCTGGCGTGGCTCAGTGGATTGAGTGCCAGCCTGTGAACTAAAGGGTCGCCAGCTCGATTCCTGGTCAGGGCACAGGCCTGGGTTGCGGGTCACATCCCCAGTGCGGGGCATGCAAAAGACAACCACACATTGATGTTCCTCTTCCTCTCTTGCTCCCTCCCTTCCTCTCTCTCTAGAAATATATATATATATATTTTTTTAACTGTTTTGAGCAGTGGAAAAAACATCTTGATAGGTGTATTGCATGAAATGGAGAGTACTCTGAAGGTGACTAAAGTTCAAACTTAAGAAAAACTACACAACTTTTTAATAAATAAATTTCGGGTTTTTGGGGTCCCCCTCATATCCATTAATTTTTGCTAATTTCTGGATGGTGGATACATTGAAAAACTGTAAAGGCTCTCAATGATGTTATTTCTCCACAAAAAATGTAAATTTCTGAGTTGGTTTTTTTTTCCGGGCAGTTAGAGTAGGGTCAAATCATTTGATCCAATGATGAATTGCGGTGTTTCAGGCTTTGTATGCGCCAGTGTATTTCTGGGCTGCCCTTACTCACAGGTCATGGCCCTTCAGGTGTCTCAGCTGAAGTGCCTACCAGATCCTTTTATCTCGTCACACCCTAAACTTCAATTTTTTGAGCCTCGTGATAATACTGAAACTTTGGGTCACCATTTTCTGCTTAGCTTCAGTGCCTCCCAAGCAAATTAGCAAATTCCTTAAGGGATTTCCGCAAGAGAAGAAGTAGAGAAGATTTCCCTCACCTCAGTGTTTTCTTTCTTTTACAGGATCGTGCTCACTTAAGTTCTGCCCACTTTGATGACTTTCTGAAGCCTTAAAACAGGAGGGGGCGGGCGTTGATCTAATTTTTCCGTTTTTCTTTAAAAGAATCCTAGTCTGATACAAACCACTCTGTCATGACCAGAAGCAAATGTCAACTAATGTACTTTTTTTTTTTAAGTCACTCTGTTCTGTGGAAACCAGAAGAGGGGGACAGGGTGACGGGGAGGAGCGGTGGGAGCAAGAAGGGGAGTTACAAGGTTGCGGTGGCATTCCAAAGAAGTTGCCGATGGCATCTCCAGCTAGAATATTGACAGTGATGACAGTGACAAGTGGACGGTTTTGTTTTTGTTCTGTTTTGTGACGATAAAGTTGTAATAATACCCAGGCAAGATGAGTGAGGGTGACAAGAGGTTATTGCATATGCTGCTGAAGGGAGTCTAAATTGGTACAACCTTTACGAAAGGAAATTTGACAGTATTTATTGCTCATCTTTGAAATTATACTGCACTTCGACTCACTGATTCCATTTCCAATAACTTTTCAAGGGAAAACACCAAGATTTTGCAATAAAAGCACTTACTGCAGAATTTTTATAATAGGGGGAATGGGAAACAAATATAAATCAATAGATTAACTAAATAAATGACTATGTCCATTGAAAATGAGGATGTAAAAGAATGTTTATTGGGGATCACAAGATAACAACTGAAAAAAATCAAGTCCTAAAGTATTATATATTATAATTATGTATTATATAATATATAATTATTTTTAACATAACCATATATGGTATATATATATTATGACATAGATAGTCTGGAAGGTTAAACTCCAAAATATTTATTATAGTTATCTGTAGAAGCAGTGTAGAGCTTTTTTTTTCACATATACTTTTATGAATTTCCATGTTTTTTTCCAACATTAGTGCTATTTCTAAATCGGAAACAATATAAATTTTTTTCCGCTCCTAACTCCTACCCACCTCAAGCACTGAGGACTCTCACCTACCAGGGAGGCTTTCCGTTCTCGGGTGAAGGGTGACAGCTCAGCAAATCCATCAAAGGCTTATTTCAAGCTCTCTTTATCCGGTGCCTGCCACCACCCCTAGGAAGAGGGACAGGTTTCTCTTCCTCATACCGACCTGAGAACAGACCTCGGTGCTCTCTTCTTTAGCTTGCCTTCCTCGACCTGTCTCAGGGCATCTCTGACCCTGGGGCTGGCGGTTTTAAAGGCGTGTGTGTTTTACAACGGCGAGAGGGCACCAGGGCCGGGAGCCGCGCGCCCGGCGAGCCGCAGGAACGCCGCTCCACGCCGGCGCGCACGGGCTTGGGGCGCGGCTCGGCCCTTCCTGCTCGCCGGGCGCCGCCCCTCCCGGAGCTCGCGCCTTCGCCTTCGGGTCACCGCCCGGCCTTGCCAGTTTCACCCTCAAGTCCAAGCTATTTGTCTCTTTCTCTCGGATTCTCTTGGCTGATCCCGCTCCGTGGCTTCCGAGTCCAAAGGGCTCTCCAGCATTTAAACCCAGCCTTGGACTCGGCCCGAAGATCCGAGGTGGGCTCCGCAGGGCGTCCTCCTCCGTGCGCCCCAAGGCCGCGGTGCCAAGGTCTGTGCGCAGGACGACTTTAGGTGGCACACACGCGAAGCTTTTTTAAAACTTAACAGTATGTATTAATTTCTCTGTTTATTAAAAATATGAGAACGTCAAACCTGAGATTTCACAACAGTTGTTCGTGTGGAAAAATAATACAATAATTAATAAACAATATACAGTAATAAATTCTGTGTTTTACTCACAGCTGTAAACCTACTGAATACTTTTGCCCCCATCCTGTATTTAAGTTTAAAATGTGGCTCAATTTTTTACAAAAAAAAAACCCAGTACCGTATTTTGCCGCGTATAATGCGCACCCCCAGTGTTGCGCGCATTATACCCGGGATTATTATACCCTTTACCATACCCCTGGTATGTAATCTTTATACCCATGTATAATGCACACCCTTATTGTCCCTCAAAGATCTGGGCAAAAAATGCTCATTATACACCGCAAAATACGGTAAATAATTGTACTTGGGATACTTTGATATAGCAAAAGTTACCAAAACAGACTACTAGATTAAGGTTTTTTTATTATCCTCACCTGAGGATATGTTTGCGCAGGTTGATTTTAGAGAGGGGAGAGGCGAGAGAGAGGGAAAAGAAAACACCCATCAGTTGCCTCCCACACATGCCGGGACAGGGGACCAAACCTGCAACCTTTTGGAGAACAGGCCCATCGATGCTCCAACCAACTGAGCGCACCGGCCAGGGCTAGACTAAGTCTTAAAGGAGGGGATTCTTCCTTCAAAAGCCCCAGAGTCCTTCACAAGTCCCTCAGTCTTCCTTAGACCCCCTTCCCTCCCCTTCCCAGACTCACCTCCTAGAGAACCTGCCCAAGACCATGCTTTTTCAAAGACAACAGTAGCACGCAGTGGCTCAAGGAAGGCTCTGACCCAGCGGTGGGCTCTTTCTCCGGCCTCCAGCCAGGCCACAGGTTCTCAGTCCATTATGACTTTGATGAGGGAATCTTGGCTTGGATTCCAAAGGAATTCAGAATAGAAAGCAGAATGGCTGTGATCCCCAAACTTCCCTTGCCCACCACCCTCCCCCAGGCCCCCTACTTGAGCTAGGCTTGAGAGGGTAGAGTTAGTCATTTAACAAAGATTCGTTGAGCTCTAAAGATACCAGGTCCCTGTGCTGGAGTCTACAGAGATAAGTGAGGATCCTTTCCTTCAAGATCTTAAAAGATGGAGATGCTAGAGGGAGATGATGAGGTAGAAAGGCATGCCAACCAGGAAAAAAAAAAAGAAAAGCATGAGGGAAAATCCCAGAGCCCCAAAAGTTGAGGCGTTCGAGAGATCTGAACTGCAAGTCACCCCCGTAGCCATGTCGTGTGACGTGAGACAGCTAAGCGGAAGGACATAATCTGGAACGAGTCCTGGAAAGGCAGCGAGGGCCTCGCGCACTGGCTGAGGAGTGTGGGCTTTGCACTGCTGAGGGCAGTAGGGAGCCATGGAAGTCTTCAGAGGAGGGGCGGATGAGGTGGGACCCGTGAAGACACTCTGTGGCTGCTGGGCTCTGGGGTGCAGGTTGTGCTACGAGGCTGAGGGCTGAGGGCCGACCAGCTGGGAATGAAAAGCAGCCTTCATCCCACCCACCAAATCGTGTGCCCTGGCAGGGCCTGAGTCGACCTGGAAGAGCGGCGTCTTTGTTTTCTGTTCGAAGGCCCCAGGTTTCCCCTGTACTGCCAGCAGCCTCAGACTATGTAATAATGCGGGAGAGTTCAAGGGAATGGGGCCAAAAGAAAACAGGTAAGACAGAGAGAGATTTCAGAGGTGTGTGCAGCCTTGGGGCGAGGAGGCGAACATAAGAAATTCACAGGGGCGTGAATGAACCGGCCCCCTAAAGCCTGCCTCTGAGCTGGCTGGAACCGGGCGCGGGCTGCACCGCTGCAAATGAGTGCGGACACGGTCAGGGATGCACCCAACACAGGGTCCTGCCCTGGTCTCACTGTGGGGAGTGTGACCTCTCCTGGGAGGCCCAGCCAACTGGACTGTGCTGGCTGGTGCGTGGCAGGGAGGCGAGCGGGGCATCTTGACAGGTTACTGAAGCCTCAGCCTATGTTTGGGCTTCCCTGGGGGGACCAGCAGATACTCCACTCCACACCTCGGGGTCCTTCTGCCCCCCTGGTTAGGCTTCCCATCTGCCCCCCTTCCTCAGCTCAATCAAGATGCTGATGAGCGGAGGCAGGGTGGAAGGAGGGTCTGGGGTCACACACACACTCATGGCAGGGAGATGCCACCTCCTGCGCCACGGACATCACTTCACGGCAACCACCGTGAGCGTGCACAGGGGTACAGTCAGCTTGCCCCCGCCCCCACATTCCTTGCGTGATTTCCGCTCAGCCTGAGCCAGGACTGACGGAACCTCTGCTGGTCCAATATAGTCAAGTCAGTGCACCAGCTCCCGGTCTCCAAACCAGGGACACACGGCCCTCAGTGCCCCCATTCAGGCCCCGGTCAGCGATCCAGGCATCCCACAGGAGCACATGCAGGTGGGGAACATCACCGTCATGTCCTTTCACAGGTGGTAGTGATAGGAAAAGACCAAGAGCCTCTGCCCTAGCAAAGGTTGGCGCTAACCCGTCATCACATTCTCCCTCTCTCCCTTGCGCACCTCTTTTGCCCTTCACTACCTCAGGGCCCAGCCTGTGGTCCCTGGCTCCACATCTGCTCCCCTGGCGTCCCCGACCCTGTCTGCCATCGGTATTTGGGGTAACTCACTTTTACCCTCATTAAGTTGTTGGTCCTGGCGTAAGGTTCTGCATGGCATGAGTGACTCTATTCTCTTACGGTGGCCCCTGCCTGCTGCCCTCACCCTGTCCCCACACGGGGTGGAGGGAAGGTGAAGCAGAGAGCCGTCGAGTGTCCCTGCTGCTGGACACCCGAGTCCCCCCAAAGGAGCAGGGGGGCCAGGACTGGTAGAGACCCCCTTCCCTGGGGATGCTGGTGCGGACAATGCTACAGTGGGACACAGGAAGATGGTGGGGACAGAGGAGTGTCTCTGTCTGAAAGAGCTGCCTCAGCATCTGGTTCTCCTCTACCCAGCCTGGAGGAAGGAGCACATACCCAAGCGGCCCCAGGACCCCAGCCATCTCCTAAGCCAGAGAGGTTTCCAACAGGCCGCCCCTTGACATTACCTGGAGAGGATGCCAAAAACTTGGATTCCAAAAACTCAGGATGTCAGGTGCTGATAAAGGAGAAGCTCCAAGATGCAGTGTCAAGTGAAACAAGCAAGAGGAGGAAGGGTCCGTGTGGTGCACTACCTTTTGGTAAAATAAAAAAAGCGGGGGGTAATACAAATCTATACCTGTGCTCCTGGAGCTATAAAGATAAATGAAATGCGCAAGAATAACCACAATGACAGTGGTTACCTTTAAAAAAAATTTTGGTAAAAATTTACCATCTTAACCATTTTTCAGCATACAGTTCAGTAGCATTATCTGCATCCACATTGTTATGTAGCCATTACCACTGTCATCTCCAGAACTTTTTTCTCCCTCCCAAACTGAAACTCTGTGCCCATGAAACACTAACTCCCCATTCCCCCGGCAACCACCGCTCCGCTTTCCGTCTCTACGAATTCGATCACTCTAGGGACCACATGTAAGCGGAATCATACGGCATCTGTCCTTTTGTGACTGGTTTATTTTACATAGCATAATGTTGTAGTATGTGTCCAAATTTCTTTCCCTTTATGGCTGGATAATATTCCTTTATATGTATCATGTTTTGGTTTTTTTTATTCATTTATCTGCCAATGGACACAAATTGTTTTCATATTTCGGCTCTTGTGAATAATGGTGCTATGAACACGGGTGTACGAATATTTACTGAAGTTTGTGCTTTCAACTCTTTGGGGAAGATACCCACAAGTGTGATCGCTGGCTCAGGTGGTAACTCTATTTTTAATTTTTTGAGAAACCAACGTAATGTTTTCCATAGTAGCTGCACCAGTTTACATTCCCACCGGCAGTGCCCAAGAGTTAGAATTTCTGTGTTGGAAATGGGCAGATAGGGAACAGGGAGGTGAGGGAATCTTCACTGCGGGTCTTTTACCACCTTTCATTTTTTTAATCATCTGAATGTATTACTTATTCAAGAAATTGAATCGTTGCCCTGGCTGGGTAGCTCAGTTGGTTAGAGCGTCGTCTCAGTGCGATCTCCAGTAAGGGTACATACAAAAAGTAACCAATAAATGCATAAATAAATGGAACAACAAATTGACGTTTCTCTCTCTGTCTCAAAACAATAAATACATTTAAAAAGAAATTAAAACTTTTTCAGTATTTATTATGACAATTTCTGAACATACAGCAAAGTTGAAAGAATTTAACAATGAGAATCCATATATCCAATGCTTACGTTCCACCATTAGCATGTTCTATTATTGCAATATCGCATATCAATCCATTTTCCTATCCACCCAATTTAAAAAATTAATATCGTTTCCAGGCCCCTCCCAAGGCCTGCTAAGTCCTGGGACAGGGCCTGGTCATCTGTATCTTTTTATCAGTTCTCCAGGTGGTCATGGTATTTGGGAACTTTCATCCCAGTCCCGCTATTCATCCCACACAGAGACCAGACCCGCAGTCAGTCAGTGGTCAGTCAGCCCCAGCCAGGCCCTCCCCTTGTCCAGTAGCTCCCTATGTCAGAGAGGCCTCTCCGAAGAAGGTCTATCTCATGCGTAAGAAACGATCTCCAGACCCATCCTCGCCCTGGCTGGCCTCGCGTCCGGGACGTGCTTCAGTGCCTCGGCAACATGGCCGCTAATGTGACCCCAGAACTGGACACGGGTCTCCAGTGAGACCTGAACAGAACAGAGGCCTCTGGTCCCATCCCTCCCTAAGCTGAAAGCTACTCTTACAGCATTCAGACTGCATCTGGTCTCTCTGCCGAGAAAGACAGGACACTCTAAAACGGGGGGTGGGGCTGGCAACAGACACCTTATTCACCAAGTCGGGGCCAGGTTGGCCAGGCCCCTCGAAGTAGAAGGTATTCAAGACCTAGCACCTCTCTGTAGCCTGCTCCCTTTGCCGTGATGATGAGAAGGAGGAGGGAGATGACGACAGTGAAAACAGTGACAATGATGGTAGATGGAGATCTTAATGCATAAGACATATGGTTCCAGGATCATTATTTGCATCCATTCATTTAATCATCACAACCCTACAGACCAAAATGATCTCCATTATTATCCCCACTTTTCGAACGAAGCAACTGAGGCACAAAGGAATTAAGTAACTTACCCAATGGTACATGCACTTTCTCTTTATATTAAAAAATAATAACAATATGTATTTTTTTATATAAAGGCTAATATACGTGTGCTCTCAAGCTTTCCTGATTACAAATTCCCCGCTGACTGCCAAAACTTAACAGCCCTGTGTCCGCCTCTCCCAAGACCTTTGTTAGATGGTTAGACCCAACTGATAAACAAAGTCAAGCTAAGATTTCTCCAGTCTGCGTGTGTGTGTGTGTGCGTGTGTATTTGTACGTATAGAAATGCACATGCATATATAATTTTTAAAGTGGAATTCTTATTTTGAAACATAAAACCATGATAGACTATAATAATAAATATTTATATGTTCAAGGTACTCTTCAACGTTGAGCTTCACGGCAGGGCTAGTGGAAAAGATTTGGGGACCTCAGGAATTTCCTATTAGTCTGAGTCTAAAGACAGTCCAGCCTGGCTCAGTGCCGGACCCAGGGGCCTCATGGGGCCTTGATGTGGAATATTTGGGGTTCCTTTCCAGGAACCCCCAGGAAGCCCTAGCAGAGTCCTGACCCATGCTGTCAAAGGGGCACGGTGCTGACAGAAGGGGAGAAATTTGGGAAGCCCTCTGGGACGAGAGCTGCAAAACGAATATAGGATGCCCAGTGAAATTTCGGTTTTAAATAAAATAATAAATATTTTTAAGTGTAATTAGGTCCCAGATATACAGCATTGAGCATACTTATACTAAAGTTATTGGTTGTTTATCTGAAATATTTGCAAGTTTACCTGGGCAGTCTGCATTTTTATTTGCTAAATCTAGGACAGTCTGGGACTTCTCATATTCCGCTTTGGGGGGAAGAAGAGCACGAGAGACTGTCACAACAGCTGGGACCCAGCCATCTCCATGGCCTGAGCGAGGTGGCTGGTGCGCTGCCCTGACTGTCCTCCCCTACCAGCCTCAAGGCAGCCATGGTTGGCTGGGTTGTGGGGGGGACACCTATGGGGTCACACACATACCTGGCTGTGCATTGGGTCCGGGAACCTCCCTTTTTCTTTTTTTTTCCCAGAAGAAAAACAATTTCTTGGTGACTTGGCTTCCAGTCCTCAGAGGACGGGGAGTGAACCCTTCTGAAGTGGTTTCCAGTCCTCCTGAATTTCCTCCTCCCTTATTCTTGATCGTTTTTTCCGGATTATGAGAGAAACACATTCAGGGTGAAAATTCAAATATCACAGGAATGTTTAAGTTAGAACACTCTTCTAGAGATAACTACTATTAGGTTGAATGTGCCTTCTTCCAGATTTTTCTCTATAAAAATAATCACATGTTATTATCATTTCTATAAATAGAATCATATTATACAGACTGTTCTGAAACTTCTGTTTCACATGATATCAGGGACGTCTTGCTAACACAGGTGTGAGTTTCTAATCCATTGGTTTAACTTTGCCTCCCTCTTCAGCCAGGGGCGTTTGGTCTTTCGGAGATCTGAGCCCCTTCAGAGCACTTGACGAACAACAAATAAACATACGCACATCACCCAAGTATCTGTCTATGACTTTGGGTATCATAGTCTTCCTGAGGATGACCTGGTCCCTTCAGCCTGGGCACGGCAGGGGAGCAGGCAGGCCGGGGAGGATCACTAAAATGGGCCCGGGAGAGCAGAAGGCTGTGAACATGACTGTCTTATTGTTGGGATGGAAGGGCCCATCTCTGGGGAGCCTCAGTCAAAGTGGCCTTGGGTCGCTGCCTCTTTGCGAGACCCCCTGTTTGTCTGAGCACCCCTCTCTGGGCTCCTCTTAGGGCCAGGGTCTCCTCTCCAGCAGCCTCAGCAAGATCACATGACTCCAGCAGCTGCCAAACCCCTGGGCAATGCCAAGAGCCTCGTGGCCTCAAACGAGTTGGGCGACATTCACTTCCTGGCGCTGTCCTCCCGACCTGCTCGCTCATTAGGAAATGCCTCCGCGGCAGCTGTCACAGTAACAGCAGCAGGAGGGCGTGCTGCGTGCCCAGCACCTCCGGGTGGTTCAGATCTGCCCTGACGAGGCCCCGGGTGGAGAGGCGGATACTGCTCTTCCTGGCCTCAGCCAAAGTGAGTCTGGGGACCCAGGTGCGGGTGGGAAAGGAGCAAGATCCAGGGGGAGGTTTGGCAAGGTTCTGGACTGGAGCTGGAGTGATGCAGGGTGTGTGTGCGTGTGTGTGTGTGTGTGTGTGTGTGTGTGTGGTGTTGTGCGGTGGGAAAGTGGCCATAGCTGAAACTATAGGGTCTCTGCCTCACAGCCTCACTGTCCCAAGGAGGGGGTCCCTGGGATGATGACAACCCCAGCCGGCCCTCGCAATGGGCCGCTGCTGTGGGTGAAGCTGGGCATGGGGGCTTCATGAGGTCAGCTCCCCTTGGGCCAGCTCTTGTCCTCCCTGGCCTCACAGGTCGCAGGAGTGGTAGTTCCATTTAGAGTCACTCTGAGAAGGGGAGTTTGGGTAGTTATTTTCCCACTGATGCTCCTTCCTCTACTCCTTTTTTAAAAAACCACTTTACTGAGTGAGGTATGACTGACATACAAAAAAACCCCTGAACATATATCATGGGTGCAGCTGGATTTGGGAGCTCTCGCGAGATATTTTCATCTATGGCTATTTGTTAGTCAGTGTTTCTGTAGGGTGTGAGGGCTGGGACATTCTACTCTGCTCTCTTGAACCCTTGCTGAAGGCAGCTGTACACAGGATGGGCTGCCCGTGGGGCTGCCCTGAACTGGCAGCGTGACTTTGAACAAGTTACTTGAGCCCTGGGCCTCAGTTCCTTCATCTGTAAAATGGACATAATGCCTACCTCCCGGAGTGGCCAGGATTAAATGAGGAAGGAATGCATAATGCCAAGCACATAATTAGTGTTCAATAAATAGTCGCTGTTGTAATTATTTATTATTAGCTCGACACTGGTCCTACCTCACCGAGGAGGACTTTCCAGCCCTCCTCTCCCCACGGTTTCCTAAAGCACCAATGGGAGTGCCTTTTGGCGTATAACATCTTAGATTGGTATTGGACTAGTTTGTGCCCAAACCAGTTCATGTTTCTTGCATGTCTCCTGCTGCCCTCTCCTCTACTCCAGCACCCAAGACAGAATCAGGCCCATAAGAGGAACTCAAGGATGAAGAACGAAGCGGAATTAAGAGAAAGCGAGGAACACAAGGAGGGAGAGGTCAGGGAAAGACTGAGAAAGGGAGGTGAGGAGAAGGTGGGGAAAGAGAGTGGCATTGTCCAGGCATGAGTGACATGTCTCTTCTGAAGCACGGGAAGGAGAAAGGACAGCCCAGAGAGGCCATCAGTGGGACCTGGGATGTCTTTTGCATCATGCGAATCCCTTTTACTTTTCAAAAAAGCTCGCATGAAAAATAGAGTCTCTTCTCCCTCCCCTGCTCACCCTGCTCATCCCAAGGAGGATAGTGTTTCCCGACTTGGCCAATATCTATTCACCCAAGATATTCATTGAGTCTAATAATGTTCTCTTAATCATCTATGGAACCTTCTCTCTCTCTCTCTCTCTCTCTCTCCTCTGCCACCTCCCTCTCCATCGCCTTCCCAGGTGACCTCAGACAAGTCACTTCCCCCTCTCTGGACCTGGATCTGCTCACCTATAAATTAGATGTAACTAAATGACCTCAAAAATCTTTTCTTCCCATAGCATTCTCTCATCTATGCTTTCATTCTCTTGCCTATCTTGATATCTACCCCTCAGCTACCCAAACGACTTAAGCTATTGATCATCATTCCTCTTTTTTTTTTTTAAAAAAAAAAAATATTTTTCAAGAAAATTTATAAATGTCCATTAGACTCCAAAGTTTCATGAAGGACTCTCTTGATCACTGCTTATCTCCAATGCCAGGTTCCGTCCCTAGCATGCAGCAGGTGCTTCGTTGACTAATTAGAGAGATGGATGGATGGATGGATGATGAATGGATGATTGCGTGGATGGTTGGGTGGAATGAATTACCACTATATGCCTGTGGGGAGTTATGATCACAGGAAGACACATTAGCATTTGGTCGGCTTAAGAAAATCATGGTCTTCCTGAGAATAACTTGTTTTGTTTAGACATTTATAGGCATTCTGAAACAAAAATGACTGAGAAACCACGATCTTAATTTTTATCTGTGGCCCATCACCTACCTAATACAGTGTCATCTCATTCAGTTATTCTTATTTGAAAGAAGCTGACCTCTGGGAGGGATGTGCAATTTTTTTTTTTGTCATTACGTAATAAGGATCACCTGGGGGGAGGAGGGAAGGCCGGGGAGGGAGGTGCTAGGAGGGGAGAGGGCTTGGCCGGCCTTGGCCATGACACCCATCTTTTATCGAGCACTGACTTTGTGCCAGACCCTTCACTCACACTAGTCCCCTCAATACTCTGAGCAACTTTGAGAGGAAGAGAGTATTATTATCAACCCCATCTTACAGATGGAAAACCGAGGCTCAGAAAGGGTTAAACAACTCGCCTGAGGTCTCTACAGAGGGTAATGGGTAGGTCAAGGGTCTGAACCCAGCTCGAGCCTGAGCAGTTGCAAGACCCACCCCCTACCCGGGGTCACACTGACAACCTCAGAAACCGAAGCCTGAAAACACCTGCAAAGGTTTGGGTGCTGCCTGCAGGGTCCCAGGCCCCCTCCCCCAAATTTCATCAGGTTTTTCTTGAGAAATGAGCTTTACATACTTTTGCTCCTTCTTAGTCATGGGACACTTTCAACTTGGTAAAATAGATTTGGAGCCAAGCCAAGAGAGGGGAGCAACCCCAAAAGATTTGTAATTTGACAACCTATAGCTGTCCTCCTGTCACCCAATCTTTTTCTCCTTAGGTCATCTCTCAGTCCTACTTGTCAGTGTGCCCAGGGGTCTTCCGTCATTGATGAAAGAATTTATCGGGTGACAATAACAGGTCTCTAAAGGGGCTGTTCTCGGTGAGTTTAGACTACACAGTTGTGACACTGGGGACTTTTAAATGAGGATACTTGGGCCTCACCACACGCCCAAATGGGTATTCCCTCCGAGGTCATCATCTTGGGAAGCTGTGTCCCTAGTCCAACAATTCTGCCATTGGCGAGAACATTTTTGGAGCCTCTCCTCGGCTCCCAGATAATATTTTTTAAATTTTATTGACTCATTGATTTTAGAGAGAGGGAGGGAATGAAAGAGAGAAATATTAGTTTGTTGTTCCACTTATTTTGTACATTCATCGTCTTAGTCTTGTATGTGCCCTGATCAGGAATCAAACCTGGAACCTCGGTGTGTCAGAATGATGCTCTAACGAGCAGAGCTGCCTGGCCGGGGCTCAGATAATATTTAAAACCCACGCTGTAACTTCACGGTGACTCCATATCTTTGATTTCAAACTGTATCATGCCACTTGAGCACTCATCTACTTTCCCACCAGGCTTGGCTCCCAAGGACTTTGGGGCATTTTCACCACACCAGACATATACGCGAAGGATGAAAACCTGTCTTCACTGAGATTAACGAGAAGGTTCTCAGGCAGCCCTCTTAGAAGAATCTGAAGGGTGACCGAGCTGCGGCAGGTGGAGAATGAGCCTGCAGCTCCCTGAGGTGACTACGCAGAGGGCCAGCGGGCACCTGGATGTGTAGGTTCTGTGCTCTATTTTCAAAACCGTCACTTGCTTTACAACCACACAGAGCACGGAGGAATGCAACCAATGAATGGCTGGATACGAACCAATGGATCGGGCAACCGCTGAGTGGGGAGACTGAAGAACAGCAGAGGCTTGTCCGGAAAACAGCCCCTCTAGGCACAGGCCCACACTGGGACCTGGACTGAGGCTGGCGGGAGGGGGGAGCATCTACTCAGCCGCCTGCTTCCCCTGGGAACTGGGTCTACCTGCCCTCACTTCCAGCCAGGAAGCAGGAAGAGGTGAGGTGGTGATCTCACCATGCGTGCATGTCACGGTTGAGGCCAGGGATCAGGGAGGCTACACATTCATCACACTCCTTGCACTTCCTTCCAGAGTCAATGCGGCTGGGCTGGGGTCTCTCATTTCCTGTCTCCCAACCGCCCCCCCTTCCAGTGGGGCCCCCTCATCTCTTCCTAAGGGGCTTAGGCTCTAGGTCTTGGGTAATTCAGGTAGGCCACTGAGGAGGAGAAGCAGAAGAAGAGGGGAGGGAGGAGAGGGAAAAAAGAGGACAAGCACCAAGGGAAAGGGAAAAAGGAGGCAGGGGAAGCGGGGGGTGTAGAAGGGGGTTAGGGAGGGGAGCAAAGGAGGAAAACGGCACTAACGCTCACAGCGTTTCCCGTCCGCAGCTAAGGCCCCGCCTCCCCAGAGCAGCCATGTCAGAAGGGGAGAGTAAGGACAGCGCGGGCAGCGAGTGCCCCGTGTGTTACGAGAAGTTCCGTGACCTGGAGGGCGCCAGCCGGACACTGAGCTGTGGCCATGTCTTCTGCCATGACTGCCTTGTCAAGTACCTACTCTCCACCCGCGTGGATGGGCAGGTCCAGAGGACGATCGTCTGCCCTATCTGCCGCTACGTCACCTTCCTCAGCAAGAAGAGCTCCCGCTGGCCCTCCATGCTGGACAAGAGCTCCCAGACCCTGGCTGTGCCTGTGGGTCTGCCCTCTGGGCCACCATCGAACACCCCGGGCCACACAAACCCCCTGGCTGTCTCCCAGCCTGTCTGGAGAGCATCCCCGAGCCAGAGCGCCCAGCTGCCCTTGGACTTACTGCCCGGCCTGGCCCGGGAGCCTCAGATCTACATCATCAGCCGCCACGGGATGCCCCTGGGGGAGCAGGACAGCGTCCTGCCGCGGCGCAGCCTGGCAGAGCTGTCTGAGGCATCGCCGGCACCCAGCTCCACCCGGTCATTCTGCTGCCGTTCCCGTGCCCTCCTTCTCATCACCCTCATCGCCGTGGTGGCGGTGGTAGCTGCCATCTTGCCCTGGGTGCTGCTGGTGAGGAAGCAGGCATGAGGCGTTGTACCTCCAGGGGCCAGCCAGCAAGACCTGGCCTGAGAGCCGCTCTGGAAACTGCCCTGCGTCTCCTCACCGGGCTGGTCATGGCCTGGAACGGGGCAGAGGGCCCCCAGTGCAGACCTAGTCCAACCAAGCCCTGAGGGGTGAGTGAGCAGAGGGGAGACCTGGGCAGAGAGAGGGCATTTGGACGGTGCTAGCTGAAAGTATGGTGGCATGTCCTCGCCGCCAGCTGCTGGCTCCCAGCACGGGTTCAGGCATGACGGGGAAACTTGGGGCTGGTGACCTCGGAGGCTAGAGCTCAACTCTAGACTGAAATGGAAACTCCAGGCTCTAGGCCCGGCCAGCATTGCTGGGATAGGAGCTGCTTCTCAGAAACAACAGCTGTGCCACCTACCACTCCCCGCAGCCTCCGCAGACACTCTCCTCTAGGCTAGAACTGAGCAGGGAGGGAAGATGGGTGGCTGCCCCTTCCCGTGTTGGGAATTGCCAGCCCCAAAGTGTAGTCCTTATCTGCCAGGTGACCTAGCAGAGCCAGGTGGGGCTCCCTTGTGGGGACAAGGAATTCTGCTGGACGGGGGCCCAATGGCGGGATTCCTCCGGGTCAGAATAACCACCCAGGATTCTCTAGTTTGTTCTTACACACAGAAGGGGGGCCATGGGGCCAAAAGCACACGTGCTTCCCAGAGTCTCAGCATTCGTCCGTGACCTCACAGCTGGGCCGTTGTGTGCCTCCCCACTCCTAAGTCCTCCCTGCCCCCAAATCCTCCCTGTCCCCAAATTGCCAGCCCGGAAGGGGTACTTCCTCAAGGAAGTTGCTGATCTCAGAGGCTGTGGCCTAGGATTCCTGGGGGAAGTAACAGAAAAGGGTCTTCCAGGGAAGATGAGGCCACATCCGGAAATAGTTTGTCGACAGAGGCCGAAGCCAGCAGAATGACCCACAAACACAGCCAGAGTTCTCCCCAAGCCTCCCAGGCCCAAGGAGTGGTCCAAAGTTTGAGTCTTGGGTTGTCGAGGATGGATCGGAAGGCGGGGAGTCCAGGAGAAGCCTAATGGTCGAGACTTGAATCAGCTGAGAACTATGTGGGCAAATTAAGCCCTGGGGGCTCCCACCTCTCTCCCAGCCCAAGTCCACCTCCTCATGACCCAACCATTCATTAGAGGCTGCACCAGCCGGGCCAGTTTCTGAGGCGGATACTCAGGCTGCGCTGGGTAAGGGAGGGTGGGGAAGAAAACAGCTGTGCTTGTCAGGGACACTACAGTCTCGATGAATCCTGAAACCCAGGTGCTGTCATACACTGGGCACGGCCTTCTCACCTGGGGACCCCACCCTGGACTGTGCTGGGGGCCCTTGATGAGGACTCACCGGGGATCCACTAGGGAGCAAGCCATTCAGGAACAACTATTTTCTGTTTACTAAGGCCCATGAGTCAATGGGTCATAAGCTTAAATTATTTTTAGGGTTAAAAACAAACAAAAAACCCTCCGGCTATTCTTTCAAATAGGTGGCTATTTGCAGTGCAGGTGAGCTGACAGCTGAACCCTCCCTGACCTATACCTCTCTTGGCAGGCAGTTCACTGTCCGTGGGGGCAGAAATAGTTCTCTGCTTCCTGTCTAGTTCCCAAATTCCTGAAGTGGTTGTCATTCGGGAACCATTAGGGAGTGGGGCCTACGCTTACGGGGACTGTTTGGGACATGGGGAAGGTGAGTCTAAAGCACCTATGGATTTCTTTATGGTCTTTTCAAGGCTAGAGAAGAGCATAGGTGCTATTTGGGGGGGATGCAGGCGGATTCATGGGGGAAGTATTTAAATAGGAATAAAAGTGTTAAATTCACAAAGACTCTAATGAGTCTGTTTTAACCTCAGCCAGGCTGCTTTAAGCAGTGTCATGAATTTCTGGGGACCTGATTTTAGTCTTTTCAGATTCTGTTGTTTGTCAGAACTTAATTTCAAAATACCTGTAGTGTTTTCATATTATTCAGCAGTGACCTGTAGATGGCATTTCTTTTATTTTCAAAGACCGTCAAAAGCTATTTTTTAAATAAAGGTATATATTTTCTCAAAGATTCCAGAGACATTGCAAATGCAAGTGGGAAGCTCCGAGCTTGGACTTTTACAACAACTCACTTTAGATGGAGAAAACAACTGGAAGATACAAATACAAACAGCTCTTAAACATTTATTTTGCTACACTTGTGAAGGAAATGCAAATTAAAATTCTGCTGGCATACCAATTAGTTTTTTAAAAAAACTAATTTTTCACCTATGAGTTTGTCAAACCCTGAAAGTTTCAAAACCCACTCTGCTAACAGAGCTGAGGGGAAGCCAGTGAGGTAATGGGAATGTGTGTTGGTGAAACCCCTAGGAAGGCAACGTTGACATTCTCTATCAAAATTTCCACTTTGACCCAGCAATATCTGTTCTAGAAATATATCCTACAGATACACTTGCATATATGGGCACTGACACGTGTGCAATGTTATATGCCTGCAGCGCTGTTCCTAATAACAAAGGATTGGGGGACCCTACGTGCCAATCAACGGGGACTGGTTGTAAGACTTACGGTGCAGGGACTACTGTGTAGCTGTAAAAAGAACAAAGAAGAAGTCCATGAACTGACAACGGCAAGTCTCCGAGATACAGTGGCCGATGGGAAAAGCAAAGTGTGGAGCACTGGTATCAGGTCAGACACTACAATTTGCGTAGAAAGGGGGCAAATAAGAAGTTACGTTCCTATTTGCTCATTTATGCATACAGAAATAGGGAAAACACACCAAAAAACTAATAATAGTAATTAATGGTGGAAAGGGAATGAGAAAATGAGGACATAAGAGGGGGAATTTTACCTTCAACACTTTTTGATGTTTGAACCAAGTAAACATATTACTTATTCAAAAATTAAATTGAAAAATTATATTAGAAGCTAAAGATATCTTCGGTCTACACACCTATTGCCTGGTAAGGAGTGGCCCCAAGGAGACTCAAGGGCTGCCAGGGTGCCTCTCCTTTGGTCCTAGAGCGTCAGCTATTGGCTCAGTGGGACTGGTTTGTCTGGTTAGAGGTGTGACATCTTATGCTTAACAGGCACCCCAGGAAGGAAGGTAAAAAGTTTAATACTCTCAGTGTTCCTGTGGATTTCTTGGGCCCCATCATTTAATAAGCTTGTTTTGATTCTTTTTTACCCTTCCTGCCCTTCCTCAAATAAATATTTTGCTTTAAACAATCACCCCGGAGTCAGGCACTCCAGGAAAAGACAATCAGATGGATAGAGACAAAGACAGACTGACGGGCGGAAGCCTGGGGTTACATGTAAACTCTTACTCTTCCCTCCATCGCCCCAAACACCGTACACCACCTCCCATCTGACAAGGAGAAAATTCTGAGATATCCTAAATTAAATTACAGCAGGGTGGAGGGTAGAGACAAGAAGGGGTTAATCAGAGTCAAGGCAAAGCAACAGAAGACTGCTTCTGTTCCTGAGTGGACATTGGAACTTCGAATTAACTTCCACGTGGCTAGTTCCACCAGGCTCTGCTGCACCCCAGGAGACGCCACCTCTTGCTTACACGTGAGCTTTTCGGACTGCGGGCCCCCACCTCACCTCATCCCACCCACCTTATCTGTAACCAATGTAAATTCTTTCAAAACAACTGACATCTTTCTCCCCTCTACCTGATGTTTAAAAAAGCCATCAACTCCAGGACTGTAGATACGTTGGCTTTTCCACCTGGCACTGTTGCTGGTAGTTTAGGCTTCGTGCCCCAGAACCTGGTCTTGTCCTTGCTAGCAATGGCCCAATAACCCCTTTCTTAAAAAAACAAAAAGCAAAAAACAAACAAAAAAAAACTTCCAGCTGTGGAAGTTAAAATTTTTTATTTAACATATCACAATAAGCTTTACCTCTAATATACGCTTAACGGCACGGCCTAGGACTGGCGATCCAGACACGGCCCTGGGCTAGCACAGGAGACCTCTGTGCCCTCCGGTCCAGCCCGACGGCCTCTCCCCGCAATGAAGCCTGCAGATGAAGACAGCGCTGTTACTATTTTCACTTCTCCCTTTCACCACCTTATCAGCCCCAATGTCCTCTTTCCTTACAAAATAAACAACCTTGTCCCATCCTCACAGTTCCTCACTTTCCTTTATCCTCCTCTAACCAATACAAATGAATGCAACTACCGTATTTTGCCATGTATAGTGCACACTTCCCCCACCCCCAAATATTTTAGGGAAAAATAAGGATGTACATCATACATGGGTAGTACTAACTCCGTATCTATATAAATGGTTTTAATTCTTTCATTTATGCTTATGTGTTAAAAGTGTAACTCTAGAAAGCAATAGAGATACCCATATGCAAAATAATACCCTGGAATACAATAATCAGTTTTGTTTCTAAATATAAACAAATAAACAATTGAATTTTAAAAATTAAAACAAAAGATTTTTTTCAAAGTTTGGGCCAAAAATGTGGATGTGCATTATACATGGGAGTGCATTTTACACAGCAAAATACGGTAATTCTCAACACAAACTGTTTGCAGTTCCAACAAGCAGTGCTGGTGCCGGCTCTGGGCACTCCCTGTACTGACACACACTCCCTCCCCTTGTCTACCTGGAAAGCTCCTATCTAGCTTTCCAGAAACAGTTCCAGGGTCACCTATGAAGATTTCCCAGCACCCTAGCTCAGTTAAAACTGATCTCATCCCAGCTGTGACTGGTGATGCTCAGTGGGTTGGTCATTGTCCTGCAAACCAAAAGGTTATGGGTTCGATTCCCTGATTTTGTGGGCCTGGGTTGTGGGCTAGGTCCCCAGCTGGGGGCAAGAGAGGCAACCAATCAATGTTCCTCTCACACATCCAGGTGTGAAGGAAACACTCCCTCTCTCCCTCCCTTCCCAACTGTAAAAATAAATAAATTAAATCTTTAATAAAAATTGACCTCATCCCATGATCTTCCCAAGACGCTTGATTATGTGAACTTGTTGACAGGTCCATCTCCTCCTAGACAGTGTGCTTGCTCCTTAATGAGAGGCTAGGTCCTTCTGATCTTGATAAGATCACATCAAGTGCTTGGCATTCAATTTAGTAAAGAATAAAAGCTGGATAAATATTTGAAGAATGCATGAGTAAGTGAATGAACAAATGAATGAATGAACAAATAAATTTGATGGTTTCGTGTCTAGAATAAAAGTTTAGTCCAGAGATGTACGCATGGAATCTGGATAATTCCTGCTTTCGTGTGTCTTGGAACGTTACAAAGACCAGCTTCTTTTTTTTTTCTTTTTTTTTTTTATTTAAATTTAAAAAGAGGGGAAGGGAGGGAGAAAGAGAGCGAGAAACATCGATGTGAGAAACATTGATGAGTTACCTCTCGTATATGTTCTGACCAGGGACCAAACCCGCAACCCAGATATCTGCCCTGACTGGGAATCAAACCGGTGACCTTTCACTTTGCAGGATGATGCCCAACCAACTGAGCCACTTAGGGCAAAATGACCCAAAAGAGCCCGTTTAAAGTACCTTTTTCAAATTATGTAAGAGAAATGTAAAGAAGAGGGAAAGAGGGGAGCAGCCAGGCTAGGTGGCCAGAGGATGGTGCAGGATAGAGCCAAAACACCCAACAGACACTTGTAAAGATAAACAGACTCTACAGCCAGGCTGCCGGGAATCTGCATCGGTGTATACAATTTGTACCCCAGTAATCTCCACACCGTATAAAGTGGTCATGCTGTCCAAATGGTGGGCTGAAAGTCTGATTTTGATGACTCAGTGATACATGGAGGGGATCAGGAAGACTGGGTGATCAGGAAGAGAGGGAAGGGTAACAGCAGAAATGATAGGGATGCTAAAGAAATATGGAAGGCCTTGTGAGAAGAGAGGAAGATGACAGGGGAGACCTGACAAAGAGGGGGTTAAAGAAACTAGTAAGGACAATAAGAAAAGGACCAGAAAGGAAGCCAAGGTAGGAGGGCAGGAGGCTTCATCAGCTCCCTATGGCTCTCTGCATCGGAATTAAACTCCGCTCGACCCAGAGTCCCGTGGGCGTCTCTCTGAATGCCTCTCACTGCCGCCATAAGGACCTGGCTCCTGGAGACAATGCGTCATGCTGCTTCACACCTCCATGCCTTCCCTCAAGCTATTCCCACTGCCTCATGGAGCTAATTTTACATCCTTCAAAACTCAGTGGAGGGTGACCTCATCCCAGAAGTTTTCCTTGACCCCAGAGCTCTCTTCTGTTCCCGAAACACAAGCGCAGAAGCAACAAGGGCAAATTTCAGCCCGCGCTGTTCCTGAAACCCTGTGCTTGTTGATTTTACTGCTTATCTCTGATCTTAGACAATGAGCTTGCAGCAGGCAGAAACTGGCTAATTTCATTGTGTAGCTCCAGTGTCTAGTTCAGGGCTGGCTCGTGGAAGATGCTCCATTAACTTTGTTGAAATGAATCGCAGAGGAACTCTCACTGAATTTTTGAATTACAAATCTGCAACTATTTTAAATCATGAAAACACATGCTCTTTACTGACTCAACTCTGGGCCCTCAAGGATACGATTTCTTACTCTTTAACTTGACCCAGTGGGTTCCCACAAATTGGGACCATATACAGGGCTGGGAAGCCAGCCTGCGTGGGTTTATCTATAACCGATGGGTTCTGTATAACCTTGCTGAAGCTTCTCACTCTTCTGTGGCTCAGGGTCCCCATCTGGAAAATGGGGACAACAATACCAGCATCACAAGGCTTATTTAGTGGATTAAAGGATCTAAAAATGTAAAGCGAGTAGAAGAATGTCCTTAGCATTCAGCAAGCTCGCTACGTCTTTGTAATGTGAATTTCTCTTGCCTCAGTATGACATCCGTCATACTTGTGAACTTCACAAGCGGTGCACGTTTGTTAAGTTCAGTCTGCACTGCAATCCATTTGCCTGTAGGAGCGCACCTACCCACCCACCCTCTGCCCTTTGCCCGGCTTCCATCAGATCCTGAACTGAAAAATAGCAGACGGTGAAATGCAAAAAGGGTACAGCTCTCCGCACGGAAAGGCTTCCCCACGCCGGCTCCTTCAAAGTGTGGACCAGCACTTCGGCATTACCTGGGAGCTTGTTGGAAATGCTGGTTCTGACCTAGTTGACCGGGGTGAGGGGACCGACCTGTAGCTCCAGTCCTCGGAAGGCCCCTCGCCCACCTGAGCGAAATCTCGGGCGGACAAGGAGGTGCACTCAGCCCACGCCGTACGTAGTGTGTGGGGGGCAGGCGGCGCCCGATCGTAGCTAGCACAGTCGACACACCCACGCCATGGGCCAGGACAGGGCTAGTGGTGTCCAGGTAATCCAGGTGACCGGCCGACTAGAGTCCCAGCGTCTCCTGGAGGTCTAACGTAGGACCTGCACTTTCTGGAATAATGGAGTGTCCGCATCCAGGCGCTCGGGAGCGAAGGGCCAGGGGGCCCCTGGGGCCTCTGGCTTTCTCTTCAGCCATTGGGACAGTCAGATCTTGAGCTGTCCCCGCCACTCGCCCGGGAACGACCCTTCCCAGAGGACGCCGCCGCAGAACCCAGAGCTCCGAAGAAAGGAACCAGGACCGGAGAAGGGAGTTTGGCAGTCCTTCGCAGTTCCCCTCCTAGCCGTAAGGTGGCACTAGTCATCAATTTCGTTCTCAGTCTCCTCTTCCCATTCAAACTTTGCGCCTCTCTCGCCCGAGAAATCGATCTCGCGAGAGCTCTCGTAAACGCACAGAACCGGAAGCAGCGTGTCGGTCTCTTCCCTTTTGCGGCCATCGCAGAGGCGCCGGCGGGTGAGCGTATACTCGGGGAGCGCGTGTAATCCGCAGCCATCCGTTCACCCGGGCGGTAGCTGTCGATCTCAGGGTCCCCTAGACTCTTCCAGCGGCCGAGTAGCCGCAGGGGGAGGGGCCAAGATGGTCTCGACTTGTTTCCCCACTAGCTGAAGGGCCGTCGGACTGGGGAAGGCAGAAGAGGATTTGGGGATTCGCGAACGGGAGCTGAAGCGGGGGGCGGGGGGCGCCTGTGGATGCGGAGTTGGGGCTGGGCCCTGTAGCTTCTAAAGAATAATCTCGAAATAGCTTTGGTAAAGCCACGGAACTTCCAAAGCGCTGTCGCCCGTTGGAAGTGTTTTTGGACCTGGGGTTTGTGCAGCGTTTTCCAGGTTCGGCGTGGGGGGAGGGGCCTGATCCATTTTGGAGACGCTGTGGTCACACTCCAGTCCGCATTAGGGTAACGTTGGTTGGTCGGTCTCTGAAACGGGATGTTCCATTTGAGCTGCGTTGCGAAGAACTGGGTTGTCGGTCGGCTTTGCCCTAGGGGTTTGGAGAGTGTAAACAAATTCAGTAACTAAAATATTTGTGTTCGTAGTGGAAAATGTTTTATTACATAAGCAAATGTTGCAAGTCTCCCAGCAAAGCAGAATATTTGGAATTTCCAACTTCAGTTTGATCAGTCATTGAGTTCAGGTAGTTTTTGATAGCGTTAAAGAACAGAACAGTTTCTGTGAGCGTTCTAAACTTTCAGGATGAAGTTGCTGCTGTTACGTGTTTGGAAGGGGATTTTGGTCGTTGACGCCTTCTCTCACTTTTTATTTAGCCAAAATGAAGTTCAATCCCTTTGTGACTTCTGACCGGAGCAAAAATCGTAAAAGGCATTTCAATGCACCTTCCCACATTCGCAGGAAGATTATGTCTTCTCCTCTTTCCAAAGAGCTGAGACAGAAGTACAATGTTCGATCCATGCCCATCCGAAAGGATGATGAAGTCCAGGTATGTACTGTGTGCAGGTCATCTTGGTAAAGTGCCCTGCACACTGGGCATCGAAGGGGATTGCACTCTGAGAGTGATAACATCTGAGACAGTGGCTCCCAGAACAGGATTAAAAAGGAATTGAGCCAGGGAATAAAAAACAAGGAAAAGTATACTGCTTTTCAGTTTTTACTTCACTTTTACTCTTCGGTGAAAGGTGAAAATCAGTTGTCTCAAGCGTCAGAAGCAGCCATAATTAAACAGGAGGACAAGAACGATAGTTCAGAACCAGAACATTACTTTGGGTTTATCTTTTTCTAGGTGCGTGTGGTCATGGAAGAGGCAGTTGAGGACCATTAAACAGTACCTGAATCAAAATCCAGATCCATGTCACCCCAATACATTTAATGTTTAAGAATACAGATACAGAAACTAGCAAATTCTGTTTCATGTGATTGTTTGAGTTTAGCTGAAAACAATTTGTCAGATCTATAAATGTTTCTTATCTGTAACCTGCAGCAAGGATTCGAGCAATCTCTAAAGTGGCTTGTATATCACCAATATTTCAGGAGGCTAACACCCATTTAGGTAAATGAAACCCATTCCCAGATAGTGGTGTGAATGAACAGCCACTGGTTGCAGCTCTGCTGGTGCTAAAATTGCCATTAGATTTGGGAGGCAGTCTAATGTGCTTTCAGGATCTTTTTTAAAAATATGTTTTATTGATTATGCTATTACAATTGTCCCATTTTGTTCACCCCTTTATTCCCCTCCGCCCCGCACCCCTCTCCCAGCATTCCCCCACTTAGTTCATGTCCATGGATTGTACATGTAAATTCTTTGGCTTCCGCATTTCGTATACTGTTCTTAACTTCCCCTTCTCTGTTTTGTACCTACCATTTATGCTTCTGATTCCCTCTACCTTTTCCCCCCATTCTCTACCCTCCCCGCTGATAATCCTCCATGTGATCTCCATTCCTGTGATTCTCTTCCTGTTCTGGTCCTTTGATTAGTTTGTTTTTGTTTTTTAGGTTTAGTTGTTGATAGTTGTGAGTTTGTTGTCATTTTACTATTCATATTTTTGATCATTTTTTTCTTGGATAATTCCCTTTAACATTTCATATAATAAGGCCTTGGTGATGATGAACTCCTTTAACTTTACTTTGTCTGGGAAGCGCTTTACCAGCCCTTCCATTCCAAATGATAACTTTGCTGGATGGAGTATTCTTGGATGCAGGTCCTTGTCTTTCATGACTTTGAATACTTCTTTCCAGCCTCTTCTTGCCTGTCAGGTTTCTTTTGAGAAATCATCTGATACTCTTATGGGAAGTCCTTTGTAGGTAACTGTCTCCTTTTCTCTTGCTGCTTTTAAGATTCTCTCCTTACCTTTAATCTTGGGTAATGGAATTATGATGTGCCTTGGTCTGTGCTTTCTTGGGTCCAACTTCTTTGGGACTCTCTGATGTTCCTGGGCTTCCTGGAAATCTATTTCCTTTGCCAGATTGGGGAGGTTCTCCTTCATTATTTGTTCAAATAAGTTTTCGATGTCTTGCTCTTCCTCTTCTCCTTCTGGCACCCCTATGATTCGGATGTTGGAGCGTTTAAAGTTGTCCCGGAGGTTCCTCAGCCTCTCCTCATTTTTTTGAATTCTTTTTCTTCATTCTGTTCTGGTTGAATGTTTATTTCTTCTTTCTTCTTCAAATCATTGATTTCAGTCCCGGTTTCCTTCCCTTCACTGTTGGTTCCCTGCATGTTTTGCCTTATTTCACTTTGCACAACCTTCCTTTTTTTTCCGTATTGCAAACATACTCCACAATTCTGTGAGCATCCCGATTACCGGTGTTTTGAACTCTGCACCTGTTAGTTTGGCTATCTTTTCATGGCTTGGCTCTATTTTTGGAACTTTGATCCGTTCTTTACTTTGGGTAGTTTTTTTTTTTTTTTTTTAAATCTTGGCATGCCTATTAGATTGTGAGGGGCGGAGCCTTAGGTATTGACCAGGACCGGGCAACTCGTGTCACTGTCTTGTGCTGTATATGGGGCGGGGGTCTGAGAGGGAACAATGCCACTCGTTTGGCTCTTGGGCTTTCAGTCACTTCTGCTACCCACAAGCAAATTGGGACCTTCTGGTGCCGATTCCCAGGCGGGCGGGTTTGTGTAGGTTCTAGGACCCTGTGGGTCTCTCCAACAAACTCCTGTGAGACTGGCAGTTTCTCCCTCTCCCACAAACCCCACAGTTTTTTACTGGTAAAGGCTTTGAGGCTTTCTTTTCCCATGTGGGAACCCTGGGTTGCACTGTCTCTCACTCCACATTTGTTCCTCCCGATTTATCCAGACGCAAATGCGGGACCATGTGGGACAGCCTGATCCGCCAGCCGCTCCCTTGCTGCTGCCCGTCTCTGTCCCTCCTGCCGGTCTGGATGAATGTTTCTTCTTTAACTCCTTGGTTGTCAGACTTCCATACAATTCAGTTTTATGGCAGTTCTGGTTTTTTGTTTTTGTTTTTTAATTTGTCCTCCTTTTAGTCGTGCGAGGAGACAAAGTATATCTACCTGCGCCTCCATCTTGACTGGAAGTCTCAAGATTTCTTAATGTGAGAAAATCCTCAACTGAAAGAAACATCTGTCCAGAAGCATTTTGGGCTGCCTCCTGATAAGCTGGGGGTCGCTGGTCTTCCTGAGTAGAAAACTATATTCAGTGAACCTTTGGGGAAGTAGTAGGCTTGTTTCCTTGCTACTGCCCACTTTTTGGCACTAGATCTGGACACTTTAATGGGTTGGAATTAAATAATTGCGGCCTGTTGTTCCCTTTGAGATGAAGTAACAATTTCTTTGTTTTCCACTTGCTACAGGCCAGGAGCTTTTCACAAGTCCACCACTATTGGTGAACCATACGTTGTAAGAGAGCATTGTAGATTTTTGTGGGGGCCTAGTTTATTTGCAGATTAATTAAAGCCAGAGATAGAATTATTCGCCCATTTTCATTAACAACAAAATCTTTCAAAATTGAAAGATCCTATAGATCTGATAGTGAATGATGTTTGCAAGATTCGTAGTTTTCGTGGTTTACAAGGTTAATCTTTTTATCTGCATATTTCTGTTTTTGAATTTGCATTTAGGTCGTGCGAGGACATTACAAAGGGCAGCAAATTGGCAAAGTAGTCCAGGTTTACCGGAAGAAATATGTCATCTACATTGAACGAGTGCAGCGGGAGAAAGCCAATGGTACAACCGTTCACGTGGGCATCCACCCCAGCAAGGTGGGTGGTTTCGAGAATGCCGGGGGGTGGGGTGACATTAAAGCGTGTTGTCATGTGTGATTGGTTGTTTACAGAAATAGACTTGAGATGTGCTGGAAGCCAGTTTTGAAGCGAATACTATGACTTGAGTATTCTAATAACACTTAAAATTTATATGAAATCAAGGTGTGTTTAACAGTCATTCTGTGTGTACATTTAAAGTACTTTTCCCCCAAAGCTATTAGTAAGACGATCGATCAGTCGCCAGTCGAACATGAGCAGATCTTAAAGTCTAGGAAATGGGATAATTTTTTAGACGAAGTGGAGCCTGTACCAGTTTCCTTTTGTGTATTAAATGAAACTGAGTGAGCAGTAAGACAATTTTACGGCCCTGCGAAGTAGGTATGAAACCCTTCTCTAACGGGGGGGCCTGAGGCTCACAGACGAGGTCCCATTAATACTTGCGACATCCGAGCCAAGGCGGGGGTCCCATAGCGGGCGCCATCCTGAGCTTTAATGTGAATCCCCCAGTATTGCCGCCTCTTAATTTCTCTCCCAATTCTTAAAAATTAAGAGAGAAAACAATTTTTAAAGGTAATGGGCCCTGACTGGTGTGGCCACGTTGGTCGGGTGTTGTCCCGGAAAGTGACAGGTGGCTGGTTGATTTCACCAGTGAGAGCACATGCCCGGGTTGCAGATTTGGTCCCAGGTTGGGGCACACGTGAGAGAGAACCAACCGACTGATGTTTCTCTCCCTCTCCTTCTCCCTTCCCCTCTCTCTAACAATGAATAAATAAAATCTTTTTTAAAAATAAATAAAGGTAATGGCACATGGTGAGTGTTTAAGTACCGAAGTGTTTATTTTTTAAGTTGGTACCATAAGTCTAATTTTCACACTACAGAAAAGTCAGAACACTAGTGCAGTAAAACACCTACATATCTTTCACCTACAGTTCGCTGTTAACACTTTGCCCCATGGATTACAAACATCATGATGCTTTGCCTCAGTTTTTGGCTTAGTGTAGTCGTCATCTCTTATTCCAGTCTTGGGACTTACCAAGTATCAAGGGGCAGGTGACTCCCACCTGGACCTCCAGTCCAGTCTTTTTCAGTTTGGATATCTCACTGTTACTTTGAACCTGCCGTGTTCAAACTCCTGGTTTTCTCCTTGAAACCTCTCGCTCTTTGCCACCATCACAGTGTACAGCAGCTCTGTGCTCCTGATTGCTCAGGCCAAAATGTCATTTTTCAAATTATTATGTGCCCCACATCACTTAGGAAGACCTGTTGGCCGCTGTCTTGTTATACACAGAATCCTGCCTGCTTGTTAACTGTCGGAGCAGCCCCTAAGGCCTTGCCCGATCTCCCCTCACCAGCCATTTTCATGTCATCTCCCACTCCATGATCCACTGATTAGCAGGATAACCTGGCAACCTGATAGAACTGCAAATTCTCTTTCCAGTTCTACTGCCAAGTTGGGGGTAGAAGCCAGGGATCTGTTTTAACAAGCCCTCCTGTGGATTCTTAGTCACTCAAGCTGAGAAATAAACCTGTAGAACTGAAGTTCTCCTGCCCTTGGACTTTTGTACTCCATGTTCTCTTTGGACCGCGTCTACCCAGATGACTTTTCTGTTCCCCCTTTTACTGATGTCTTACTCAAATGGAGCCCTGTCCGTGGTGCCTCGCCTTACTACCCTGTGTGATTTAGTCCCTGTCCTCCACAGTCCCATCTCCCCGTGCTATTACAGAATATAAGTTCTGTGATGGCAGAGTTTCTTTTGGTCACCATGCTGTGTTTCCAGAACTATCAGCACTCTTCTTTCCCCTTACCCAGCTTTATTCATAAGACTAAAATTCATCACTGTCTAGATGTCTTTCGCAATTAGTTGAAATAAGACCTGTACTGTGACTTTAGTAAAGGTTTTGCAGGTTGAAGGAATGGAGGCTTTCCAATCTTGTGGTTCTAAAGTTAATATGGAAACAAAAATATACGGCTTATAAAACTAGGACAAGAGAAGTGGAACAGTTTGTATATTTTTGCAATAGAGAAAGCAAATTTTCTAATAAAGCACAGAAGAGAATATGAGGAAAAACCAGATAACATGTTACTTCTTTGTAGGTAGAGAGCATTAGCGAATGTTGAATGGGTTTGATGTGGGGTCTGAGGAATGATTTCTGGGGCTTTTGAGTTAATCATTTCATGTTTAGATGTTTGGTAAATGGGATTAAATGTTGGGCCTTTCCGTGTGTTCTGTGTTGTTAACATTCAGAAGTGTTTTTATTTTTCTACAGGTGGTTATCACCAGACTAAAACTGGACAAAGACCGCAAAAAGATCCTCGAACGTAAGGCCAAATCTCGCCAAGTAGGAAAGGAAAAGGGCAAATACAAGGAAGAAACTATTGAGAAGATGCAGGAATAGTCTAATCTTATATACAGCTTTCATTAAAAACTTGAAATGAAGAGCCTTTGTTTTATGTATGTTGATTTGGGATACTCCTTAGTTTCCAGCTGGTCAGTTTCAGGGAAGTTCAGGTGACACTTGCTGTCTGACCAGGCCACCCCTACTCTGGTTTCATTTATTTATTTATTTTTAATCTTCGCCCAAGGACATTTTTTTCATTGCTTTTAGAGAGCTAAGAAGGGAGAGAAACATGGGTGGTTTGCCTCCCGTACGCTCCCAGACTGGGGATCAAACCCGCCGCCTTTTGGTTCCAGGATGATACAGCAGCCAGGGCTGTGGTTTTCTGACAGTTTTCCGAAATCAGGCTGGTGGGTGGTCGGTCGGTTGGTCGGTCGGTTGGTCGGTCGGTCAGTCAGTCAGTCAGTCTGTCTGTCAGTCAGTCTTAACGGCAGGCGGCAGCATTTGGAGGTGTCATGACTCACTGAGAAGGCCTAGATGAAAAGCTAGTGGGGAACACTGCCCCTCAAACCTGCCTTCCTGCCTTTTAATAGGAACATAGTTTTTTGTTTGTTTGTTTTTTAATTTTTACATAAAAGTTTAACATTGTTAAAAGATTTTTATTTATTTCTAGAGAGATTGAAAGGGAGGGAGAACAAGAGCGAGATTAACATCCATGGGCTGGTTCGTTCTCGCTGGCCCCAACCGGGGACCTGGCCGGCCACCCAGGCATGTGTCCCAACTGGGAATCAAACCGGTGACACTCTGGTTCATAGGTGGGCTCAGTACACCGAGCCACACCAGCCACAGCACATAAAAGTTTTATATCGCCTTTGTATAGAAAGCCTTGGGGTAAAGGAGCTGCTCTCACTTCCAGTACCATCCAGACCACAGCTTCAAGTTGCTCCCTGTGCACCGAGAAGCCTCTGCTTCTGTGGAATAGCTGAGAATGCGCTTTACTATCCTGCTCCTGCTGGTGCTGATCGAGTGCCATTAGACCAAAAATTAACAAAAATCTTAAGGTTGCAATCCGAAATACAAATGGGTCATTAAAATTAGGAGTCCCAAAGCATTGAGTGAAATGGTGGACAATGTTGACAACACATGCGCCCTGCTCTTACTCCTAAGCATCCAACCAGAACGAATGCAGTTTTCTCCAGGCTGGAGACACTGTTCTTACAAAGGCTTGACAACTAGGGAAATAGCCTATTCACCTCTACGTGGGTCCCTGCGTCGCTAATTGCTGCTTCCGCAAAGCGTGGAGCAGCCAACAGGCTGGGCAGGACCTTGGTGGAGACCCTACTCCGAGCGGAGGAGGCGAAGGGTCCCCTCGCGGGCGTCCAGGGGCGCGGGGCTTCGCGCTGACGTCGCGCTGTTTCCGTCCCCTGTCCTTGGAGAGCGGTGGGCCCGCGCGGCCCGGAGGGGAGACGCCGGCTGGCGCGACTGCTTGAGGACCTGTGGGCGGAAGGGGCTCCTGACTCCGGTCCCCGGAGCATCCTTTTCCGCTTCTGGGCCTTCCTCTCGCCTGCAACTTGACGGCCTTGGTGGCGTCCGGGCCCTGCCCCCTCGCCCTGGTCGGTTCCTTTAGTCAGCGTCAGCGCCAAGCTGGCCACCCGCTGAGGAGCGGGCGGGGACACCAAGAAGCAGATAGAACGGGTGTGGGGTCAGGCACCGTGGGAGCCCGGTCCGCGGGCCGGGACAAAGGCAGCGCAAAAAAGGTGTCACCCCAACCAGGTCCTCGGGAGTTAGCGGGAGTTTCTGGGTGGCGGGAGGTGTGGGGCGCCGTACCGAATGCTTTGTCTGCATTATCGCTGAGTCGTCCCAACAACCCATTGTGAGGGAGTCTAGTACCCTCCCCATTTTATCGTTGAGGACACCAGCCTCGGTGACGCCCAAGTTAGCCACACAGTGGACAGTAGAATGAAAAACTGAATTCCCAAGCTTAGACTTCTCACCACACCTCTGTGCTGCCTCGCTAATACACCTGTAAGCAAAGAGTTTGACGGATGTCCTTGGAACATGTTTTGTTTTAGCTCTGTGCTCCTCTGCCCCAAAGGCGGATTAAGGTCGGTTCAAGCCCCCAGCGCAGAAGAAAATATTTAAACATACTATCAGGTTTTACTACTGATTGTAAACTTGTACGTAATTAAAACTGCACATATGAAACCAAACTTGGTGTCATTAGAAAAAAGCCTAAAGTTGGGGTTTTGAGGGGCCCTTCAGAAGTCGGGGTACCTGCGGTTAAATCCGCCTCTGTCCTGCCCTGCCCTCTGCGGGGATACAGTGAGGGAGAGGGCGCAGCCCTTGCTTTCCAGGTTGTTACACTTGAACATGTCGACTACAACTGCAAAACGGAGTGCTCCAAGGAGTGGTGTGTTTCCTTGTCTGTCTCTTACAAGGATACCGCGGGACACCAAATCCACGTCATTGGATTTAGGGCCCACCCTAAGTGAGGGTAATCTCATCTTGAGATCCTTACCTAATTACACTTGCAAAGACCCTTTTTCCAAGTAAGGTCACATTCACAGGTACTTGGGTTCAGACTTGAACATGTCTTTTGGGAGGACACAGCTCTACCCACTACAGTCAATGGAAGAGTATGTTTGCTTGCGGAACACGAACTGATGGGGTCTTAAGCGCGTAGAGCTGGTGGGCTGCCTTACATACACCTAGTACATATTTCTTCCCCTGCTTATTCCTCCTCATACACACATGCCAAAAGATGGGGGTATCAGAGGAAAAGATGTAGGAGGACGAGTATTAAGAAAAAGAGGTTGATCCACCATGCCCTAGAGATGGACCACCTCACCAGCTGAGAGAGCTCCATTTTCTGCATCAAGAGAAGCTACAACAGGCCATCCCTGATCTCAGGAATTGTGTGACCTGCCTGAGGCATTTTAAAAGTAAGTCAGAATTAAGACATAGCTGGAATTTGGTCTGCATTGACCCATTGCCTGTGCCTCAAGCATAGACTAGCGTGTTGTATTCCTGTAACATTTCAGTGCATTCCAGGAAGTGACAAATATCCTGGAGCAAAATGCAAAAGTTGGCCTGTTGTTCACTGCTCCAACCAGAGGAGAAGAGAGCAAGAGCCGGTCTGGGTCATGGTTCAGGGCGAGGATAACTGACCCAGCCAAAGGGAAGAATAACACCCAGGATCCATGTACCGCTGTGATCCAAAGGCCTAGAAGAAAGTCTTGCCCAATGAAGGTGTTCAGCAAGGGTTTGTTGAATGAATAAATGACCCTGCAGAGATGAGCATGGAAGGAGAAGGGGCTATAGTTCTTCATTCTCCCATACATCTTTCTGCATATCCCAGAGTCATCTAAAAGCCATTCTAATTGCCCCTCAGTGCTCATTTCCTCTCCCCTGTGCCTACCTCACAGGGTTGTCTGAGAGACAGTGAGATAAAGTATGTGAAGGGGCTTTCTCTGTAAACACTGAGCTCTGCCACGCGAGTTGTCCTTGCAGCAAACAGATCCTACCTTCCATGTTCGAGCTGGAGTCTCCTGTCCAGTGCCATTCAGCAACGGTGAACTGGCTATCCAGGGAGGCTGTGTTCCTAGGAAGGAGATGACCTCACTTTCCAGCCTGTTTTGGAGGGCCAGAATCTTACTCTATCTTTGGCCTGCACCGCGCTTTACCTCCCTCCTTTGTCTTTCAGCCTAGCAGGGTCTGGGAGGCCCAACTTGACTAATGCAACCCTCCCTCCTCCCACTCTGGCCTGCCTCCTGGTTGCTGGGCAAGCCGGGAGCAACTGCAAGGGGTGAGGGGTGAAATAAGGACTGCGCTGCTGTCTCCCGGGGTGGGGGGGTGGGCAGCTAAAAATAACCTTGCTTTCCGGAGCTGCTGCATCACTCTTCCTCCCTTAATGTTGGCAGCGAAAGAAAGTCGGAGGTGAGCACCTGGATGCAGTCTGGCCTTTATCACATGTCAACATCGCATCTGGATCAGAGGTCACCAAGTGCCACAGGCTGCTTTCAGCATGCAAATATATTTTGTCCATGTAGTTTTTTTAAATTTAAAACACTCATAGCCAGCCCTTCCAAAACGGTAGCTTTCATATAAAAATCTGGATGTCTAATACCTCTCGGAACCTTGAAAGATCTGGCCACATTCGACCTATGTTTCTGCATGGCAGCAGATGACTAGAGCCAAGTGGTAACCCCGAGAAGGTAGGCCACACTCACATTCTTTAGCTGGCTGCCACCTGGGCCACCCATAATATAGGCCTATGTGTTTCTGTGGCCTATTGCTAAACCAAGGCGAGTGAAGTCAGAGTGTGAAGACAGACCAGAAACAGACCCAACTATCTTCAGCAATTTATGGTAAAAGTGGCAGTTCACATCAGTGGGAAGGGCTGTCGCCAATTAGTGGCGCTGGACCATTTAGCTATCCACCTGGAAAAAAATCAAGTGTGATCCTTAAACTTAAAAACAAAACGTGTGAAAATCTGGGGGAAAATAGATTTTCGTGATCTTGGAAGTAATACATGAAATTCAAAAGCCACCAGATAAAAGGCTAATACATAGTTGCATAAAAATTTAAAATATCTATGGAAACTATTACCTCTATAAAAAGTGAAAGATAAGTGACAGATTGGGAGAAAATATTTGCAACATCTAAAACACGAGGTACCTCATTTTAAAAAGAGCACTTACAAATTAATAATGAAAAGAGCAACCAGAAGAAAACCAGCAAAGGTAGAGAAGAAAAATAAATGGGTAATTATGCTTAGTGTGCTCACGTGCCGCCGTCATGTGACGGGAGCACATTAGACTTTTAATCAGATCGGGGCTAGTAATTAAATGAAACAAGCTCAAGTGATTTGAGAGTTCATAGTTTCTGTCATGCATGTGGGAGAAACGTGCCCAGTGATTCTGTCTTGATTTAACATAGCTTACTGGTAAGAAGATACTGTCACTGCTACATTATTTTCAGGGCAGCTGTGTTAGCTCTTTAGGGCTGCCGTAACAAACCAGATGGCTCGAGTGACAGAAATACATTGTCTCACAGTTCCGGAGGCAAGAAGTCTGAGCTCAAAGTGTCTGTCGGTGGGGCTAGCGCCTTCTGAAGGTCCTGAACAGGTTTCACACCTCTCTTCTAGCTCCTGGTAGCCTTAGGCGCTCCTTGACTTGTCGATGACATTCTCTCTGTGTCTTCACATTGTCTTCCCTCCGTGCATATCTGTCCTGTGTGTGTCCCAATGTCCCCTTCATATACGGACACCATCATATTGGATTAAGGCCCATCCTAATAACCTCATTTTAACTTGGTCATTTACAAAGATCCTTTTTTCAAATAAGGTCACATTCTCAGATGTTGGGAATTAGGACTTCAACATCTCAGGGAGCAGTATAGTTCAACTCATAACAGCAGCTAATTGGAATGGCTTTTTTTTAAGAGTTAATTTTTATGAGGCATGACAAGAATTTCTAAAGTCCTAGAAGACTTACAATATCCCTCTGTTCAAATAAGATTTGCAAGGGCAGGTTTATTTTCAGAGAAAACAAGAAATTGGTACCAGCAAAAAGCAAATTAATCTCCGCTTTGCGCAGGAGAAGCAAATTGATGTTTCGGGGGAAAATCTTATTTTAATACGTTGTCCACCTAGATAATTTGGCTTAGTTTCATGATGCAGAATGGTGTGTCTCCCACCACACCTGTAGGAGACAAAGAATGTGGCCGTATCTTTCCGAGACTCCTTTTATTAATTATGAACACTGGTATTTTTTTTATAAGGCTGAGCTCTAGAATTCTGTTATGAGGTCCATGGAATTCAGTTTTACTAGGAAAAATAAATACAGAGGAGGCTAAACGAGATCTGACCTGAGCGAAGTGAGGATCCTGTAGAGTTTTTCTTACATGGGACTCCGTCTCTACCTCCCCATATAAACTAGGTATGCAACCTTGAACAAACCCCTTGAACTCAAATCAAAGCTCCCCTGTAAAATGGGAATGCTCATCAACCAAATTTCGTAGAGTTGTGATGAGATTTATTAGAAAGGGTATTAATGGGCGTGGGGGGAGGGCACTTTCCCTTCAGTTCAGGGAGATGTTACAGAGCTCAGTCTCTATCAAGAGTGACCAGCCAAGCCCTTCCTTCCAGAAAACAAGAAAGAGAGTTGGCAGCACTAGCAGCCAAACTGGGCAAGTCTTATCTGGATCCTGCTGGTCTGGGCCCAACATCCTGGCTTCTGCCATTGCACAATGTTCAGCGCAACGCCTTTGGACCACAGGGCCTCTCTGCCCGTTCACATGCACAGCCACTTTCCAACCCCGGAGCCCTGGGTTAGGACACGGTCAGCCCTTCATGGTTGAGTGCACTGCTGGCAGTACTCCATCTGCTCCTAGGGTTCAGGAATGCAATGGAAAGAATGACTCTGGTTTTCAAACTTGTTTCTGCTTTTGAAAAAAAAAAAAAACTATGGTAAGAACACAACATAAGAAGCACCTTCTTAACGATTTTTAAGTGTGCAATACAATATTGTTAAGTACTAGCAAAATGAACGGCAGAGCTCTAGAATTTAAGCATCTTGCATAACTGGAGCTTTATACCTATTGAATTGCAACGTTTTATTTGCCCTCTCCGCAGCCTCTGGCAACCACCATTCTACTCTCCGCTCCTGTGTGTTCGACTATTTCATGTACCTCATACAAGTGGAATCACGCGGCACTTGCCATCCAGTGACTGGCTTATTTCATTTAACATAATGTCCTCGAGGTTCATCCATATGGCAGGATTTCCTTTTTAAAGGCTGAACGATATTCACTTATATGTATAGAACATATTTTATTTATTATTCACCCTTCGATGGACACGTAGGTAATTTCCACATCTTGGCCACTGTGGATAATGCTGGGTTGAACATGGATATGCAAATATCTTTCGAGATCCTGAAAAAAAAAATTTTTTGGATGAATATACAGAAGTAGGATTGGTGGTTTATATGGTAATTGTATTTTTAATTTTTTTGAGGAACCTCCAGGCTGTTTTCAATAACAGCTACATCCTTTTACTTCCCACCCCAACAGTGCACCCAAGTTCCAGTTTCTCCACATCCTTGCCAACCCTGTTATCTCTGTTTGTTCATTTCTTTTTGATAATAGCATTCCTCCTGACAGGTGTGAGGCGATATCTCATTGCGGTTTAATTTGCATCTCCCCGATGACTAGTGATGTTGAGAAATGTCCATTCAAGTCCTTTGCCCATTTTTAATCGGTCTGTTGGTTTTTTGGTTTGTCGATTCGTTTTGTTTTGCTCTTTAGTTGAAGAAGTTCTTTATGTATTTTGGATATTAACCCCTTATCAAATATATCATTTGCAAACATTTTCAAGCAATGTATTTGTGAGCTCCCTGTGATTCGTTGTTCTTAAGTTTTACTTTCTCGGGTTTGAGTTCGTTGACTCTGGCTTAGGTTTGATTTGCTTATGTAACCTACCAAAGCATTAGAGCCCCTCAGTCTAATGGCCTCCTCCTTCAAATGCTTTAACCATACCCTTATTTCTAGGTTTCCCGATTCTATGAATGGCACCGTGGAGTCACCTAAGCCAGGAACTTCAGTCATCCTCCACGCCTCATTCTCCTCGCTGCCCATAGCCAATCATTTGCTAAATTGTGTCATACTTGCCGTGGCAGGTTACACTTTTTCGACTTGGATGTGCCCTGTATCTCTAACACAGGTCATTCTGGAATCCCATCGAGAGTTTTTAATGACCTCTCCTCAAACCTAGGTAGATGTTTGGTCCTGCCTTGACCGATAGGTGCAGGAGTGATAATGATTGTTATCTCCTGAACCTCAGTTGCAAATATAACCACCTCACAGTCTCGGGATGCACACTCTTGAAGCCCCACCACCACCTATGAGGGACCCAACACAGCCTGTGAGGAGGCCCGCATGGAGAGGAACCAAGGCCCCAGGCCCTCAGCACTCGCTAAGCTGTTAGCCAACAGCCAGGTGATGCTCCATTGACTAAACAGAGATAAGCCCTGGCCGCATCGCAGATTCGTGTGAAAGATGAATGACTGCTGTTTTAAGCTACTAAGTTTGGGGGTGGTTTGTTAACGCAATAGATTACGAATACACTAACTTAGAAATGTCTCTTAAATCTATGATATGATCTATCTATGAAATCTGTGATCTTTGTTCTCCCAGGTCAGGTCCTTGTTACCTTGCTTAACTGGGAAAAACCTGCCTACAAATCTTCTGGAAGTAAAACTCTGCTCAAAATAGTAGTGAACACTATTGAATGCTGATTTGCCTACAGCGCTAAGTGCCTTAAATTCATGAGGTTATTTAATCCCCACAATTCTACTAAGTGTTTTGATGCTGAAGAAATGAATTTATCTTTTTTTAAAGATTTTATTTATTTTATTTTTAGACAGAGAAGAAGGGAGGGAGAAAGAGAGGGAGAGAAACATCAGTGTGTGGTTGCCTCTCACACGCCCCCAAATGGGGACCTGGCCTGCAGCCCAGGCATGTGCCCTGACTGGGGAATCGGACTGGCAACCCTTTGGTTCGCACACAGGCCGACGCTCAATCCACTGAACTACACCAGCCCGGGCCTGAAGAAATGAATTTAAATAGATGAAGCAACTTAAGGAATTAACGTCCCTTTTCTACAGAGGAGGAAATGATATTCAGAAAGGTTACTAACTAGCCCCAGATTCAAATCTAAGTCTCTCTTCATCCAAGGTCAGTGCTTGTAACCACCTTCCCTGCTCAGGAATTTCCAGTGGCTCCCATTGCTCACAGGATAATGGCTTAAACCTGACTCCCAACCTGATATCCAGTTGGGACACAATTTAGTCCCAACTACCTTTGCAGCTTTGGTATTGTGGCCTCAGGTCTAGGCACATGAATTTTTCAGTTCTACTTATTTTCCGTGAGTGGTGCAAAGAAACTCAGGCTGTCAGTTAATCTAGGCTCCGCCACAGTCACTTACTCTTTTCAGGACTCGGTTTCCTCATCAAAAAATGAGACGATTGAACAGCTCATTTAAAAATTCTCCTCCAGAAATAATTCTGTGTAGTGTGGAAACTGTCCTCTTGTACTTTTGTGCTTCCTGCTTCTCCTAGAGCCCCAACACCTGCGCCCTCATCGGGGCTCATGTCCCCACTTCTGGGAAGGTGAGAGAAGACAGGAGACTCAAAGCTCTACGCTTTGGTGAATATTCTCCACTTATCACATCTTCAGAACTAGCTTCATGTCGTGGAGCAGAATCCGCTCTTCTGGAGCTCTGAGAGAAGAAGGAATATTTTCTCCTGATGTTTGTGAGATTCTACTCCCAGTGGTTTTTTGAGGCTGAGCATTGGAATGCCATTAGATAGCACTGAGCGGGGAGGAGGTGGCACTTAAGAAGCCGAGGTTTACCCTCTTGCTTCCAAAACATGTATTTTGCATACTTTCTGGGCAGTGGTGCAATAGACCATTAAGTCATGATTTTCCAAGGCCAAGTTTAATCACTGCATGGGTCAATTATGTCTGCACACTTAACCTTAACCTTTTCAGATTCTCAGCGGCTTTGGGTTGTAAAATTTTAAGGAAGAAGGGTTGGGGGGTGTTTTTAAATATGTGATTTATACATCTTTCCATTTATTTTGTGGAAGTTTTATAGAAGTTGATTTGAAACCTGAGATACTCTTAAATTGAAAGGAGAAAGAGTCCTGCTCGGGCCTGGTGACTCGGTTGGTTGAAGCATCTCCCCATACACCAAAAGTTTACAGTTTCGATCCCTGATCAGGGTGCATAAGGGAGGCAAGCAATCTATGTTTCTCTCTCACACTGATGTTCCTCTCTCTTTCTCTCTCTCTCTTCCTCTCTCTCTAAATATCAATTTTTCAAAAAGCTTTTATTTATTTACTTTTAGAGAAGGGAAGGGAGGGAGAAAGACAGGGTAACATCAATGTGTGGTTGCCTCTCGAGCGCCCCTACTAGGGACCTGGCCGGCAACCTAGGCATGGGCCCTGACTGGGGTATCAAACCAGCGACCCTTTGGTTCGCAGGCCGGCATTCAATTTACTGAGCCGCACCAGCCAGGGCTCTAAATATCAAATTTTTTTTTTAAACATTACAAAAAGAAAGAGGAGGAAGAGCCCTCCCGGGATTCTGTTGTTCAACAAGTTAACCATGGCAGAATAGATTTGCCCCTAGAATCTTCTTCTGGATTTTGTCCAGAATTCTATTCCTTTGAATTTATTGAAAATTTGTTTTGTTTTTAGTTCCCAGTTCCTCTTTATTATTGTTATTTTGGTGCTAATCTCTGTTTACCCAGGTTTTGACATTTTTACCCCAGAATTAATTACCCCAGATGGTCTACTCTACTGTGTTTTCCAAGCAAACAAAGTGGACAGGAAGTATGAGCTTCCTGAGCAAACTGGCTTTCCGTTTTAATATGAGACTTCTCTTTTTAGAAGGTTGTTTATCTTATGTCTACTTATCTTATTTCTAATTGATTAAATGCTTATTTTTACAGTTTGCATCTGATTAGATTTTACCTTTTTCCATTTAAAATTTGGTCCTGATATTTTGCCTTTTGCTTCCTCAAGTCTCCTTTGTGGAATCTATTGTTCTATTTAATTGGAGTTGCTAAATCCTTGCTCAGGATAACTTCTCCACACATGGAACTTTGGCCTAAGGTTTCTTTTCACTTTTAGCCACTTCCCTTCACATTGCCAGGTGAGTGATT
>PVJD01001589.1:28719-256503 GCA_004026545.1 Mormoops blainvillei | reverse complement strand
CATAGCTCACAGATCAGTTTCTTGTCCACTTGGAGCCAAGAAGTATTCGATAGATACAGGAGGGTAGAAATGAAGGGATGGTCTAGGCAGGTAAGGGGGAGGTTTTTGCAAGTAGTCGGTGGCATATTCATGGCTTTCAGAGAAAGTGGTGGTGATTTTCTTGGAATCTGGATCCTACCTTCTTTTTGTTCTTTAGTTTCTGGTCATTGCCGTGGCGATTGACAGCTGTCATGGTGCTGGTAGGTGTGTCATTTAGTATGGAGACTAGATTATAATGAGGTTGGAGGTCACTTAAGAAGCCATCTTAGTCTTAGCTGGTTTTAACTGGTCCTTTCTGAAGAAGTATTAACTGCAGGCCCTCCTGTTCTCAAAGATAAACAGGGTAGTGTAGGATAGGGGTTTAACCAGGTCACATAGGCCTACTGTGAGGTAGGTAACAAATCCCCCCTTTCTTAGTTTCCCTCATTCTTGAGGGATGCTGAGGGACGAAGGTCCGCCTTCTGTAACTGTTTCAAGCTAAATCAGGGTTTTGTAATTGGACCCATTAGAGGAGTGAAACCCTTGCTTGGCTAATCTTAAATAAGTCAGTCTTCTGGCTGTAGTTGTAACCATCCCTACCCTGGGTAACTATCATCTAAAGCTTGATTGATTCAAGTCTTTTAGAACAAGAGAAACTAGCCCTGAGGGTGTTACTACCTCGATTGACATTCCTACCGAACAGCAGCTTGAGGTCCCATAAAGACTCACGGGATATTGAGTTCCGGGCAACTTCAGGTCTAGGCCAGTCACCTGTTTTACTCTGGTGTGATGGCTCCAAGGCATTATTCCCTGTACCACGTAATTTTTAAAAGATTTTATTTATTAATTTATTTATTTTTAGAGAGAGGGAAGGGAGGGAGAAAGAGAGAGAAACATCATTTGGTTGCCTTCCTTACACGCCCCCAACTGGGACTGAACCCGGCAACCCAGGCATGTGCCCCGACCAGGAATCAAACTGGTGACCTTTCGCTTTGACGAATGACCTAGGCACACCACTCAGGGCTGCACTATGTATTTTTGATAAGTGGGAATGAGCAGCCCTCCCACTGCTTCTTGGTGTTGTGTAGACTTCTCAATTTGAGTAGCCGTTAGTCGATAACAAGACGCAACATTTGGCAGTCTGAGGGTAGAGTAATAATAGCATATGGGCTACCACGATAAAGATATTTTTCTAATTGTTTAGGCTGTAATTTTTGCTCTGCCTAGCTGTTATATTGACCCACGTCTGTTTTGTGGTCCACCATCTACTTTGTGGCACTTGGGAAATAAAGAAGCAACGCTTCATTTGTAACAGGAGTTTAATAAATGCCTAGCGGATGAGAGAATATTAAATTAAGAATGTAAAGGAAATTTGTGGAATGAGAAGATTAGATTTTTAAGTAATCTGTCTTTTGAAAAGAAGCATCAGATTTTATAGTTAAATTTGATTATAGTTGAGAAATGGTTTTAATAGTTTATTTCCTTATAGCCCCCAGAGGACATCAGCTGCATTGCATGGAACAGACAAGTCCAGCATATTTTAGCATCAGCCAGTCCCAGTGGCCGGGCCACTGTATGGGATCTTAGAAAAAATGAACCTATCATCAAAGTTAGTGATCACAATAACAGGGTAAGTATGTGACTGATTTGTGATGAATATGTTGTATTTCTTCTATAGGTAATCCTACATCATTATTTGTCAGAGCTGGCAACAAATCAAATTTCTGTAACGTGAAAACCTGTATTTTCATGGACCAATCATGTTGGAATGATAGGATTTTTATTTAGGGAAAATAAAGTTCTTAGTAAACTATGTTGGATATTATTAATGATGAAGAGAGATATTTGGGCCTTATTCCATCATGTTCTGGTTGTTTTGCTAGCTGTTTCAAGGCATTACAGCCACTTTATTTTTAATTTTTTTTAAGTAACTTTTTTTTTTTAAGATTTTATTTATTTTAGACAGAGAGGAAGGGAGGAAGAGAGGGAGAGAAACATCAGTGTGTGGTTGCCTCTCACACACCCCCTACTGGGGACCTGGCCCATAACCCAGACATGTGCCCTGACTGAGGAATCGAACCGACAACCTGTTGGTTTGCAGGCTGACACTCAATCCACTGAGCTATATCAACCAGGCAGCAACTTTTTAAAAATTTTATTTATTTATTCTTAGGGGAATTCAGAGGGAAAGGGAGGAAGAAAGAGCAGGAGAGAAACATCAATCGGTTACCCCTCGCACATGTCCAGACTGGGGACCAGCCTGCAGTCCAGGCATGTGCCCTGACCAGGGATCTAACAGGTGACCTTTCACTTTGCAGGGTGACACCCAACCTAGCTACATCACTCAGGGCTACAGCAACTTTTTCATTCATCTCTACCTTTCTCTAAAATGTATGGACTTTCCCTGAAAGTAATTTTATAACTGTGAACATGTAGTTTCCAAACTCCTGGCTTCATATCTTCTATTAGGTACTACTAAAGTGAGCTAATAGTCTTCTCCCACTTGCCCAGTAGATGCTGCCTTATAACACATTACATTTTTTACCTTAAATTCCTTAATATTATGTCATGTCCTGTAAGATAATTTAGATACTATTAGGGCCTTGTGTTGTTAGTTTGTTTTTAATTACATTGTATAGTTTGACATTTTCAAAAAAGCTTACTAAAATCAGAGAATACATATATTATTTTTTAACAGCAAAAAATGATTTAGAAGAATATTTCTTCAGGGTGTTGTTTTTCCATGAATCAGGAGTTTTAAAATGAGTTTCAGTCAAATAAAGTATATAATAAACATTTCAGTCATCTTCTGGCATACTTAATAAGGATCTGAACTTCCAAGTAATTCTCAATTATGTTAATTTATCCCCATGTGAAAATTTGATGGTAGTTGTGTCTTAGACATATTATCTTGATTGTTTTGATGAAACAGAAGATGTGGATTTTTACTATTAAAATCTTGGTTGGTTTTTTTTGAAGGTGTTAAATTTTAAAGTTAATATAAAACTTCCTTTTAGTTACAATTTTGGCAGGAGAACATATTTTTGATATAGAATTATTCTGTCCCAGAATGGCTTTATGTATCAAATAGTTGGATGAATTGAAAACATTTAAACTTTTTACTTTTAAGACTACTGTTTAATAAAATTTAATCCTTAGATTTCTTTTTTCATTTTTATTGAATTTATCGGGGTGACATTGGTTAATAAAATTAGGTAGGTTTCAGGTGTACAATTCTATAATACATTATCTATATATTGTATTGTGTGTTCACTACCCCAAGTCAAGTCTCCTTCCATCACCATTTGTCTCCCATATGCCCTCTTCAACTTCCCCCCAGATTTCTGTCTTTCTTTAAAATAGACTTAAGCCTGAGCTAATGTTTTCTATTTTTTGTTTCAACAAAAGCATATTCCTTAAGTTCATTTGGCTTTTCATAAAATAATATGATCGATAAAATATGAGCCTTAACTATCTGCAGATGCATTGCTCTGGGTTGGCGTGGCATCCCGATGTTGCTACTCAAATGGTCCTCGCATCTGAAGATGATAGGTTACCAGTGGTCCAGGTGTGGGATCTTCGCTTTGCTTCCACTCCACTCCGTGTCCTGGAAAACCATGCCAGGTATCATGCTTCTCTTTTAAGGAACTTAATTTTTTATTTTTAAAAATATTTACTTACAACTTTGCATTATCAGATAATTTTTATTAAATTATGGAATCCGCTTTGTCTCTATCTTGTAAAAGTTAGTGTAAATGGTTTTTTTTAAGCAGTAGTCATCTGATTTTCTGTACCCCACAATGGTAACTAAATAATATTGTAAAAATATGAGACTATATAGAGGATTTTCCACTCCTTACTTCAAGTAATTTAATAGAGCAAAATTCCAGTAGATCACGACACTTCAGGACAACTCTCGACATTATACAATTTGCTTTCTCTTAGGATCATTATACTTATGAAGAGTCTTGCCTAACATTCAATGTCAAGTAAAAATTGAAAAGTTTGTTTTATTTCTAAGTTTTTATTTTGATTTAAAAGCAAACATTTTTGAGAAAGTAGATGGTTCATTCTGCCTTCAGTTTTAATAAATGTATGGATGCTCTAAAAAGACATGAGAATTTTCCATGTTAGTTTTAGTAGCATTAAATTTAATTAGTAATTTGGCAAATTTCCTGTTATTGATGTTCAAGTTCCCAGGGAGCTTACATATATTTGTTCAATTATATTTTCTTTTTATTTATTTATTGCTTTTTAGAGCGAGAGGAAGGGAGAGAGAGGGGGAAAAATCAATTTCTTGTTCCACTTATTTATGCATTCATTGCTTGATTCTTATATATGCCATACCCAGGGATTGAACCTGCAATCTTGGCATTTTGAGACAATGTTTTAACCAACTGAGCTATCCAACCACAACCTAAGCTAAAGGTTTAAATCCCGTTTTCCCCCTGTGTAGTGGATTTGCACACTAAAAAGTCTTAAAGTCTATGACCTCTCCTTGAGTTTCTTATAAAGGAGAAAAGAGTCCAGTCAAAATAAAATCCCTATTGAGATGTTATACTTTGACCAGCTTTTGGTAAAGAAGGGATGATTCTGAGAAATTTTGTTTGTTTTTAGTTATATTTTCTTGATTATGCTATTACAGTTGTCCCAGTTTCCCCCCTTTCCCTCATCCACTGAACACCACCCACTCCCTCCGGGATGCATGTTAAGTTCTTTGGCTTCTAGATTTCCTATACTGTACTTTGCATCCCAGTGGCTATTCCGTAATCACAGTTTGTGCTTTTTAACCCTTTCACCTTTTCACGTCTTCCCCCAGTGCCTCATCTCATCTGGCTGCCATCAACTCGTTCTCTGTATGTATGATTCTGTTTCTCTTCTGCTTGTTTGCTTAGTTTGTTTTTCAGATTCAATTGTTGATAGATAAGTATTTATTGCCATTTTGTTGTTCATAGTTTTGATCTTCTTTTTCTTAAATAAGTCCCTTTAACATTTTATATAGTAATGACTTGGTGATAATGAACTCCTTTATCTTTTTCTTGTCTGGGAAGCTCTTTATCTGCCCTTCAATTTTAATGATAGCTTTGCTGGATATAGTAATGTTGCTTGTAGGTCCTTGCTTTTCATGACTTTTAATATTTATTGACAATCACTTCTAGCCTGCAAAGTTTCTTTTTTTTTTGATTTTGAGAAATCAACTGACAGTCTCATGACAACTCCCTTGTAAGGAACTACCTACTCTTCTCTTGCTGCTTTTAAAACTCTCTCTTTATCTTTCAGCTTTGGCATTTTGATTATGATGTGTCTTGATGTGGTCCTCTTTGGGTCCATCTTGTTTGGGACTCTGTGCTTCCTGGACTTGCATGTCTATTTCCTTCACCACCTTAAGGAAGTTTTGTTTCATTATTTTTTTCAAATAGCTTTCCAATTTCTTGCTCTTTCTCACCTCCTTCTGGCACCCTTATAATGTCAGTATTGAAATACTTAACGTTGTCCTCGAGACTGCTTACACTATCCCCTTTTTTAAAAATTTTTTTTTCTTGTTTTGATTTTGTTTGTTTGTTTGTTTCCTTATGTTCCAAATCATTGATTTGATTCTAGACTTCACCCTCTCTACTCTTGTTTCCCTTTAAATTGTTCTTTATTTCAATTAGTGTGTCCTTCATTTCTGACTGGGTCTTTTTTATGCTGTTGAGGTAGGTCCTCACTAAGATCCTTAAGTATCCATTTAACTAGTGTTTTGAACTCTGCATCTGATAGATTGCTTATCTCTATTTTTGTTTAGTTTTTTTCCTGGAGTTTTGATCTGTTCTTTTGTTTGAGCCATGTTTCTTTGTCTCCTCATTTTGACAGCCTCCCTGTGTTTGTTTCTGTGTATTAGGTAGAGCTGCTATGTCTCCAGGGCTTGGTAGCGTGGCCTAATGTTGTAGGTGTCCTGTAGGGTCCAATAGCACAGCCTCCCTTATCACCCCAAGCTGGGTGCTTGAGGTGCACCTTTGTGTGGGCCGAGTATATCCTCCTCTTGTATGCAAGCCCTGATTGCTATTAGTAGGTCAATGGGAGGGATTTAGCCAGGCCAGTCAGCAGCAAGGACTGGCTGTGACCACAGACCACCACTGGCTGCCGTCTGTGGAAAATCAGCTATGCAGGGGCCCACACTACAGAGCAGGGCTTACTTCCGCAGGACTGCGGTGCCCTCTTGTGGCCACTTGGCATAAGCTATAGAGTGGTCTGCCACTGGGTGCTTCTGCTGTGCTTGGAGGTGCCCTAGTGAGGCAAGGCTGTGAACCAAGGCCAGCTTTTGGTAGTAGTGCTGGCTCTGGGACCACTTAGCAAGATTTGGGGGCTCCCTGAAGCCAGCCTCTGCTTGTTTGAGCAGATTTAGGAAGATCAGAAGCATGTGCCAAGACAAGTCTTTCTTATGGAAAAGCCACTTTAACCACTTAGGAGAGCCTGTAGGTTGGGGGCGGGGGACTCTTGGAATCACCATGACTGGGCAAACAATGCAAGCTAGGTTGGTATGGTGCCTGCCATGCTCTGTGGCTCTGTTGGGGAAGGACTCAGAAGAGGAGCAATGCACCCTGGCTGGTGTGCCTCCGTGGATTGAATGCCAGCCTGCAAACCAAAGGGTCGCCAGTTCAATTCCCAGTCAGGACACTAGGCCTGGGCTGTGGGCCATTCCCCAGGAGGGGGCGCACAAGAGGCAACCACACATTGATGTTTCTCTCCCTCTCTTCCTCCCTTCCCCTCTCTTTAAAATTAAATAAAATCTTCAAAAAAAAAAAAAAAGAAGCAATAGCCTCTGCCCACCTTTCTATCTTGGAAAAAGCTGTGCCCAACTCTTGCTCTGATACCAGACACTTCAGTTCCTCTCCGTATGCCACTGGTGCCTTTCACACTGTCGCACTGGTGCTGAAGCTCAGTGGGAGTGAGTCTGAGGATGTCCATGTGCGGGCCCTTTAAGAAAAACGGCCTGGGAATCCAGCACTTTCTTCCATGGACCCAATCTCCACTGGTTTTTATAGAAACCAGAAGCGATGGGGACTTTTCTTCCTGGCACTGAAACCCCTGGACTAGGGGTCCTGGTGTGGGGCTGGGGCTCCTCGCTCCCAAAATATCCCTCCCACTTTTTATCCACTACATGTGCATGTGGTACCAGCCCGTGCTGAGTCTCTGTGTCTCTGCCGCTCCAACCAGTGTGGATGGATGTGGTTTCTTCTTTAATTCTGTGGTTGTAGGACCTCCATTCAACTTGATTTATGCTGATTCTGAGTGATGGTGGTTCTATAGTTTAGTTGTCATTTTAATGTGGTTGTGTGAGGAGGCAAGCCATGTTTACCTAGGCTACCTTCTTGTGTGGAATTACAGCCCCCAGGTCTGGGAAGACAATGGCACCATCAGCTTCAACATCACTCATGTCACAGAACACATACCACAAGCCCAAGGTCTTTCCAGAAACCTCTGACCTCGTTCTCTGGAAGCTGTTGCAATTGATTCTGAGAAACTAATAATTTCTCTCATGGTAGATAAGGTTTTTTTAAAAAGTCATTGAACACATTCTCATTGAACACATACTCTGTACCAAGCACTGCACAAGAATTCAATAATATTATAGATAAAAACTTATGCCGTCAGAGAGCTTATAGGGTAGTGGGAGGACAACTAACACTTAATATAACATGTAAAGTATGCAAGCACTTTAAATGTTAGCTTGATTAATCCTTATAAAAAACCTATGATGTACATTCTATTATCCCCTTTTACAGATTAGAAAATGAAGCTCAGCAAGGGTAAATTTGGCCTCGGTCACATACCTCAAGTACTGACCTCTAGCCCAAACATTGTAATCTCAGAGTCAATACTCTTAATGCTTCACTGAATTTTAAAATTCTGTGAATTTTAGGAATGACTGTGATTTAGCAAGACACATATCCATACTGGGTACCAGGAGCAAAACAACCTCTCTGATTCTCAATTTTCTTCCTCTAATATGTGCAAGAGTTGGAGTTTATAACCTTTACGGTTACTTCCAGATCTACAATTCTGTGATTTAAAAAAAATATTTAAAATCTAAATGTTCTTTAAAATGTGATAGTACATATGATACGGATTTCTTGAAAAGACATCCTTGACATGCTTTGAAACTCTTGACAAATATGATTGGATTCTAAAGGGAGAGGCAGTTAGAAAGCACATTATTGATGAAATTGAGGAAATTTGAATATGCGCTATTTATTTAAAACAATTGTGTATAAATAGTAAGTATTTTCAGTTTGTAATTGTATTATGGTCATATAAGCGAATGTTCTGATCCCCAGAGATAAGTGTAGAGGTGACATGTTATAGTATTGGCACTTAACTCTCAAATAGTCACAGAGAGAAAGACATTTAATAAATATGGCCACAATTATGAATCTAGGTAGGGATTATTAGGGTATACATCACATTGTGCTTATAATTTTTATAAAGATTTTAACTTTTTAAAAATAAGCCATTGGAAACAAAAGTCATACTATTTGGATCCTTTTCCTATACCATAGTTTCCTGATTCTAAGATGACGTAGGCTGTAAGAAATATAAAATTAAAAACAACTTTTTGGGGAGCCCTGACTGGTGTGGCTCAGTGAGTTGGGTATTGTCCTGCAAACCAGAAAGGTTGCCAGTTCAATTCTCAGTCAGGGCACATACCTGGGTTGCTGGCCAGGTCCCTGGTTGGGGGCGTGCAAGAGGCAACTGATAGATGTTTTTCTCTCAACATTAATGTTTCCCTCCCTCTCTTTCTCCGTTCCTTTCCCTTTCTCTAAAAATAAATAAATAAAATTTTAACAGCTCCTTTTAGGGGGAAAACAAAACACCTCTAAATATGCACATTGAAAACTAGGTTTATCTTTGTTTTTTAAATTTTTTAAAAAACTATTCATCTTAAAACTACTGTGATGTTTTCAGGAGAATTGAGGGACATTAATTTGTATGGGTTTTTTTTTTAAAGAAATATGCAAACAAGCCCTTGCTGGGTGGTTCACTTGGTTGGAGCATCATCTCATACACCGAAAGGTTGCAGGTTAGATCCCTGGTCTAGGCACATACCAAGGTTTTAGGTTTGATCCCCAGTTGGGGTGTGTATAGGAGGCAATTTATTGATGTTTCTTTATATAGCTCTCTCTGTCTCTCTCTAAGTAATAAAAATATATCCTTGAGTGAGGATTAAAAAAATAAATGCAAATATACTTCTAATGTATTTTTCTAGTCTAGTATTTTCTACTATCTTGTATTTAAATTTTAGTTTCTAGTATTTTCTTTATGGTATATGATGTTTACTTTCCTGCTTCCCATCTCTAAACAACAAAGGATGAATATAGAAAAGACAAACTGTTAATATCATTTTTGTGTGTGTGATGGTGAGATTTTTATTTTCTTTCACCTAATCTGAATTTTCAGAACACTTACCAAAAATATTACTTTTGTTATACATAGAATAAAAATCAAAAGCTATTAAAATTTAAAAATCACTACAAAATCAGATCTTTTGGCAAGTGTTAAAATTTTTTTAATTGAAAAAATTTCACATACTAGAACTTCTCTGATAACAAAAGCTAGAAAAGGTAGACAAAAAAGGAAATGTGAAATAGTTACATTTCCTGTCCATTTATAGGTAAAACATTTTATTGTTCATATCTTTATTTATATATACATAACTTCAATTGTATAAATGTTTAATGTATTATGCATTTTTTACACATTTATGTGAAGAGTTCACCTTTCTTTATTAATTATGACCAGAATTTAATAGTTATAAATAGATTTCTACAACAGAATTTCTTTTTGGTATATTTTATTGATTATGCTATTACAGTTGTCCCATTTTTTTCTCTCCTTTATCCCCTCCATCCTCCACCCCATCCCATCATCCCTGCACCTCTTAGTTCATGTCTATGGGTTGTATGTATCAGTTCTTTGGCTTCTCAATTTCCTATACTATTCTCAGCCTCCCCATCTATTGTTTTTGTTTTTGTTTTTTTGTCAGCATTTTCCCACCACCACTTTCCCCAGCTCCATCTATCCCCACCTTCCATCCTCAATCCTAATCCCCATTTGGCTTTGTCGATGGGTCCTTTATGCATGTTCCTTGGTGACCCTTCCCTTCCTTTTCCCAGTTATCCCCCGCCCTCCCTCCCCTCTGGTCACTGTCAGTTTGTTTTTCATTTCAATGTTGTTGGTTATATTTTGCCTGCTTGTTTATTTTGTTAATTAGGTTCCACTATGGTGTCTACCTTTCACTGCCTGACTTATTTCACTTAGCATAATGCTCTCCAGTTCCATCCATGCTGTCTCGTGAAGGGTGGTAGCACTTTCTTTCTGCTGCATAGTATTCCATTATGTAAATATACCATAATTGTTTGATCCACTCATTTACTGTTGGGCACTTAGGTTGCTTCCCATTCTTGGCTTTTGTAAATTGTGCTGCTATGAACATTGGGGTGCATAGGTTCTTTCGAACTGGTGTTTCAGGATTCTTAGGGTATAATCCCAGCAGTGGAATTGCTGAGTCAAAAAGCAGTTCCATTCTTAGTTTTTTTAGGAAATTCCCAACTGTTTTCCAGTGGCTACACCAGGCTACATTCCCAGCAGCAGTGCACTAGGGGTCCCTTTTTTCCACATCCTCGCCAGCACTTGTTGTTTGTTCATTTGTTTATGATGACCTTTCTGACTGGTGTGAAGTGGTATGTCAATCTGGTTTGAATTTGCATCTCTCTGATGGCTAGTGATACTGAACATCCTTTCATGTGTCTCCCAGCCTTCTGTACGTCCTCCTTGGAGAATTGTGTGTTCAGGTCCTTTGCCCATTTTTTAATTGAATTGTTTGTCTTCCTGGAGTGAAGTCATATGAGTTCTTTATATACTTTGGAGATTAAACCCTTGTCCGAAGTGTCATTGGCAAATTTATTTTCCCATACAGTCGGTTCTCTTTTCATTTTGCTAATGTTTTCTTTAGCCGTGCAGAGAAGCTTCTTATTTTGATGAAGTCTCATTTGTTTATTCTTTCCTTTATGTGCCTTACTCTAGGGGACATATCAGTGAAAATATTACTGCGTTGAATATCAGATTTTCCTGCCTATGTTCTCCTCTAGGGCTTTTATGGTGTCACGACTTATATTTAAGTCTTTTATCCGTCTTGAGTTTATTTTTGTGTGCGGTGTAAGTTGGTGATCGAATTTCTTTCTTTTTTTTTTTTTTGCATGTAGCTATCCAGATTTCCTGACACCATTTATTGAAGAGGCTATTTTTACTCCATTTTATGCCTCTGCCCACTTTGTTGAATATAAATTGACCATAGAGACATGGGTTTATTTCTGGGCTCTCTGTTCTGTTCCATTGATCTATGTGTCTGTTCTTATGCCAGTACCAGACTGTTTTGATTCCAGTGGCCTTATACTGTTGTTTGATGTCAGTTATTGTGATCCCTCCTGCTTTGTTCTTCTTTCTCAGAATTGCTGCAGCTATTCAGGGTCATTTATGGTTCCAAATAAATTTTTGAATGTTTGTTCTTTATCTGTGAAATATGTCATTGGTATTTTAATAGGTATTGTATTGAATCTATAAATTGCTTTGGGTAGTATGGACATTTTTATGATGTTAGTTACAACAGAATTTTTAACTACACATTTTCTCATCAAAGGATGATCTATAATTTATTGTTACACAATTGATGTTGTTGGGCATTTGTTCTTATTTTTTACTATTACATACTGCATACCGTATTGAATATCTTTGTAATAATCAAAGTACATATGCACTACTAAATTGCTTTCTAGAAAGATTATATGAAATTATACTTTTGTTAGCTGTGTGTGTCTTTAAACCTTAGACAGATAATTTGGAGATTCGGTTTTTTTTCGAGATTAAAAATTTCTTCATCTCTTTCTGTTTTTTATTAGGGGGATTTTGGCAATTGCTTGGAGCATGGCAGATCCTGAATTGTTGCTGAGCTGTGGAAAAGATGCTAAGATTCTCTGCTCCAACCCAAACACAGGAGAGGTATGGAGAGGCAACATTTCTCAGATTTACAGCTATCATAATATTTTATCTCTAGCTTTATTTCTAGAATAAGAAATGTTTCATAGGGATCCTTTAACACACTATTACAGTCAGGACATGTGCTAGTAGACGGAGGTATGTGTGAAATGTTAACTGGTAGGGATTTTTATCCGGAACACTATATAGGCTATGTTGTTTTATCTGGGAAAATTAGTCATTAAAGTAGTATATTTGAAACTAGTAATCACCCCTACCCCCCATTTCCAATAAAAGGTGTTTACCTAGACTCAGAAATACTTAGATTTATTTAACATGTGATTTCTGGAAATTGGTACCTTCAAACTAGGAGTGTTTGAGGTTTGGGTCTTTTTCCTACTTTATCATTCCTGAAGATCCTCTTTGACTTCTGGAAATCAGTACAAATAGTTTTTTAATTTCTCTTATGAATTATTTAACAAGGATATAATATTTTGTAACATTAATTTGTCAAATGTTTTACCCAAAGAAATTTAGATGTAGGAATGCCCTGACCAGGTAGCACAGTTGGTTGAAGCTTAGTCCCCATACACCAAAAAGCTGTTGGGTTTGATTCCCGGTCAGGGGTACATATCTGTCAGAGTGCATATGGGAGGCAGTTGATTCATGTTTCTTTCTCTCTCTCTCTGTCTCTCCCCCCCCCACCCCTCCCCTCTTCCTCACTCTTTCGAATCGGTGAACATATCCTCAGGTGAGGATTAAAAAGAGAGAACATAGAAACATGTCTCCCTAGAAAAAAGAAATTTAGATGTGGGAAATTGTACCTATTTAAATGTAAATGTTATATAAATATAATTTTATTTGCTTTGTGTTATGTACTAAAATTTTCTTTTAATTATTATTTTATTATTCTTAATAGTTGAATGGTTTTCCTCCCTTTCAGCAGTGGGCAAGAGATTGCAGATTTTAATTATAGCTTCTAAACTTTTACTTTTTCTAAGTTAAGATAGATTATTGCAAGTACTTTGCTAGTTATTCTGATGGAACACTGGTAAAAATAAGAGTGTCTTCAATAGGTTTTAATCTATAATATTAAAAACAAGTACTTGTGTTACTTGATTTGTGGTTTAAAGTTTTCAGATGGAGTGTCGTTTATAAGAATGTAGAAACACTAAAGTTAGGAGAGAAAAAATTAAAATGATAAGTTTTGCCTCATATGATTTCTAGACCAAATAATAAAAATCTTGCATCTTACACTGTGCCTTACCAGGTGAGTTCAAAATTCATGAAAATTACTGTCCTAATTTTATCAGTTCTGTAAATTGATTCAATGAATTTTTACACATGATTAGTTTTGTGTGCTTCAAAGTGATAAGCTTTTCATGCATGCTGCAACTAGAAAAAAAATAAATTTTTTTATTCAAATGCAAATTAAAAATACACAAGTGATTCAAATATATGAAGCTTTGAATCTTATCAACCAATTTAAGCACCAAAGACAAGCAGACCAAATATCTTTTCATTTAATTGTTTTCTTGTAAAATAATACATTTTAAATGTTATATAAGCCAAAGTTAAGCTAATTTAACTTCTTTTTCTTTTTAAAGATTCATACTCTACCTGTGCTTTTATTGTGGTGAAATACACATGACATCATTTTAACCATTTTTCAGTATACGGTTCAGTAACATTAGTATATTCACATTATTGTGCAACCATCACCACCACCCATCTCCAGAACTTTTTCATCTTCTATAATTGAATGTGTATACCCATTAAACAGCAACTACCCATTCCCTTTCTTAAAGCCACAAAACCTGTGCTTTATGACCATGTTACTCTCAACACTAATTTTGAGTTAACAATAATTACTGCATTGTAAAGGTTTTATATCAGCCATTTTTATAGTTTTCAATGTTTTTTTCCTTCTAAAAAAACTGTTCATACCAAATTCTGTTTTGATTCTGCAGTAATGAGAATGATGTGTGCCTTCTCGCTTTGACCAAAAGCCAAATTTCTCAGTGAGTTCTTTCAAGATTATTTTTAAAACTTGGTCTTCAAGTAGTCTAAATATAGTTTTTTGGATCTTGGCAAGCAGAAACAGTTGGACAACACACCAGTGATCTTTTATAGTTTAATAAGCTAACTCTGATAGAGTGTCCTGGTCTTTCACATGCATCTACTAATATCATTTCAATAAAAAACAGAAATATCTGTTTTTAAGATGTGCTTATTCCAAACCTGGTCGAAATTTTGAGTAGCATTCCTTTTTATCATAACAGACCATCATAGTGGACTTCCTTGTCCTTAAAAAAATTTTTATACTTGTTTTTCCTGGCTAAAGACACTTTCTAAAAGAGAATATTTAATTAAGCTGTACTTGTTGATCATATTAATTCAGGTGTTTGGGCTCTAAAGTGACTATACTATTTTCTGACTTTTTTTTTTTTCCAAATAGGTCTTATATGAACTTCCCACCAATACACAGTGGTGCTTTGATATTCAGTGGTGTCCCAGAAATCCTGCTGTCTTGTCAGCTGCTTCCTTTGATGGGCGTATCAGTGTTTATTCTATCATGGGAGGAAATGCAGATGGTTTAAGGCAGAAACAAGTTCACAAGGTAATAGGAAATGTTGAGGGTTTTTTATTGTAGCAAATAAAAAAATACCATCTTATTGTGTAACTTTTGAAACTGATGTTTCTGATCAACAAAACTGATTATTTGGATATTGTGATAAAAGAACTTCTTGGATATGACTTAAAAACATAATATAGTCTTATATAAGTTAGAATTTCTCACGTTATTTTTTTTTTTAGCTTTCATCATCTTTTGGAAATCTTGACCCCTTTGGCACAGGACAGCCTCTTCCTCCATTACAAATTCCTCAACAGGCTGCTCAGCATAATATAGTGTTGCCTCTGAAGAAGCCACCCAAGTGGATCCGAAGACCTATTGGTGCTTCCTTTTCAGTAGGTGGATTTGATTTTATGGTCCACAATTGCAAAAGACTTGTCATAGTAAAGTGTTATTATAGGATCACTCTGATGGAAGAAGATTGAGTTTGAGATGTCTCTGTGACTTTTTCTTTCTCCTTTTTTTCAGACTTTGATTTCTTTATTTCAGGATTTTACCCAACCTGAATAAGATAATGATGTGTTCTTATTTTAGGGACACTTAAGTTATACATCTATTTTTTTTTAAAACATTTTGTTCTGTTGCAGTTGTCCCAATTTTTCCCCTTTTGCCCTCCTCCTCCTAGCCGCCCCTCCCCATTCACACAGTCATTCCCCACCCTATTGTCCATGTCTGTGGGTCATTAATACATGTTCCTTAACTAGTCCCTTCCCCTTCTTTCCACCCTTATCCCTCTCCCCACTCCCCTCTGGTCACTGTCAGTCTGTTCCTTGTTTCCATGCCTCTGGTTCTATTTTGCTTGCTTGTTTGTTTTGTTCATTAAGTTCCTCTTATAGGTGAGATCATATGGTATTTGTCTTTCACCACTTGGCTTATTTCACTTAGCATAATATTCTGTAGTTCCATCCATGCCGTTGGCAAAAGGTAGGAGTTCCTTCCTTTCTGCTGCATAGTATTCCATTGTGTAAATGTACCACAGTTTTTTGATCCACTTGTTTACTGATGGGCACTTAGGCTGTATCCATCACTTGGCTTTGTAAATAGCATTGCTGTGAACACAGGGGTACATAAGTTCTTTTTAATTGGTGTTTCAGGATTCTTAGGGTATATTCCCAGCATTAGAATAGCTGGGTCAAAAGGCAGTTTCATTTTTAATTTTTTTTTAGGAAATTGCATACTGTTTCATACAGTGGCTACACCAGCCTGCATCCCCACCAACAGTGCATTAGGGTTCCCTTTTCTCCACATCCTGGCCAGCACTTGTTGTTTGTTGATTTGTTAATGATGGGCATTCTGACCTGTGCAAGGTGATATCTCATTGTGTTTTTAATTTGCGCCTCTCTGATGGCTAGTGATGCTGAGCATTTTTTCATATGTCTGTGGGAGATCTGTATTTTCTCCTTGGAGAAGTATCTATTCAGGTCCTTTGCCCTTTTTATTAATTGGATTGTTTATCTTCCTGGTGTTGAGTCTTATGAGTTCTTTATATATTTTGGAGATCAAACCCTTGTCCAAGGTATCATTGGCAAGTATGTTCTCCCATATGGTCGGTTGCCTTTTCATTTTGATGATGGTTTCTTCAGCTATGCAGAAGCTTTTTAATTTGATGTAGTTCTATTTGTTTATTTTTTCCTTTATTGCCCTTGCTTTAGGAGATATATCGGCAAAAATATTGCTACCTGGGATATCTGAAATTTTACTGCCTTTGTTCTCCTCTAGGTCACAGGGGTGTCCAACATGCGGCCCAACGTAAAATCATAAATTTACTTAAAACCTTTCTTTTTTGCTCATCAGTGTTTGTTAGTGTTTGTGTATTTAATATGTGGCCCAGGACAACTCTTCTTCTTCTAGTGTGGCCCACAGATGCCCAAAGGTTGGACACCCCTGCTAGAACTTTTGTGGTGTTATGATTTATAATTAAGTCTTTTCCTTTTTGAATTTATTGTGACTTTTTCTTCATTTAAAATGTCTTCTCAGGATAAGTGGGACCTTTTCCCTTTTTTCCTTTTTGAATTGTGAAATATATAGGGGGGACTCTAAGAACCCCAGAATTTATTTATAAAAAGTTGTGTATTCTTACATGTTTAAACTTCATTCACCTTCAAAGTCTCTCCATTTGATGCAGTCTACCTATCGAGACTTTTTTCCCACTGCTCAAAATAGTTTTTGAACTCATTGATTTTGATGCCTTTTAGTGCCTCAGCTGTTTTTCGCTTCACCTCTTCCATGTTGGCCAAATGTTTCTCTTTGAGGACCTTCTTCATCCGGGGGAACAAAAGAAAGGTCCCTCGGGGCAAGATTGGTTGAATAGGGAGAGTAGGGCACAGATGTCATGCCATTTTGGGTCAGAAACTGCTGAACACTGTGTGCAGGGTATGCAGGTGAGCTCGTAAATCACCCTTCATGAAATGGGCAAACACATTGAAAGAGTCTTCAAAAAAAAGTTCAGCTGAATGTAGCCTCTTACAAAAACGCCAGCTGGTGGTACACTGATTTAGATGGGTTCCTAGTACACTCACCTAGCCGGTGAAGCCTGTACTACAGGAAAATAATTCCAGGTCCCCACTTCAAACATAACAAAAAATTTCCTATTTGACCATTTTAAAACATACATTTCATTGGCAAAAGTACATTCACATTGTTGTACAACCTTCACACCATCCATCTCTCCCCATCAATTTATTAAACTTGTCTTCCTTGTCTGTCTCTCTTACCTTCATTGCTTTTCTTCTTTTTGGTGGAGGTTATGTCCTTCCTTCTCTTCTTCCCTTCCTTCTAGCTTTTTTCTGCTTGCCGTTTTTTTAAATACGATAAAAAATACACAATATAAAGTTTACTGTCTTAGCCCCTTGTAAGTGTGCAGTATAGTGTGTTACCTACATGCGTATTGTTGTGCAGCAGATCTCAGACTTTGTTATCTTGCAAAACTGAAACTCTATTCCTATTGAACAACTGCCTATTTTTCTCTTGTAGCCCCCTAGTGATCACATTATACTTCCTGCTTCTTTGACTTTGATGCCTTTATTTTTTCATTTTTTATATTTTTTCAAATTTTAAAAGAAAGTTTACTTAGAAAGTCACTGCGGTAGAAGAAGTGAGCCATAGAAGAAAGGGGTTCAGGAAACAAGTTACAGGAAAAAAAATAAAAAGGGACTTTGGAGCTTAGGAGAAAGAGAGAGAGAGAGAAATGTATGCCTTGAAAGAGGTGGGAGGAGAGTTTCAGGTGTGTAGGGTTCAGGCATGTTGGGGTGTGGGGGTGGAAGGGGGAAGGAAGTGAGAGCATGCATGTGGGCACTGGAGATAGAAGGCGGTGGGGTAAGGCGCAGGTATTCTCCATAGAGAGCCTCTGACTTTTATTATTTTAGATACCTCATGTATGGAATCACACTCAGTTTTTGTCTTTTTGTGATTAGGCTATTTCACTTAGCATAATGTCCTGATGTTGTAGTGTATGACAGGGTTTCCTTCTTTGAAAACTCTGAATAATATCTCATTGTATATATACATACCACATTTTCTTTAAACTTTCATCTGTCAATGACATTTAGGTTGCTTTCACCTCTTGGCTGTTGAGAATAATACTGCAAGAAACATTTACATGCAAATGTCTTTGAGATCCTGGCTTTCCTTGAAGGTGCAGGCAACATTTATCTACGTGTACTATATTGCTCTATGTAGGAAGACAGATGGAAAAAAAAAAAAGACAGAAAGACTCTTAAGAACTATTGCAAACCTACATTTCTTCCCTGAAAAACAATGTTTACCAGTATTCTCCCAGGAGAGTGTTAGGGATGGAGAGGCTGGAAGTGTTCTTCCCCTGCTCGTCCCCCTTACAGAATGTGATGAAAATGCCCTCGCTGTGGCCATATGGGGTAGAATGTCTCTGTCCCCCCTCAAATATTTTTGGGCTACCACTATTGATGTTATAGAATTTTTGATTATTTTTGTGATTGTCTTTACAACTGTTGTAAAGACAATTTTGTAAATTACCTAAAAACAATGTTGTAATTTACCTAAACATCCATGTCTTGATATATTAACTTTATATAGTATTAATTGAAACTCTTATGCAATATTAAATTAGCACATTTAATTCTTTTTACCTTTCCAAATTTTTTATATCTTTCAATTTTTGTAAATTATATCACCAAGATTTTAAAAATATTTTTATTATGTTCAGTAGCAATGTTTAAGTTTTCTGTATTTGTTTTGGATGATTAAAAAAACCAATGACTAACACACAGCATTTACAATATTATAATTATGTAGCATTATAACATTAATATTATATAGAACCATATAAATGAATAAACCTAATCATCATATAAAAACTCAGTTTAGGTCTTGCTTTTGGGTGCAGTTTTCTCAAATTTCTCTAGAACTTGGGGGAAACTTAGTGCTTTTGCTTTTCTGTGAAATTCCGTATCATGTGGTATTATCCATACCTCATTTAGCACTTATTTGCACCTGTTGTATCCAGTTTTATTTTAATGTTAAGTTTCTGAAGGATAGTGATTTGTATTTTCTTATGTCTTGACATTTCCTATAATGCCTGAGATAACAAACACTTTGAATATATTAAATATTTAATAAGATAAGTTTGTGTAAAGTCCATAATCCTTGTATAGAAATTACCGAGTATAAAGAACCAAATTTGTTCCTGTACTTTCTTCTTTACCTATATTTTTATGAATACATTAATTAGATATTAACTGTCTACTTGCTATGTACAAGGCAGATATTGGGTACTTTAGGTGATACAAGAATAAAGTAAACACAGAACCTTCCTTGTAAGTGTAGAGGAGACACAACTTTGCTTCTCTCTTCCTAGATTTTTCAACCTGGCCTGAGAATTAAGTTGACATAAGACAGATTAACAGGAGAAAAGCATACAAAGAAGTAGTAAAACCTAGGTTGAACAAATGACAATTGTAGAAAAGTAAAAATATAGAGATAAACTAGAGGGAGATCATTGTTATTTAAAAGTTTTGTTTGTTGTTTAACAAGTTTTGCTTGTACAGATTTCTCTCAGCCTTAACTCTCATCACGGGTGATAAGAATGTTTCTTTACTCTTGGCATAGGGAGAGCAGCTTTCAGGGGAATTACATCCCCCACTTTCAGAAAGAAAAGAGGAGTGCCTTTCTACTTCTGCTCATTTTCAAGTAGTCTTTAGCTCAAAATAACTATTATGCCAAACGGTGTATTTTGGAAAAGTGGCAAAAGTGAGCACCGAGACTGGGAAGTGAGGCAAACACATGTAACTAATAGTTGAATCAAAAGAGATATATAGTACACTGAAGGTACCTGGGATGGAAGAGGTGACATTTGCCTGGGCCTTTAAAAAGAAGTAGCACTGAGTATGTGGAAGTTAGTAAAATCAAGTAGGTTAGAAATTATAGGGCACATTTTATCTAGAAGGTGGGTTTTGTGAAGAGGAATAATAATTGAAGACTTTGGCCAGATAGTGGGGTGTGGGAGAGAGCGTGTCCACTAATTTTATCCAAAGGATATATATATATATTTAGGTCACAATCCTTTCTGTTAGTATGTTTGTAATAAAAACATTTTTTGGCCACATCCTTGTGTTCAAACTGACTTTGTCCATTTTTCCTTTTATAGTTTGGAGGCAAACTGGTTACCTTTGAGAATGTCAGAACGCAGCCTCAGCAGGGAGCTGAGCAGCAGCAGCAGCAGCAGGTGTTCATTAGTCAGGTCGTAACCGAAAAGGAGTTCCTGAGCCGATCAGACCAACTTCAGCAGGTCATGCAGTCACAGGGCTTTGTCAGTTATTGTCAGAAAAAGATTGATGCTTCTCAGTCGGAGTTTGAAAAAAATGTGTGGTCCTTTTTGAAGGTAAAGTTGATATTAAAACAATTTTATTTCATTATTTGTAAATTTAACTATTCCCATTATATTCTAAATCTGTCTTCCTGTTAAAGAAACATTTGGAAGAATGCGATGTCAGGAACCTGAGGATGAAATTAAAGAAACCTTGTGAACAGTATACAACCTAACTTTTTATGTCATGAGTTCTTCCTTCTCTTCTTTGAAAAGCCTAATATAAAGTACTTTATTAATGAGTAAAAAACAGTATGAGAGAAAGACATTCACCAGACCTATTTTAAAATTAGAACTTAGAGCTTAGTATACCAAAAACATAAATATAATAAAAAGTAGAATATTTATTTTTTGTAGTAGCTCCAGTTAGGGAAAATGGGAAAAGACAAGGGGTATAGGGGAGAGAGGCTGGAGGCATTTCTCATCCCTTTTACTGAGTTGCATTTATGACAGTAGAATAACAGAATTTTTGGTTGGTCATTTGCCTCCACTGGAATGTCTTATTTCTTGATAATGAATTTTCCAAAGAAGAGAGATCTTGAATACAATAAGATTACATCCTAAAATTATACAGTTTATTTTTATTAACAGTTTAGAGAGAGCGGAAGGGAGGGAGAAAAGAGAGGGAAAGAGAAGGGGAGAAACATCAATGTGTGAGAGAAACAATGTACTAGAGAAACATTGTTGGTTGCCTCTTACACGCCCCCAACTGGGGACCTGGCTCACAACCCAGGCATGTGCGCTCACTGGGAATTGAACTGGCAACCTTTCAGATTGCAAGCTGGTATTCAATCTACTGTGCCAGGGCTACAGTTTATTTTTATATTTTTTATTAAATATTAATTTTGGGAAAGAGTTTTAGGATATTGAATGTTTCGCATAGTGTGAGTTTTGCATTCATATAGTCTTTAGACATGAGTTAGTTTTTAGTTACAAAAATTATAGTTTAAAAGTAAGCTTTATTCAACTAGGATAATTACTAATATACTTCTTATTTTAAAAATTACTTATTTAAAGAAAATTATTCTTTGGATTTTTTTCTTACAGTGAACCTTCTAGTTGATATTGTAGACTTTAGATATTTTTAATAATTCTACTTGAAATTTGATCAATTAATTAAAAATTAGGCCTTTATATGCTGGTCTTTGTTTTAAGAATATGTCATTTTAAAGGTAAACTTTGAGGATGATTCTCGTGGGAAATACCTTGAACTTCTAGGATACAGAAAAGAAGACCTGGGAAAAAAGGTAAACTTTTAGAAAAGTGAAAAAGTTGTGCTTATACAAGTAAAATATTTATATACAATAGGTTTTTAAAAATACATTTCTACACAGATGATCTCATTCATTCAATAAAGATTTAATAATAATCTGTGTTTGGTTGCCAGAGTTTTCAATCATATTGTTTAATGTAAAATTCCACTTATACTTGGATTTTGAAGCTCTCAGAACCACCTTCAGTTCAAACTTGTTTTAAAGAGCTGTGTCAGGGAGAATTGGGCTTTGAACAGTAAGAGGCTGTGAATCTCAGATACTGGAAATAACACAGATTTTAAGAGGTTGTGTAACCAATAGCTCTTGAGGTGGGGAGAGAGGGAAACTAAGAGATCATCCCGCATTCACTACAGCTTAAGTGATGCTTAACAGGGTACTATTTCAAGCTATCCCAATTTTCCAACCTAGCTGTTTATGCCTTTAGCCCACAATTCCCAACTTGTTTATTGAGTTGGTTCAGCAACAAGTAACTTGTGAATATTTTGGGACAAGAGTGATTTATTGCACTGAACCTGAATAAACAAAAAGTCCAAGTGATGTCGTTAACATTTTAATTTTTAAAAAGATTCCCTTATAAAAAGAGGAAGTTATATTCCAGTTTTATGATTTTCTTCTCTAAGAGGGGCTTAATTATTATTCTGCAGTGTTGACATGAACAGCAGTTAAAACACTGACTTTGGAAACCTTTGGGTTCTTTGTGTAATTAGCATTAGCCCTTGTCATTCTTTGAAAATGACTCAAGTTTTCTGTAGCATTGCATGGTTGTCACATATGCAGTAATGGTTGGATACTATATACTCCAGGCATGCCGAGCACACCCTCTGATGTCAGGCAGCTGTGGGGTCACATCACAGTCCCACTGCTTATTGGCTGTATGTCTATGATCACTCCTTTAGATTTTTTTATATTTAACTTTATTATTAGCCTACATTTCTTGATGCTATAACTTCTTCAGGTTTTTACGAGAGTAATATCAAAATTCTACTGCATACCAGGTAGCAAAAACTGAGGAAATAGAGTTTGTCAGAATACTTTTTTCTTTTAAGATTTTTTATTTTTATTTATTTTTTTTATTTTTTATTGATTTTAGAGAGAGAGAGGAAGGGAGAGAGACAGAGACAGAAACATTGATTTGTTTTTCCATTTATGCATTCATTGGTTGATTCTCGTATGTGCCCTGACCTGTAACCTTGGCGTATCGGGACAATGCTCTAACCAACTGAGCTACCCGGCCAGGGCTTCAAAACACTTCCAATAGCATTTTCTCCAGAGTGAGTACCTGAAGAAATATTTTTTTTAATAATTATAGTTATTTTATTTAAAACAAAATAGAAGAAAATGTGCTTGTTTTGAAGTTTTGTCATTGAACAACAGAGTGAGATATGTGTGCAGTGGAATTCCTTGTGATTGAAACTAAAACCATTGAGAATCAGTTCTGCACAGATTTTATTCTTTTCTTAAACATGCTATCCCTGACCTGAACTTTTATGGATTTTTGCCAATGAGAATGTAGTTAAGAAATGAATGTTTGCTGTAGACCTTCAGATAGAATTCCATTTAGTAGGTGAGTTGTTTTATTTTATTTTTTTCATTTCAGATTGCTTTGGCCTTGAACAAAGTGGACGGACCTGATGTGGTAAGAAGGCCTTTAAAAATAGCTACCTTCTAAAATTTTGGTTTAGGTGATAACAAAGAAGGAAATATAATTTAAATGTGTTGCTTTATGGTATAAAAATAAATGCTGATTGTAGATATTTTAATAAGTGAATAAATTCTCATTTTAAAATAGTATAAATTTAGTTGGTAGAGCATACCTTGCTCTTGATGGTGTATGAATTTTGCAAAAAGAAGAAAAAATGAAATCAATGACTGCTCAGATACTTAAGGTTAAGATCTTTGTTACTAAGGGGACATTTAGTAGGAAAGAAAGGGCAGCTCTCAGCCGTAATGGCTCTTTGCTTTTCTCCTAATGGTGTGTCTCAAATAAATTTACTTAGTGTTGCTTCTTATGATTAAAATAGCTCTGAATGTTTTTTATTGGGTCTTTTGTCCTTCTTTTTCACTAATAACCTTTTAATGCTACATACTTCAACTTCCTCTGCGATTGTTTTGTGTACCAAAGGCTCTTAAAGATTCTGATCAAGTAGCACAGAATGATGGGGACGAAAGCCCTGCTGCTGAAGAGCACCTCTTGGGAGAGGTACTTATTTTTTTCATTTTCAATCAAACTGGAAAAATATCTGCTATTTGTTTATCACACATTGAAATATGGAAAATTTTCTTAACTATTCTTTTCAAAATAAAGATGAAGTATATTTTCTTAGAGATGTTTAGGGTAAGAGTCTGTTTACTAGTTTGACAGAAGTATCATCTCTGAAATCTTTAGTTCTCTGACCTGGCTTCTGGATTATATGGTTTAAAATTAACAGTTGATGTGGGATTAACTTAATTTGGTCAGTTGGACATTATGATGTCAAACTGAAAACAGATTTTATTCAGAAATCCATAGTTTATTGTATGTAAAGTTAATGTTTTTTCCTTGGCACGTTAATATTTAGGGCCCACTGTCGGTGGCATAGGCTTCTGAATTAGTCCATTGAATTTTGGAGTTCAAGTAAAGAATATTTCACTGACTAAACCGATTGTCATGATTACTATAAATGTATTCTGAGTTGTATTTGACAATTTTTACAACTAGTTTAAGAGTCCTTGAACACAGAGTTGTACCATTAACTTTTTTCCTTTTAATTTCCTGAGGTTTTTTTAACGACTAACAATCCTGTAATTACTTTTCTTGCTTTCTTATTATATTTCATCTTGGAAAATAAACAAGTTTTTTCTCTCACCTCATCTTTGACTTTTTCATTGTTCTTTGTGATATGGGAATATTCTGACTATGGAATGTTTCTTACTCTCTTTTACTAAGTTATGAACGTAATTCATCCATAAATTTTTACTATTATTACAAGATGATTATAAAAAACATCTTTCTTGGAAGTAGGTCTCCTAACATTTATTTAACTTGAGAATAAAGGCTATGGCTAAAATCTTCCAAAAAATTTGAACTAATTTTGAGAATACCTAGAAAAAATTGTAGGATACATGAAAGAAATATACTTTCAGCCCTGAACAGTGTGACCCAGTTGGTTGGATGTTGTCCTACAAAGCGAAGGGTCTCCAGTTCGATTGCCAGTCAGGACACATACCTGGGTTGTGGGTTCTGTCCTCGGGCGAGGCACCTGTAAGACGCAACAGATTGATTTTTCTCTCCCTCTTTTTCTCCCTCCCTTCCCCTCACTCTAAAAATAAGTAAAATCTTTTTTTAAGAATGTACTTTCATGTATGTACAACTAGATTAACTATATGTTATGAAATAGAAGATCATTGGAAATACACTTAAGAATAATATGTATTTAACAAAAGAGCAGTTACCAGTATATACTCTGATTATTTGAAAATATTTTGCTTAAGGAGATAAAATCTTCCCCTTTATTTTAATGATGCTATTTGTTTATCAAACATAGTAGATTACACATTGAAGTTACTCAACACATAATAAATTGTGCATTTTTGGCCTTATGTATATTTCAAAAGTTCATAAATGAAGGTTTATCAATTGTTTTTAGAAAGCAAATTTGAAAAATTGTGATTTTAAAGAAAGAAGAGGTTTTTTTGATAAGTTTGTTAGTGAATATAATGAGATCACTATCTGATCTATTCTCTTTTTAAAATTTTTTTATTTTTTTAAATTATATTTTATTGATTATGCTATTATAGTTGTCCTAAATTTTCCCCCTTTACCCCCATCCACCCAGCACTCCCCACTCCTTCAGGCAATCCCCACACCATTGTTCATGTCCTTGGGTCATTCATGTAAGTTCTTTGGCTGCTCCATTTCCTATACTGAACTTTACATCCTCATGGCTATTCTGTAACTACCCATTTGTATTTCTTAATCCCTTACCTTTTCAACAATTCTGCCACATTCCCCTCCCATCTGGCAACCATGAAAATGCTCCGTGTATCCATGATTCTTCTCTGTTCTTGTTTGTTTAATTTGTTTTTTAGATTCAGTTGTTGATATGTATTTTTTGTCATTTCATTGTTCATAGCTTTGATCTTCTTTTTCTTAAATAAATCCCTTTAACATTTCATATAATTATGGTTTGGAGATGATGAACTCCTTCAGATTTACCATGTCTGGGAAGCTCTTTATCTACCCTTCCATTCTAAATAATCACATTGCTAGGTAGAGCAGTCTTGGCTGTAGGCCCGTGCTTTTCATGACTTTGAATATTTCTTGCCAGTCCCTTCTAGCCTGCAATTTCTTTTGAGAAATGAGCTGATAGTCTTATGGAAACTCCTTTGTAGGTAACTAACTTCTTTTCTCTCATTGCTTTTAAGATTCTCTCTTTATCTTTAACCTTTGGCATTTTGATTATGATGTGTCTTGATGTGGTCCTCTTTGGGTCCATCTTGTTTGGGGCTGTCTGTTGCTTCCTGGACTTGCATGCCTATTTCCTTCACCAAATTAGGGAAGTTTTCTTTCATTATTTTTTCAAGTAGATTTCCAATTTCTTGTTCTTCCCCTTACCTTCTGGCACCCCTATGATGCGAATGTTGGACCTCTTAAAGTTGTCTCAGAGACTGTTTATACTATCCTCGTTTTTTTGGATTCTTTTTTATTCTTGTTGTTCTGATTGGTTGTTTTTGCTTCCTTATGTTCCAAATCATCGATTTGATTCTCAGCTCCATCCATTCTGCTGTTGTTTCCCTGTAAATTGTTTTTTATTTTAATTAGTGTATCCTTTGTTTCTGTCTGGGTCTTTTTTTTACTGCTGAGGTCCTCACTAAGTTCCTTGAGCATCCTTATAAACAGTGTTTTGAACTTTACATCTAATAGATTGCTTATCCCCATTCTGTTTAGTTTTTTTTCCTGGAGTTTTGTTCTTGTATTTGAGCCATGTTTCTTTGTCTCCTCACTTTGGCAGCTCCCCTCTGTTTGTTTCTGTGTATTAGGTGGAGCTTCTTTGACTCTGTCTTGGTAGTATGACCTAATGTAGTATGTGTCCTGCAGAGTCAAGTGGCACATTCTCCCCCATCAGCCAAGCTGGGTACTCGAGGTGCGCCCTTTGTGTGGACTGAGTACACCCTTCACTTGTATTTGAGCCCTGATTGCTGTTGGCAGATCAATGGGAGGGATTTACTCAGACCATTCAGCTGCAAGGATTGGCTGTGACCACTCACTACCAACCTCCACCCTCTGTGGAGGATCAGCTGTATAGGGGCATGGTGGCGGTGCTCCACTGTGGCCTATAGCTGTCCACTGGGTGCCCTGTCCCTGGGGTTTCCTGGTTGGTGCACGCCAGTGTCAGCTGCCACCTGTGTTTTGCCCTGGGCCACCCTGCCTTAGGTATGAAGGTATCTGAGATGGCTGCCAGTGACTTGGAGATTCCCAGGTGAAGCCAAGCTGCGAATCTAGGCTGGCTGCTGCCAGTGCTGGGCCTGGGGCACACTGAGGCCAGCTGTTTTTTATTTGAGAGTACTTAGGAAGTTGTGAAGCTTGAGCCAAAACCAGCCATTTATGTGGAAAAGCAGGCTTGGGTGGGCCTATAAGTTGGGTAGTCAGAATCTGTGGGGATCTCCCAGGTGGGTCAAACAGTGTTATCCAGGTTGATTGGAGTCTCAGATATGGCACCAGCTTGCTGGCTCTGTTGGGGGAAGGTTTTGAAAAGGGACAATGGCCTCTGCTTGCCTTGATGCCGGACACCTCAGTTTTTGCCGGTATACTACTGGTGCCTTTCAAGCTGCTGCCCCGGTCTGGAACTCAGAGAGAGTCTGAGTAACTCTGTATGTGGGTACTCTTAAGAGGAACTTCCTAAGGTTCCAGGAGTTTCTTCCACCGACTTAAGCCCTGCTTGTTTTGGCAGCCAGAAGTCGTGGGGACTTACCTTCCTGGCACTAGAACCCTGGGCTGAGGGGCCTGGTGTAGGGCTGAGACTCCTCGCGCCCAAGATCTCTCTCTCAAATTTTTATCCACCACACATAGGTGAGGAACAAGCCTGTTCTGCATCTGCATCTCCTACTAGTCTGGATGTGGTCTCCAATTCTGTAGTTGTCAGAGTTCCATTCAACTCAATTTCTGACAGTTCTGAGTGATGGTTGTTCTATATTTTAGTTGTAATTTTGATGTGACTGTGTAGAGGAGAGCCATGTCTGTCTATACTGCTACCTTGTCCAGAAGTCTTTCTTTTTTTTAAGATTTTATTATTTATTTTTAGAGAGAGGAGAAGAGAGGGAGAAAGAGAGGGGGAGAAACATCAATGTGTGGTTCCTCTTGCACACCCCTCACTGCAGATCTGGCCTGTAACCCAGGCACCTGCCCTGACCAGGAATTGAACTGGTGACCCTTTCATTCGCAGGCTGGTGGTACTGAATCCACTGAGCCACACCATCCATGGCTTGATTTATTTCTTAATGTGAATTACTTAAGTTCTGGTGTTCTTTTGTTTGAGTTTTTAAAATTCTAAACTCTTCTCTTTAATTGGGGAAAGAATTAAGGTTATAGTTATTCTCCTGTAATACTGTATTAAGTATAATTAAGCATTCTTTACCTTTGTTGTTATGCTGTGCTCTGCACTAAAATTACCCAGTCCAAAAATACCCCTGACTTTGAATACTGGATGCTTTTACATTCAGACATGTAGGTAACAAAAGTGTAGAAGATAAGTCTTTTATCTCACAAAGACAACTGTGAGTTTCTTTAAAATTTTCTCAGTAATCTCTTTCATATATATTTTTTTAATTTTTAGAGGTTTTATTTATTTAATTTTAGAGAAAGGGGAGGGGAGGGAGAAAAAGAGGGAGAGAACTGTCAATGTGAGAGAGAAACATTAATCGTCTGCCTCGTATATTCCCCAACCGGGGATTGAACCTGCAACCCAGGCATGTGCCCTGACTAGAATCGAACCAGCAACCTCTCACTCAGCAGAAGGATGCCCAACCGACTGAGCTATACTGGTCAGGGCTGATATAACTTTTTTTTTTGTCTTTTTAAAAATTTTTATGCATAAAAGAGAAGGCATATAGGCCTCCATTTTACTTCTTTTCTCTGATTTTTTTCTGAAAGAAAAGAAATATTGAATTTATATTTACTCAGTGTTTACACGTAGTCTCAGAAATTTATATCAGAACTATATATATTTTTACCAGATTAATCTGTTCTGGGTATGACTAATTGAAGAGAATACAACATCTGTAATTGTGGTATATTCATAAACAGTCTGTTTACATTGCATTTATGTAAGGACACCTAATTGATTTTTTTTTTCATATTTTGCATATTTCAAGTTACTCTTAGTTATCTAAGAAAACAACAATTGCTTAGCTTCAGTAACTTCTGAGCTACAAATAATGGATATGTATACTTCAGTTTGTTTTATATTATTTCTAATGATCTTGACATTAATTTATGATTGTGTAATAGGAGTTAATCCTTAGGGAAGTTGTAGATCTTAAGTGTAAACTTGGATCTGAGCACTTTCTAGAATAACTTGGAATATTATCCAGTCAGTAGGTGAATAATCATATATGAATTTTGTTTTGCCTGTAAATTATTCCACAGCTTCATTCTACTTAATTGTTGCCCTTTCATCTCTTCAGCACAGCAAAGAGGAAAAACGAGAATTTGAATTTCTGCCGTCAGCTGGAGGACCATTTAACATCTCCGTCAGTGGAGGTAAGAATCTGTTGGTTTTTTACTTTGTTTTTTAAACCATTTCAAAGCACATAGTTCTTAAGTTTAAGTTAGAAATATTTTGTTACAGGTGGTAGAGGGTGGAAAAAAAGAACTCAGTTATCATTTAGTATGTGTAATTAGCACTTTAGAAATGGTGAATGTTCTGACATCCCTGTGATAAAAACTGTATGATCTTTATTATTCTAGTTAAACCAATCTGCAAAGTATGGTATCTTACCTGATTTTACTTACATGCTGTAAGTATATTTCCACAGATCTCCAAAGCTTGTATTAAAAACCATCAGTAATAATCAGAAATTAGAATATTTTTCTTCTTCATATGTACATGTAAAAGTTGATATGTGTAATATTTTTTCTTGTAACAAAAAACTTTATTTAACATGAGTTTATTTTTTCTTTATTATAGATATCGATGGTTTAATTACTCAGGCTTTGTTGACGGGTAACTTTCAGAGTGCTGTTGACCTTTGTTTACATGATAACCGTATGGCTGATGCCATAATATTGGCCATAGCAGGTGGACAAGAACTCTTGGCTCGAACTCAGAAAAAATACTTTGCAAAATCACAAAGCAAAATTACCAGGGTATGTTATTTTAAAAAGATAAACAAACAATAACTTTTATGTGATTATAAAAGCAGTACACTCACAGGGAATAAGAAGCATAAATGGTAGGTACAAAATAGACAGGGGGAGGTTAAGAATAGTATAGGAAATGGAGAAACCAAAGAACTTGTATGTGTGACCCATGGACATGAACTAAGGGGGTTGGGGGGAATGCTTTGGAGTGGTGCAGGGTAGAGGGGAATAAAGGGGAGAAAAATATGGGACAACTGTAATAGCATAATCAATAAAATATACTTTAAAAAATTTTAAAAAGCACAATATACTCTTATTATAGATGATTGAAATGCAGAAAACAGTAAACAAAAAAACCCATCCAAAATTTCTTGACCCAGAAATAGCTGTTGTTCATAGTTTGGCATGATTATTTCAATTTTTGTTCTTTTAAAAATTTTTTTAAATTTATTGATTTTAGAAAAAGAGAGAGAGAGGAAGGAAGAGAGAGAAAAAACATCAATTTATTGTTCTGCTTATTTTTTCATTCATTGGTTGACTCTTGTGTGTACCTGAACGGGGATCATACCCACAGTCTTGGCATATCGGGAAAATGCTCTGATCAGCTGAGCTATCTGGCCAGGCAACTTTTGTTCTTTACATATGGAATTTTTAAAATGAATAATACTTTTTATGTTCTTTTATTGTAGAAAAGATAGAATATAGAAAAAAAAATTTTTATTCTCACCTGAGGACATTTTTTTTCCATTGCTTTTGAAAGAGGAAGAGGGAAAAAGAGAGAAACATCGATGTGAGAAACAATGATTGGCTGCCTCGCATAGGCTCCCCAACTGGGGATCAAACCTGCAACCTACTATGTGCCTTGACCAGGAATCAAACCTGTGACCTTTTAGTGTATGGAACGATGCTCCAACAAAATGAGCCACACTGGCCAGGGCTAGAAAATTTTAAAGATAAATATTTAACACCCTCTAATTCTTCCATCAGATTGGTATCTCTCAATCTAAAATTGGTTCCAATTTTCTATGCCTCTTCCTGTGTATTTGTAGAACTTTTAAAAACAGAGTCAGGATCATACATATATATATATGTGTGTGTGTGTGTGGTTTCACTTATAGATATTGTCACAAACATTTTCCCATATTATTGAAGATTCTTACAAAAAATTTTAGTTGGTCTCTAAAATTCTGTAGCAAGGATATATTTTTTCCTTACTTGGGGGTGTTTAGGTAGTTTCTGATATTTTCCTAATACTGATGTTAGTGATAAACATCCTTGTTATACCTAAAGATCTGTGAGAATTTATGATTATTTAATGAGACTATAGTCTTGGAAAGGAATTTCTGGAGCAGAAGGTCTAAACATTTTTAAGTCCCTGCTTTCGATGTTATTAAATTTCGTCTAAAAAAAGTTGTCCCCAGTTTCAGTCCTTTTTACATTAGTTGCCGTCAGTCTCCTAAGCCTTGTCTCTTGTCCCCTGTTATTTTTTAGCCACACTGGCCGCCTTTCAGTTCCTCACCTGTCCCATGTGCCTTTCTGTCTTGGGACTTCGCACCTAGCATTCCCTTGGCCTGAAATGTTTCTTTTTCTTTCTTGATGAAGTTAATTCTGACTTCATATCAAATGTCTGTATGCTTAGAAAGGCGTTTTTGATCCATCAGACCAGATATGACTTTCTGTTAAACATTTCGATAGTGCTATACTTTTTCTTCTCAGAATTCTATAAAGTATATTTGTGTGATTTCCTTTTTTAAGGAAAAATAATACCATATTCTATGTCAGTTTGTTCGAGGATGTATTTCACTTTGCTGCTGTTCATTCTACATGAAATGCTATGAATAATAACAGTTTTTGAAAGATATGATTAGCCAGAGTTAATTTTTATTAATATAGCAAAGACTTTTAATATTCCCTTTTTTTCCTTTCCCAAGCTAATTACTGCAGTGGTGATGAAGAACTGGAAAGAGATCGTTGAATCTTGTGACCTTAAAAATTGGAGAGAGGCTCTAGCTGCAGTATTGACCTATGCTAAACCTGATGAGTTTTCAGCCCTTTGTGGTAAGAAAATGAGCTTTACATTATGTATGCGGCATGGTATATTGTAAATAAAATTGACAAATATTATTGAAAATTTAGAAATTTTCAATCCAGTCAAGATGGAGGCATAGGTAAACACTCCTTGTTTCTTCACAGAACTACAACAAAAAGTACAACTAGACTACAAAACAAGCATCACCCAGAATGGTCAGAAAATCAAGCTGTGTGGCAGTCTGACAACCAAGGATTTAAACAGCCACATTCATCCAGATGAGTAGGAGGGATAGAGACGCACAGAGAGGTGGAGAGGTGCGGAGATGCAAAGAGGCATAGAGACGCGGAACAGGCTGTCCCACATCCATGTGTGATGGATAAAAATTGAGAGGGATACCTCAGGAGCGAAGGATCCCAGCCCCACACCAGACCACCCATCCCAGGGTTCTAGCACCAGGAAAATAAGTTACCTTAACTTCTGGCTGTAAAAACCAGTGGGGGTTAGGGTGGTGGAAGAAACTTCAGGATTCTCAGGAGACTCCTCTTAAAGGGTCCACAACAGATTTAAGACTGACACAGACCCACCCCCCTCTTGTATTCAGCACAAGGGTAACAGCTGGAAGGGCACCAGTGGCATGAGAGAAACTAAAGTGACTGGCAACAGGGTGGTGAGTACTGGAAGACAGCTTCCTCCCAAAAAAAAACACCAGAGGCCAGGCAGCCGCATTATCCCCTCTCCAAGCCCTTCCCTGTACAGAACCACAGAGCAGTGACACGGGTTGCCCTGCCCTGGTGATTACCTAAGGCTCCTCCCCATACAACTTATAAGTGCTCTTTTCTACATTAGGCATGCTACTAAGACAGGGAGTCAAAGCCCGTCTAATACACAGAAACAAACAAAGGGAATCTGCCAAAATGAGGAGGCAGATATGGCCCAAATGAAAGCACAGAATAAAACTTCAGAAAAAAAAACAAAAACAACGAAATGGAGATAAGCAGCCTGTCAAGCACAGAGTTCAAAACACTGGTTATCAGCATGTTCACAGAACTCATTGGGTACTTCAATAGCATGAAAAAGACCGAGGCAGAAATGAAGGTTGCATTAAGTGAAATAAAAATATACAGGGAACCAACAGTGGAGGGGTGAAGCTGAGAACATAAGGAAGAAAAAAAGCATTTAATCAGCACAGCAAGAAGAAAATATTCAATAAAAGAATAGGCTAAAGAGCCTTGGGGATGTCTCCAAATGTACCAGCATCAGAACCATAGGGGTGCCAGAAGAAGAGGAAGAGCAAGAAATTGAAAACTTACTGGAAAAAATAATCAAAAAAATTTTTCCTACTTTGGTGAAGGAAACAGACATGCAAGTCCAGGAAGCACAGAGTCCCAAACAAGTTGGACCCAAAGAGGACCACACCAAGACATGTCATAATTAAAATGCCAAAGGTTAAAGAGAAAGAGAGAATCTTAAAAGCAGCAAGAGAAAAGCAGAGAGTTACCTACAGGGGTTTCCATAAGACTGTCAGCTGATTTCTTAATAGAAACTTTGCAGGCTAGAAGGGACTGGCAAGAAACATTCAAAGTGATGAAAAACAAGGACCTACAACCTAGATTATTCTACCCTGCAAACTATCATTTAGAATGGAAGGGCAGATAAAGAGCTTCCCAGACAGAGTAAAACTGAAAGAGTTCATCATCACCAAGCCATTATTATATGAAATGCTAAAGGGATTTATATAAGAGAAGAAGATCGAAACTATGAACATAAAATGGCAAAAGTTCACAACTGTCAGCAATTGAATCTAAAAAACGAACTAAGCAAAACAGGCAGTACAGGAACAGAATCATAGATATGGAGATCACTTAGAGGGTTATCAGTTGGGAGGGAGAAGGGGGAGAATGGTGGATAAGGTGCAGGGATTAAGAAGAACATATTGGTAGGCACAAAATAGGGGGACGTTAAGACCAGTTATAGGTAATGGAGTAGCCAAAGAACTTACATGCATGACCCATGGACATGAACTAAGGGGGTGTTGGTTATTGCTGAGGGAAGGGGGGTACCAGTTAAAGGGAGGCAAAGGAGAAAAATTGGGACAACTGTAATAGCATAATCAATAAAATATATTTTAAAAGTATTGAAATTCCTAAATCACAAATGTATAGTTTAGTCTCTTTGAAACTATATTGTGCATGTATTGATTTTTTTTTAAAAATCTGATCTTGGCAAAAGAAAAATTTTCATAAACCTACCAGTCACAAATAAGAAAAAGGTGTTCTCATTTGAATACTTTTTTCAGAATTATTAACTACATTACTTCTCCATAGCTAGTCATTATTTTTAATAATACTGTTTTATTTCAGACAGACCAGACTTGGATTTTTGGCTCTGCTGCTTACTAACTGTATAGCCTAGTCAAAACTGCTTTCTAAGCCTTGGTCTATTCTTATGTAAAATGACACGTAATCAGCTCTCACTTAATAAATGTTAGCTTGGTAAAATTAATAATTATAACCCTGTCTCCTGTAGCTCAGTGGGTTTTGCATCATCTGGCAAACTGAAAGGTCGTCAGTTCAATCCCAGGTCAGGGCATATGCCTGGGTTGTGGGCTGTATCCCCAGTTGGGGACATGTGAGTGGATGGGGGCGTGTGAGAGGCAACTGATTGACCTATCTGTCGCACATTGAAGTTTCTTTCCCTCTCTTCCCCTCTAAAAATAAGTAAAATCTTTTTTAAAATTAATAATTATAACATTTGAGTAGAAATTATCATTGAAGGCCATGACTAATCTGGTGATTAAGGAATAACTTATTTGTAAGAATGGAAACTTCATGCTGCTTGGTATAGAAGGAACAGCAATTTGTCAACTTGAAAGTATTATAAGAATATGAAAATTAAAAGATTAACTTTATTTTTATAAATAATTTATAGTAATCCTAGCTTTCATTGATGTTTATTCCAATCGTGCCATGTTTTAGACCACTGTTTACAAAAGCATCCGATGTGATGAAACGGAGTTAAATGCTTATTAGGATTTTTCTGTACAAATAGTGTTTCCATTTTTTTTTTCCTATTAATGTAAATCCATTCTACAGCTAGGTATAGAATCTTGTGAAGTCATTTATTAAATACAGTTTGCCGCACACTTTCAATCACTTAACAAAGAATTGTTTATTGAGCATTTATGTGACGCAGTGATTTTGTTTCTACCTGCAACTCACTGGTTGTGAAGTTTATACTTCTGAAAATGTTACTGGGCTGCTAATGATTTCATATACAGACTGCCTTGGATATAATCTTACTTTGTATTTCTCTTGACCTGTAGATCTTTTGGGAACCAGGCTTGAAAGCGAAGGCGACAGCCTCCTGCGGACTCAGGCGTGTCTCTGCTATATTTGTGCAGGGAATGTAGAGAAATTGGTTGCATGTTGGACTAAAGCTCAAGATGGAAGCAGCCCTTTGTCACTTCAGGTTCATGTTTTGAATCCTTTTTGGGTCTTTCACCCTACTCGTAGTCTAGAAATTGATTTGTTCTATTTCATTGCTTTTACCCTTACTCGTTTACATTTTAGAAGTTCTTTTGCTAGATAATTATGTATATTTATTGCTATATTTGGAGGGACAAAGTTAGAGATGATCGAATAGTTAAAAGGGGTTGCAATTGTTTGTGAGGTCAAGGTTGTGATTTGATACTTAATTGGGGAAGGTAGACGACAAGAGCATGAAAACAGCCCTTACTTTACCTCTTTTTCCTCATGCTCCTCTCTCTGCCTCCGCTGATCCTGTCTGCTTTGGGCAAAGAAAGAAACAATGTAGGGTAACAAATGGGAGGCGTCCCCAGTACCAATAGAGAATCTTCATGGTTAAGGGGAAATGAAAGTAAGAGGTCGGTGTATTCCCATGTAACACTAACACATGGACAAGCAATGAAGTAAAAAATTATTCTCAGGCACTAACTATTAAAATTTTTCCCTAAGCATTTAATCAGCAGAGTCTCATGATATTTCAGTCTAATACTTCTTTTTTTTCTCCCCTCCCTGTAAAGAGGTTTTCTCAGGAGGTTTGTTGCTTTAATGATTACTCTGTTGAAACTGAAAATTGGTAGGAAATCCAGTTTTCTTCTGAGGAAAACAGTTGTTTCACACTTTTGGATTTGTGTATTTATCAAGAGTGTTAGGTAGGATAGGCTCGTGCTTTATACCTGAAGCATACTTCCCCATTATTGAAAGAATTGATATTGAAGAGCAATATGAGAAATTTTGGGTTGAAATAGTAATCCCATTTGTAGGTCACCTCATAGTAGTACTATTATAATATAGATAGTATGATGTTTTCACTCATAGTTTCTCCTATTCCTGCTTGAACCCAATTTTCTGATTTCAGACACTTTGGATATTTACCTCTCTTAGCTCACAAATATCTGGCAGCTTAAGGACTTTTAGAAGGTGGTAGCCTATGTCCTATTCATGAGTAAGAGACCTTCTTCCTCCTTACTTTTTCAGTTGCCTAAATGGTGATAAAATATTCCAGACCTTTCTAAGAGAGATAATAATAGGTACTGTACTTTTAGTAGGTTTTGGAAATCTTAGTAATTCTTTATCTTTTCCTGTTTCCTCTCATATATGTCTTGGTATCTTTGTCTTTCTCCTTTACTGTCGTTTCTTTTTCTCACTTAGGATCTGATTGAGAAAGTTGTCATCCTACGAAAAGCTGTCCAACTGACCCAAGCCATGGACGCTAATCCTGTAGGAGTTCTTTTGGCTGAGAAGATGAGTCAGTATGCCAATTTGTTGGCAGCCCAGGGCAGTATTGCTGCAGCCTTGGCTTTTCTTCCTGAAAGCACCGACCAGGTAATTAGAATTGGTTATTTTTCTTATTTTATTATATGAGTAAGGTGAGTCTAGTAGATAGCACTCAGCATTAAATATAAACATACTAGTAGGTGGAATGTTTTGGAGCAGTCGAATTTCTGTCACCTGACTGTAGGTGAATGTTATGTCTGACAATTCTTCAAGGATCATTTTAGGAGTACCAAGCTGTGCCAGCGAGATAGTATGCTCTTGTAGTATGATAGAGCCCTTCGTACAGAGGGTCATAGTATTTGAGGAAATAAATGGGGAAAGAACTAAATGTGTTTCTTAAGCCAGATGCTCCTACTGTGTACAAGGGCATTTGTGGGAGTCTTCTGTGTTGAAAAACTGTAAGTGTTAATACTTAATTAGACTAGTGGGTTGTAATTGCAAAATTCCCACAAGTTTCATCCCAGATATTAGCAAAGAAGTTCATTCTGTATGCCATCAGCCTGCTACCATCTATGGGCAAGCTTATTTTTAAAGTATTCAAGGCAGAGAGAACTACACTACATTCCTAATTTAATTTCCTTACTTGGTGTGCAGTGAAACTCAGGGTTTTTCATGGTATTGGTTTTAATTCAATTCAATGAGTAACTGAGTATACAGTGACGGACAAGAATGCCAAGACCCTTTCCCTGAGGGAATTTCCAAACTCAAAGTGACTGTTAGACAAGAAACATAGGATACCACAGTGCAGAGCGTTGGCACGGAGGTAGGAGTGCTGTGGGAGCACAGAAGTGGAAACCTAAAACCCATAACGGGGCACGGGTGGGAGTCAAGATGGGGTTTGAGGAAAGTTTTCAAGAAGTAGGGTATTTATATCTATGCTGTGTGTCTGACAGAACTTAATTTTGATCCTCGTAGGTATTTTATTTCTATACGTTTTATTGTGAACTTTATTCTGTTCTTATGGATTTTTTTTTCGTTAAAATTGTTTTCAGTATTTTATCTGTTCTAGGGAATTATCAATAAATTTCATTGGGCAAAAACACATCTGTGTTCCAACACTGTGGAGGTATGACTCTCCAGTTGGTTTTATATATACTTATATGTAGGAGACAGACCATATCTTTCTAAATTGTTAATAAGCATATTAGGTAGTATAGAAACTTAGTTTTTATGATGACTTTGACCTAATAGTTTTATATGACTTTTTACTTAATAAAGTCTCATTTTTATTGATATATATAAGATCCTTTTACTTTTTTATTTTATGACTAACAATCTAAGATCTTTAGATCTTCTAGCCTTAGAATTAAACGCTATTTTCAATACCATTTATAACTACATACATTTTCTACACATTATTCTTTATGATTTTCTTTGGGCTTTTAAATAACATTCTTTATGCAAATGTCATAATTTTTTAAAGATTTTATTTATTTATTTTTAGAGAGAGGAGAAGGGAAAGGGAAAGAGAGGGAGAAAAACATCAATATGTGAGAGAAACTTCAATCGGTTGCCTCCTGCACCCCAACCGGAGACTGGCCTGCAACCCAGGCATGTGTCCTGACCGAAAGTCGAACCAGTGACCCTTGGCTCCGCAGGAGGACACTCAACTAACTGAGCCATGCTGGTCAGGGCACAGATAGCATCATTTTGATGTTACTTCCTCCTGTGTGTCTCAGTAGGCCCTTAGTATTTTGTGAGACTTGGTGATGTCATTATAGTATACAATTATCCTCCATAAAAGATAATAAAGAATACCTGAAATATTTAAATGACATGAATTTATAGAAATACAGTTTTTGAAAATATTAAAATGAATTTTTGCTGAAACATTTCAACATTGCTTTTTTGTTAATATAGAACCTGTGTATAGTCAATTCATACTGTATAGCTATATAGCTATAATCTGTTAAGCTTCTTTGAGTTTGACATCTTACTCTTTTATTTCAAATGTTTTTTTAGATTAACTTTTGTCTTTTTCTCAGATCACTATTTTCTTTCATCGCCATCTTTAATAGTTGATTCTCTTTGGGGGCCTTTTTCCCTACAAAGAAACGAAGTTATATTTTTTAACTACTTTTGTGATTTGTGAACATAACTCAACTACAAGAAAACAACAAAAGAGCAGTGATGAGAAGTGACACAGATCTTGCATGCCACCATGTGGTAGGCTTAATTCAAATCACTGCCTCAGTTAAATGACAAGTTACACTGTATATCATCAACCTTTGGTATCAGTCCTTGAGTATTAGAAACCATAATGTCAGAACCTGATGTGCCAAGGTCTGTTGTAGAATACACAGCATACCAACAAATATATAAATGATCAAGCTTACTATAAGAAAATCAGCATGCTGTCATTTATTTGGGTGAACTCTTAACAATTTGCATTGTTTTCTTCTATTGCTTCTTATAGCCAAATATTATGCAGCTTCGTGACAGACTTTGTAGAGCACAAGGAGAGCCTGTACCAGGACAGGAATCACCTAAAGTACCTTATGAGAGGCAGCAGCTGCCCAAGGGCAGGCCTGGACCAATTGCTGGCCACACACAGATGCCAAGAGTTCCACCTCAACAATACTATCCCCATGTGAGTGATATGGTCCAGATTAAATAGGAACATTTGATGCGTTTCTGTTCAAATTGGTGGTTTAGTTTGTTGGATAAGAGACCTTATCTGCTATGATAAAACTAGACAACATATTGTTTTAGTAGTTACACTTTTTATATTCTTCAGTGGTATTTAAGATGTTTTTAAAAATTATCCCTTTAACCTAGTCTAATAGATTATATTTTAGATACAAATTAAGCTCTCCAGGTAGATTTCTTATTTCTCCATCACTCAACCTTTTTTTACACATGTACATCTGTTCTTGAAACTTCTACAATTGGATTCATCTAACAAACTGTAAGTAAAGTAGTGGCAACAATTTTGTAGTTAATTTTAGAAAATATTTTTAGAAAATAGTCTTTTTTTGAATATTTTTTTCTGAATCATTAGTATAGGTTTATGATGTCTTCTGTATCAGCACAATAAAGGGTATTGAGAATGAACACTTTCTGGAGAAAAGTAACTTACCAAAAGTTTATGAAGTTGTAGGCCATGGGGAATGTGAAGATGATTAAATATGTTTTATTAATTTATTTATTAAATTAAAATTACCAAACATTTAGTGGCCAAAAAAGTGACTCTTGTTGTCTTTTACTATTTCACGTAGAGATGTATTTCTAGACCATCAGATACCATTCATGTTCTTAAAGGACAAGTATATTTTTATAAGTAATAAATGGTCTTGATTGAAAACAAACTTAACAGATACTGTGCCCATTTTAACATAGAACAAATTGCTGATAGACTTGACAGAGTCTTTCATACATTTCATTCCAGTAAATATAAAATCATGAAAACTAAAAAAAAAAATCAAATTGGGCTTTTTGGTCTGTTGTACTTTTGGTTAGTACTTAATCAGGGTAGATAGCATTTGAAATATAACTATGTACAGTACTCTCTGTTTTAACAGTTTTGTTTTTTCATTCATTTGACAAATACTTATTGAGAACCTACTCTGACTTCCTGTCTTTATTCTACGTGTTAGGGGTATATTGGTAAACAAAACATTAAATTTCTCACTCTTGTGGAGATTACACTTGGAAAGTCTGTGACATAGGTAGGGCAGATCAGGTGATGGCAGGGAAAACTGAGAGGTGGAGAGGTCAAGCAACCACCCAGACTTTTAACACATAGAGCTTGAATTATTCAGCATTTTGTGGCTAATTAATTGGCAGATCAGAGCTAGAACTCCCCAGCTAGAACTCCCAAGCCCTGTGAGCTGGACCACACTGTTTCTCAGGATACTGAAATAGTAAGTCATTCTCTACATTGGGAGAAGAGAGCATTTACTCTTTATGTCTTTGGGTTTATCTCTCTTTCTGGGAAAACATAAAACATCAAAAAACTTTTGTTTTACTTGGGCTTGCCAGTCTCATGCTTTAAGAAAAGAAAGACAGATAAATTAAGCAGTGATTTTCATGATGAAAGCTTATGCTATGCTGAATGAGGACAGTGGCTTGTGGTTTTAAAGGAATGTTTACAGGCAGGAGTAAAGGGATGAAAGAGAGACCAAATTTGTAGTTCTGCTCCCACTTCGACCAGCACATCTTGCTGTTGTTTATGTATTGGAGTTTCTATGAAGATTTACTTAACAAAAAAGATTTTGGTGGCTTAAAAAAACTGAAAACCTCTGGACTCCAGGGTAAGCAACATGATGTAGCAGGCACTGGCCTGGGAATCAGGAGACCTGGAATGAGCCCTGGCTCCCTTCACCAGCGAGTTGTATGGATCTCAGCGAACAACTTCATAACTCAGAGCCTTGGTGTTCTCATTGGTATAGGGTGGGGATTAGACTGGATATTCTTTGATGTTCTCTGTCTGATTTTAAGCCTCATATAGGACTAATTTTATTTTCGTGGCTCTAATGATATCTAGAAAAAGGAACTTAGACCAATATGTTTACAGAACTGTTAGTAGCATGAATACTATTAATGCTTCAAAATAACTTTTTAATCAGTTACCTTTTTTTTTCTCAGAATGTCTTCTTCCCTTCCCTACTTACAGGACCTAGCTTTTCCTTCTTATTCTTGACACTTGAATGGCATTTTTCTTTGTGCTTTGATTTAGGTTTTCATATTGATTTTTTTCTACTGCCTCCCTCCCCTTATTTTATTGTGAATGTGTGTTTTTCTTTTGGAATCCCAGCTACTTTGAAAGCAGTTACCTCACTAATATGCCGTCTTGCTGCTCTTTAACATTTTGCTTTGCATATGGCTGTTAATGCCCTTTGGGTTTTTTTTTTCTTTTAACATTTTCATTTTTTATTTTCTGTGATTGGTGTTTCTTTGTTCAATTCAGGTTAGAATTGCCCCTACTGTCACTACCTGGAGTAACAAAACTCCTACCGCCCTTCCCAGCCATCCACCTGCAGCCTCTCCCTCTGACACACAGGTATATCCTTCATTATTCCTCTTTGAGCAGAATTCTGCTCACCTAAATATATATAGTTATATATTCTCTAGTTCCCTTTCTCAGGTTCCCCTTCCCCATCTGTCCACCTGCTTACTACATTTGAATGCATTTAGGATGCAAGAAGCAATTTTTAGCTCAATTAATTTATTTTTCTTATCCCTTTCTCCTCCTTTGCAGTTCTAAATTGACTTGAGCGAGAAAAACATCAACCAAGGTTCTAACAATGGTTTAAATCTGATTTCACTGAAGATTTTATTTTTTTCCTTTCTTTCTACTTTTTCTTTCTTTTCTTTTCTTTTTTCTTTTTCCAAGCATTGCAGAAATTGAAGAGAAGCAGCCTTCACTTATAGCATTTATACTTATATTTTCAAAGTGTGGAGCTGTGGGTGGAATTTAGTAGAGATGAGAAATCCTGGTGACTTATAAATATCATTGACACTTTTATGAGGCTGTTAGCATCTGTAGTTATTCATTGCAATTATTACTTTGAACCTGTCTGATTTCTAAATCACTCAGAATGTGTTGTTCAGAAAATGTGCTCTGAAGAAGATAGAATGTGCAAAATGCAATGTTTCTTACACAATAAAGTATTTTTTTATAGAATTCCATTTTGGAGATTTTAAATCCATCAGGTAAGATTCTTGGTTCCAAATGCAATTCCCCTTTTACTATATTCTTATTTCCTAGGGAGAAAATCCTCCACCTCCAGGTTTCTTAATGCATGGAAATATTAACCCAAATGTTGCCGCAGCTCAGCTTTCCACATCTCCAGGTCATATGCACACCCAGGTACCACCTTATCCACAGCCACAGCGTAAGTAGTGTGACCCTGATGTCCTTTTATAGTAGAGTGTCTTATCCAATGTGGTAACTATTTACTTTGAGGCTCCAAAGCCATTATATAATCAATTTTGGCAAGTAAAGAAAGAACCAATGTGCATAGGGCCCAAGTCCTTACTATAGAGAAACATGGTTTCCTTAGGAAGCATCCTGAATCAACATGCTAGCAAATAGTTCTGTCAGTCCATTCAGAGCACTTGGCTCCTGTTCCTGAGTCTTTACTAAGACCTATTAAAGAGAGTCAATTAGCCCATGATTTGGTCTAAAAAAAGTAGAATTTTAGAAATTATTTGGTACATACTCTTTTCCTTCAGGCAAGATGACACAAATTGCTTTTGGAAAAATGGTTCCAAGGGACATTTGTTGTTGTTTTCCATTTATTTTATTTTTTAAGAAATAGGATTTGTTTATTTAGAGCAGTTTCATGTTTACAGCAAAACCCAATGGAAAGCACAGAAAGTTACAATGTACCACCTGCCCCGCTATGCACACCTCCGCCACCATTGACATCCTGTACCTCAGTGGTACATCTATCATAGTCATTGAGCCTATATTGACACATCATTATCATCCAAAGGTCGTACTTTAGGATTCACTCTTGGTGTTGTACCTTATGTGAATTTTGACAAATGTATAATAATGACATATATCCACCAATGGCTTTTGTTTATTTTTTTTCCAGAAAATATTTGCACTTGGAAAGTAAAATATCATCACTATTTTCAAATTTAAATGAAGAGCAAATACAGAAATAAAGGGGAAAATTATATGAGTAAACAACTATTATAAAAACAAGAGGCCATTACCTACTAAGAACTAATCTTAATGAGCATATTCTATGCTGAAGTGGATGTTCGTACTTAACATGAGCATAGATATGATACAACTTTTCAGTCATGTTCTTAGTATGAAAGTGCCATCTTTAGAGTAGAACCAAGTGTGGTTCTACTGGATTTACTCTGTAGAGGTTCATACCTGCCCCTGGTCATGCAGAATATGATGGTATTAAGATCTCTAATCTGAGTTCAGGTCATTGCATTAAAATATTAGTTGGCTGCCTGATTACTTACTAACCAACTATATAATATGAAATATATAGTAATTTTTTGTCAGGGATCATAGTTGATCATTAATTTGGAACTGTTCTCAAACTCAAAATTCAAGTAGCTGATGATTTTACTAAATGTTGGAGAAGACATTTGGTCATTACAGTAGTGCTCATGCTACAATTTTTGTGGTGGGGGAGATCTGTGCTGCCACCAAACTCCCTTTGAAGATGTGTGAGTCCTCTTTGAAAGTGTGATTCCTACATGGTTCCATCCGGTGGCTAGTAGGTGTCACTGCAGTCTTTTCTCAGGAACAGGAAGTCAGTAAGAGTCTTTTTTAAAATTGATTTTACTTTTTAAATTTGCTTCTCAAATACAGTTGATATTACAATATTATATTAGTTCCAGGTATACAACATAGTGATTAGACATTTATATACCTTATGAAATGATTCCCCTGGAAAGTCTAATGTAGAAAAGGGTCAGTCTTACAGTTCTTGGATCTGGTGTTTCAAAGATTTTCATAGCCCACAGCAATCTAAGATGGCAAGTTTCAGTTATGGGATTCAATAACTTTTAGTTTATTTAGGGCATCTGAGCTATCAAAAGCATAACATAAGTTTCTGTTGGTTGTAATTGTTAAAAGAATGATAAAAACAATTTCCATAGAATGAGATAACTTTGATTTTCTGTTGCTGTCTGGATAAACTTAACTAATGAAAATTTCTGTTTCTTCTCCTTGGTGTAGCTTATCAACCAGCCCAGCCGTATTCCTTCGGAACAGGGGGGTCAGCAGCGTATCAGCCTCAGCAGCCTGTTGCTCCTTCTGCTTCAAACACTTACCCTAACACCCCTTATATATCTTCTGCTCCTTCCTATTCTGGGCAGTCTCAGCTGTATGCAACACAGCACCAGGTCTCTCCACCTACCTCCAGCCCTTCTGCTCCTTTCCCCCCTCCCCCTTCCTCTGGAGCATCCTTCCAGCATGGCGGACCAGGAGCTCCACCATCTTCAGCTTATGCACTGCCTCCTGGAACAACAGGTACACTGCCTGCTGCCAGTGAGCTGCCTGCGTCCCAAAGAACAGGTCTGAGCTTGAAAGGGATTCGGTTTGGCTCCCTCCTTTATTTTTTCATGAATACATGGGTGGAAAGAGGGGAATTATTTCTGTTTGTATACTGGATAATGTGAGGTGTTGATTAAGTTTTTATAACAAATTCTAAAACTATTTCAAAAGGGGTGATTTTCCCATGATGAACTTAGTTACTAAATGAGGAAAACTTCAGAGCTTCAAAAGGCTAGGAGTATACAATCTACATTGAATTTCACGTAAGGGGTAAGAAATCATTTGGCTAGATAAGTGGTGGTTGGAACCAGATTTAACTGACACTAATATCATTACTAGAGCAAAACTGTGCTCTATGTTCTTACTGTGAAGTTTACAATTTTTAAAATTACTTGTGTCTTAAACTCATTCATGGAGGTTAAGCAGCACAGAGTCTTAGTAAGGTTGTACAAATTTTTTAAGTATATTTATTTGGAAAAGTGAGGAGATATGCTAATCTAAAGGAAAAAAGTGAGAGAACACAAGTGACAGAATTGTTAATACAGCAGGAAGTCACTGTGCACTAGTACCCTAGGTTCACCCTCTGAAACATTTTGGAAATTTCTAGGTGCTTTATTTATTTATTTATTTATGATCTAGTAGTATAGTTGTGCCTGAAATTTTCTAATTAAAAATTATAATTTAAAATTATTTTATAGTGAAATACACATTTTATTAATTGTTTCCTCGTTATATTAATTTTTTATGGGTAGGTTATATTATCTGATTTTCATTTTCAGATAGTAAAAAAGGCCTCATGTGCTATAAAAAGGGATCAGTGAATCAGGGTTAAGAACCACTAACACAGTGGTTAAAAATGCAAACTTTGAAATTAAACTTCCCGGGTTTGTATCCCAGCTTCACTACTTTCTAGTTATATGAACTTGAGTAAGTTACTTTACTTTTTCAAGCTTCAGTTTCCTAAAAATAATAATGTACCTACTTGCAAGCTTATGAAGAGAATTGAATGTATTAATACATTTAAAACCATTGAGGGACAGTGACTACAAAATTAGCTGTGATTACACAAAACCTCACTTAAAAATTAGAGTTCTGTGCATTTTGGTGTTTGGAAATAGTTGCTCTTTCAGATTATAGCTGATGGTTTTGAACTAGAAGGGCAAAAAGACAAGTGAGTCTTGCTTTGCTCCTAATACTGAAGTTGCTCCTGGGGAGTCCAGTGTATATTTTTTTCCCCTTTTATGTGCTAATCAGTAGCTTTATGTACTGAAAACATTTATCAAAAAAGAGATCTATTAAGGAAATATTTGTTTCTAATAAAGCCTTATGGATCTGAAATTACACACATATCTCCTCCTCTCTTCTTTGGTATATATTAAAGGCCAAAGTACCAAAAAATCACACACACATTGACACACAATATGTATCATGTTTTACAGCACAAATAAAATTTCTAGACTATTCCATACAGATACTTCAATAGTTTGATATTTTAGCAAGGAGTGCTAATTCAGGTGTAGAGTTTTAAAAATTACCTTTTAAAATCTGGGTGAGTGAAGATAGTATCAACATTGTTTCAGTGAATAGTTGAACAATAGAGTTTGTGAATGAAAGGTGGTTTCATTCCCTACTTAAAAGGTGGTGTAAGGAACTAGAGAAGTCAATTATCATTTATTGAACGTTCATTGGACACGTACCAGTGTTTGACAAGAATTTCCTTATTTCACAGCCATGAGAAATAGGAATAATTATTTTTTTAAAAATTGACGTGAAGAAAGTTGAATTTTCTAGGAGTGGTATTATATTCTCATGGATGCACTGTGGTGATCTCCAAGCTGAGATACAGACCTTGGTCTATCAGACTTGAAAGCCACATTCATTCCTATTTATCACAGAGCCTAGTCCTAATGCGAGAGAATAGCTATCGGTGTTAGAATTAGAAAAATCATTTAGCAACACAGTTTTAGGTATTTGTTACTTCATTATCTAAGTTAAATATTTGCATGGGTATCTTTTTCTTCTTAAGCAAAAGTGCATTTGGCTGTGAGATAAAGTCTTTGCTTATATACAGAGTAACAGAATGTTCTAACCTGGCTGAGAATCAGACTATTAGAAAGAAGAAACCAAACAAACTTTTTCAGTATTTAGCATGCACTAAGCTAGCTGCTTTGTTTCCTCTTGCATGTAAATAGTCCCCTATATTTTAATTAACAGTTATAGGTTTATCGTATTTTATTTTTTGATTTCCTAAAATTTTTACTTAGGTTATAAAAGGATTGTGACTGAAAATTTTATCTTTGTTCTAATGTGTCTTAAACCATATCATGGTTCTCTGTAGGATGTAGGAATTCTGCTTGTTCACTGGATGATTCTTGATAGAAACTAGGTTTTTCACTCAAACCCTCTGACCATTAGTGAGCCACAAAGTAATATGCCCATACTCAGAAATTAATGTCGCAATCATAACATTCATTCAGTAAATTCTTTTTTGTTTTTTAATTTAGTAAATCCTTAATGAGTGTCTGTTCAGTCTGTAATCACAATTATTCCAGACAGAGGTACAGAGGCAGAAAAAGACAGTGCATTTCTAATTATAAGTTGGAATATAAAATTTGTACTTGGGCCAAATTTTGGAAAGCCTTAAATGCCTGGGCAAGAATTTTATTCTTCATATGGTAAGAAGAAAAGTAATAATGAAGGAGTTCGAACTGGCCATAGGCATGGTTGAATTGGTACTTGAAAAAAAGCTAATCTGGAGGCAACCCAAGAAAATAGATTGTGGGCAGCATGGTGGAATCAGAGGCAAGGAAAACAGAGCCTCTCCCAGTTCTAGGGGTAATGTGGTAACAGCCTGTGTTAAGATAGTGCGGTATTGTTTCAGTGGTGGCAGCACAGGAAGCAGGAAGATTTCCCTGTGTTAACTGTCTAGGATAAGTAGAACAATGCCAGACATATTTTTTTAAATCTCTAATGTGTGTTGTTACTAAGGGTGAGCACTTTCAGATATGAAGATATCTGAATTTTACTAGAATTTTACTCAAAAAAATATTTTTTGATTAAATGACCTTCAGGCTATCATGAAACTATCTTTGAATGAACATTATTGATTTTGTTAAACAGTGGAAAATTTAATTTAGGTATAAAGTCCTGTTGTTTATTCACATTAGAAGAGTCTTCAAGGGGCATACATAATATTGCATATTTCATTAAACACTTCTGAAAAATCTTTTGAAGTTTCATAAATATTTCTTAGTCAAATTATAAGGACCTCATTTTAACTTTTTAAATAAAGGAGAGAGATTTCCTTTTTTTTTTTAATTCCTTTTTTTCCCTTTTATTCCTTTTTTATTTTTTATTCCTTTTTTTAAAGGAATATATTTTATTCCTTTTTATTTTATTTTTTGAAAGTTCTGTTTTATGTCATTGGAAATTACCTGAAAAATTTGTGTCTTTCTAAATTTTAATTTTTAATTTTGTCACCCTTTTTTTTAATGTGACATGCTGGGCTTATAAGGGAAAGATGATGTATATTGTTGACAAGAATGCCCTGTTCTCTTTATCTCAAATTATCTTCTAGCCAAAGTCTCCATACAATTGGAGCTAGTATTTTGTTCATCCACTGAAAAGTATCTTAGCCAGTACATAGATAGTATATTCTGCTCCTGCAAGAACACCTAAGGGGACTCCCAGTGAAAAATGGGATTCAAGTAAGGATGGTACACAGTCCCACTCCTGCACATTGTACGTGAGACCAGCAGTTCCCTCTTTCTTCCCTAAAGACCTGGAGAGGGCTCATCCCTGCACTGATATGGATAAGGGTCTCCAGTATTCAGTAACATGCCATATTCAGCTTTTAAGTTAATTTTCTCTTGTTTTCTTTAAGTTTTCACTATAGGATTTTGAAAGATTCTAAGTAGTATAAAGAATAAAATTAAAATTAGCTTTAATTTTACCACCCAAATAGAACCACTAATTTAGATTTATATATTCCCTTTATATACATATATGTGTATGTTTGTATGTTTGCATGTAATAAAAAAACTTTAATGTGGTTAAAATATGTATAACATAGAATTTACTATTTTAACCATTTTAAGGGTATATCGTTCAGTAACATTAAGTATATTCACGTTATTGAACGACCATCACCAGTATCTATTCCCAGAATTTTTTTGTCATCCCATAGTGAAACTCTTAACTCCCCTTTCCCCCTCAGGTAACCACTGCTCTACTCTCTGTCTCTGAATTTGACTACTCTAGGTACTTCATATAAGTAGAAGCATACAGTATTTGCCCTTTTGTGACTGGCCTATTTCACTGTCTTCAAGGTTCACCATGTTGTAACTTGTATCAGAATTTCTTTCCTTTTTAATGCTGAATGACATTCCACTGTATGCATACACCACATTTTGTTTATCCATTTACCTGCATGTAGGCATTTTGGCTATTATAAATAATGCTGGTATGAACATGGATATACAAATATCTGTTCAAGTTCCTGCTTTCAGTTCTTTTGGGCATATAAACAGAAGTGGAATTGCTGGATCAAACAGTGATTCAATGTTTAATATTTTGAGGAACTGTTGTACTATTTTCAACAGTGGCTGCACCATTTTACATTCCCACCAGCAGCGCACAGGGGCTCCAGTTTCTCTGTACTCACAGTAACACTTGTTTTCTGGGTGTTTCCCCACCCCCGTTTAAAGTCATGTTGTGTTTTAAAGAGTATGAAAGATTTATCCCCATTCTGTAGTTTTTTTAAAAAGTAAAAGATTATCTCCTTTTTACGGTTTTATAGGAGAATTATGTTCTAGTAGACAGTGCTGTATTGATTTTTTTTAATGTTTACCAGGAGTGTCTTGTGCACATTCATATTGAACCTCCATAGCACTGTCTTCTGTAGATGTTCATGTTCTTCATGTGCTTGCGTTACCTGGTGTTGATATTAAAGCGTGTCTTTATAAAGGAGAGGTTAATTTCATTGTTTTTTAAAAGTTATATTTAAACAGTTTGAAGACATAAAAGCAAAAAGATTGAGAGGCGTTAAAATTGTAGCTGAAACAAAACTGTGTTAAATTGGTAAGAAACTTGAATAAGAATTACCTGGGCTGGAATAAAACATGCCTAATATATTTCATGGTTTTAAGTTAGGCGGAGTCAGTTAGGCATCTACTGGGGAGAGGGGACTTTGGTTATTGTATATCTGTTACATTCTATTCAACAGACACTCCCCCTCCACCCCGTCCCTTAAGTTATACAGGCTAGCTAACTGGCTCTGTGTTCCCTTTACCAAAGTGTCATATGATATTGCTCCATAAGCATTTTTGTGCTACCCATAGTTTGTGAAATGTGGATATCCCCCTCAGGCCAGGGCTTAAGTCACTGCCAGGAGAGGTTAGAGAAAAAAACTGCTTTTGTCTTTCGCTCTTGCCTCTCATTGGACAGGGGAGAAGGACATGTTGTTGGGACCACTTCCTGAAAACAGGGTCATGGTCAAGATATTTTCAGTACCTTTAGGTTTGTAATATATCTACCCCTTAGCCCAAAAGCTGAAGTTTGGTAATAGGGAGTACATCAGTAATTGCAAATCATGTCGGTCCTCTCTCAGAGGGCACGCACAACTCCCAGGGGTTTATTAACTCCAGTGCTATGAGGTCATATCTTTCAGGGAAAGTTAGGTTATAAAGGAATTATTTAAGGCAAAAATAGGAAGTCACCTATAGTCAGTTACCTTTGATCACTCCTTTCTTCAGTCAAGCCTTTGGTGAAAAAATTGGTTTGTGTTTAGGAGCCGTATTGGGTAGCAGAGCATCTATTCATAAACTCCATACAGTGTTTGAGATTCCAAGCTATGGGATTACCTCTCCCACCTCACAGTTTCGCTGAGGCTTGTACTTCTTGAGTAGAGATCAGACTGAATTGAACTCTAATAAATTGCCATATTCTCTTGGCTCCTCTCTTCCCAAGTAAAAGTAGTTGAATTCCCGTAAGTTATATGTGCATATGATATACCTCCACTGCCTGCTTTTGATTTGAGGTTGGGCTTGACCTAACCCTGAGTATTTGCTGAATAGTTTTCAGTGTTCTTTCCTCTTGTCTGCTGCGAAAACCCAGATCCCTTAAAAGAAGTAGTGATTTCTGGAAGATTTGTCCTAAACAGTCCACAAATCCTTATATTCTTATGGAAAAGATCACATGAGATGATAACATATTAACTGGGCCTGTTCTCATGTATACTCATATTCAGTGGTGTGACTCCAGAAATTACAGTTTCTCCAGAATGCAGACACTTGGGGCCTCCCAAACTCAGCAGTGAACTGGTACCACGTTGTTAAGCTTGGTTGACATGCATGTCTTTAACAAGTGCAGGGCTGACCTCTGCAGGCCAGTGTAGAAACCCTCTCACTTTGACCTGCAGCATTGGCATTGCCTGGGAGATGGCTGGAATGATAGAATCTGAGGCCCTGCACTATGCCCATGAATTAGAATCTGCATTTTAACAAGATCTTCAGCTGAATTGGAGCCACAGATTTAAATAACACTAAAATTGACATATTAGTTATAATATGTTAGGCAGAACTTTTCCTCCAGTAATGTTTCTGATCTTTATTGATCAAATAGTAGAAAAACAATTGATGCAAACAATTAGGGAAAAATTACTTTAAATAAGAAGGAACAATATTTTTTCTTAAAAGGGACAGCTGGTATAGTAAGAGGGAAAAAATGCTATTTAAGAGTTAATTGGATCTGACACAAATGATTTTACTTTACCCAAAATTGATTGCTTTCTTAATTAGATAAGAGACATTTCATATGACAAAAAGTTTTATTCCCTTATACGTATTTTTATTTTATCATTTTTTATTTTCAATTACAGCTGACATGCATTATTATATTAGTTTCAGGCATACATCCCAGTGATTAGACATTACATAACTTACTAAGTGAACATCCTGATAAATCTTGCACCCGTCTGACACCAAACCTAGTTATTAGAGTATTGTTGGCTATACTCCCCATACTGTACTTTACATCCCCATGGCTGTTTTGTTACTACCAATTTGTACTTCTTAACACTTTCACCTTTTTCACCCATCACCCTCACCCCCCTTAACCCCTTATAAAATTAGTTTGTTTTTCCTGGGAGTTGTTGGTGGGAGAAGAAACAATTATAAAATGAAAGTTAGAGTTTAGAATGTCTTTGAATATAATATTGTTTAAGTGACTTTTACATTTTGTCTACAGAAAATCAGTTTATGCAAGACCAGGCGCCTATGTTGGAAGGTGAATTGGTTATAAAATGTACTTTTGGAAATCTGAATCAATGAATGCAGTTAATGATTGGGCATTCACAATAATGCATGTGAACTTCAAAGCTGGTGATATCCTAAATCTGATCAGTGTCATTTTTTAAAATTTGGCTTCTTAATGAATCAGATCTCTGAACTGATTAATGTGGTGATACAAATAGCTTTAAATCATAAAAGTCATCTATTTTATATAGACATAAAGACAACTATACCAAGATTGTCCTAGATATGCACAAGATTAGATATGAATGATTAATCTCTGTATGACCAAAACTTGAAGAATTTGTTAAACAGATAGCAGCATGTGGTTTAACATTTTGTGATTAGCTCTTGAGTGTCTTGAGGTTCGTTTGGCATTCTGTGTCCTAGTAAACTTGTAGAAAATTTATTCTATCTTTAAAATCAAGGCAAATGAGTACATGTTGGTTAGGAGAAGATCTTATTTTTCCAAAAGTTCCTGTGATATTGTTCTTAATCATAGGTTTTTTTAGTTTGCTATGCAATTTTGTTATTTAACATCAGGGATATCAATAAAACAAAAGGCAAAATACTGGGAGAATATTTAATTTATTGAAAGAAGAGTGATTCTTGTCGTTATATAGACACAAAACTCAGTGAAATATAACATGATTATATTTTGATTTAGAAATTTTCTTATTTCTGGCATGTTTTATTCCTTTTTTCTTTAAAGATACTGGCATCGAGGTACTTAATGAGCTCTGCTGTTTATTTCATTTCTGACTTTGTGATGACAAGGGATTTTTTGTTGTTTGTTTACTTTAAGAGGACATTTACCAAAGTTGATAGTAGTTTAATTTTATATTTGTCGCCAGCCTGGAATTTGTTTTGTGGCATTAAAAAAATTATGACAAGTATGTGAATGTCCTTTTCTATTTTATAAGTAATTCCTAAGACAAAAATGATAAAAATTTCTAGTGTGGTATAGTCGGGCTCTTTTTTTTAAACGGTGTTTCTCTGCGGTGTGGATGGTTTGCTTATGCTGAATTGCTTATGTTGAATTCCTCTCTTGGGAAATAGGAGATTAGTACTTTTACTTTTTTGTATTTGTTGACTATCAGAAGACTTTTAAAAAGCAATCTCTAGTGATTTTTTCTTTATTAGAAGAGAATTGTTAACAGATCTTTGAAAGTTATACACTAATATAGACATAAAGACTTCACTGTCCTTAAATTTTGCACAGCTCTTTCATTTTAATGGCAGAGTGTCTTGGCTCCTAAGCTGATGACTTGTGATTTTTAGAGGTAATGAGTTTGAGAATCCAGGGCTACATGGTGACCTTCATAGCCCATTTGGTAAAACTTGTGACAGTTATCTCAGAGTTAAGGCAGAATTTGAAGGTATTCTATAATGGATACAATTTAGTTTCTTCTTTTTGGTATTTTTAAGGAAAATGCCCTCTATTATCTGTTACAGGTCCTCAAAATGGTTGGAATGATCCTCCAGCTTTGAACAGAGTACCCAAGAAGAAGAAGGTACTAGAAGAAGATGTCTATCCAATTGCCTACAGATGTTTAGTTAATCATGTAGCCACCTAGGGCACACCACACTTCTCTGATCCTTTTAAAGGCAGAGGTTACTAGATTGATATACTTAAAGTGTATTTCAACTTACATCTTCAAATCCATGAAGGAGAGGAAACACAGTAGAAGATAGTATGGTGGTATGGATTAAACCTCTTTGACAAGGCAAAATATAAATTCCCAATAGGTCTCTTTCAAAGAATAAGAAACAAAATTTCAGGCTTCTCAAATGATTTTTTTTTTAGGAGTTACTTTGGTTTTTGGGTTCCAGCAGTAATCATGAATTCGGTAATTATATTTTGTTTGTTACATATAATATGAATGAAGAAATATTGTTATAGCTGAGCATTGTTTAGAATGTCAGTAACTGTTGACAGCTGTTAGAGCACAAGATAAGATTTTTCTTTCCTTCTCCCCAATCCACTTTCTACTTTTCTTTTTTTACTCCTAGTGATCTTCTTCCCCCAAATATGATAATGAGAGGCTATAACATAAAATTGAGACACTAAATCAGTAAGAAAACCCAAAATTTAGGTTAGTAATAATCAGAAACTTAGTGTACTACTTTTTGTGTGATTGAATTGACAGGCAGTATCCACTAGGAAAAGGGTATTACATTGTGATCATATTAAACACACAAACACGTTTGGTATATCTGATTTTAGTGTTGCTAGATAAAATTCTCTAGACTTTTACATCTTCTTTCAAAAACACGATGGTTTTGGCTCCTCATTATGAAAGTATGGAAGGCAAAGAGGAAATTAAAAGGTCTAGGTTTGATCCCTCCACCTCTTTTAGCCAAATTAGCTCTACTTTTATGTCTTACTCTGTACTCTGCATAAAATTTCATTTGAAAAGTAGTCTGTTTTTTAAAAACACAAAACTTTTTAAACCATGAACTAGCCTAACTCCCTTATTTAAAGCTGAGGAAGTGGCCCTGGCTGGTGTGGCTCAGTAGATTGAGCACCAGCCTGTGAAACAAAAGGTGGCTGGTTAGATCCCCAGTCAGTGCACTTGCCTGGGTTGCGGGCCAGATACTAGGTTGGGGATGTGCGAGAGGCAACCAGTTGATGTATCTCTTGCACGCTGATGTTTCTTTCCCTCTGTTTCTCCCTCCTCTCTCTCTAAAAGTAAATAAATAAAATCTTTAAAAAATAAAATAAAGCTGAAGATATGTTGCTATCATTTTTTCTCACTCTTTTATTACCATCTTTTAACAGATGCCTGAAAACTTTATGCCTCCTGTTCCCATCACATCACCAATCACAAACCCCTTGGGTGACCCCCAGTCACAGATGCTGCAGCAACAACCTTCAGCTCCAGTACCACTGTCGAGCCAAGCTTCATTCCCACAGCCGCACCTTCCAGGTGGCCAGCCCTCCTTCCATGGCATACAGCAACCCCTTGGTCAGCCAGGCATACCACCATCTTTCTCAAAGCCCAATATCGAAGGCGCCCCAGGAGCTCCTATTGGAAATACCATCCAGGTAACAATAAAATCTGTGGATACGGAATGGGGAGATGGGTCTATTTCAGTAAACTCTTCTTTAATGTGTTAATTTTATGGTTACATCTTTATTAACATTTGTCTAAATTTGGTTTCAATTTAGACAAACAATAAAAAATAGTATATTATTTTTCAGTTACAGGGCCATATACAAACTTTCTAGAAGAGCCTTATGTATTTGCTAGTGTATGTTTCCAGTAACTTGGTAATTGCAATATACCTAACCAGTAGCCACAATTTCAGTTGAATCCTTTTTTTGCCTCCAAGGTGCTAGGTAGAAGCTGTTTTCAAAGATTTTTTCCTTTGAAATATAAAATAAAAATGTAATGAGTTATATCTTTTCTTATGTATAAGAGATGATAATATATAGCCTCATCTTCAGATGAAACTATAAATTTGTACTTGCTCTTCACATACAAACTGTTAGTGGGGTTGCAGATGATGAAAAATATATTACATTTCCATATAACTGACTTAGACACATAACGATAAACATTTTGATCTATCAATGCAAAGTAAAGAGCTTGGGCCAAAGTTCAATGAAAGATGAAACAAATTCCTGTCCAAGTATAAAACTAGTTCTTCTGTTTTTGTCTTTGACTCATCAAACTCAAATTTGTACCAGTTGTATTTCTATCATAAGAGTATGCTTTTTTGTTAAGAGACAGTTCCCCTAAGGAAGTTCTAACTATTAAAAGTTACATTATAAAAACCAGTGTTTTGATGGAGGTAGGAGGACTTGCTTCTTTCCGTGAGAATATAAATTATAAAGATGTGTTGTTAATTTTTTTTTTTATGATTCCAAGTTTCTGTTAGCTTGGGAAGCTACCCAGCCATTCACTTTTGTTTAGACCTGGGTGCTCATGCTGCGCTCATTTAGACTAGAACCTCACTTCCCATCGAAAGGGAGAGCTGTTAATACTCTTTTTTCCTTCAGCTTCTTTTTAAAATCTATTTCCAAACATTGTTTCTATTACTTTAAAATCTCTCTCAGCTCTTTTCTTAACGTTTCCAGCCTGGTCCATGCCACCTTCTTCTCCAGTCTTCAGTAATGCAGGAGTCTTGAACTTGTCTGCCAGCATTTACTCTCTCCAAATCTTGTCTGGCCTTGTCTCCTCTTTGCTTAAAACATTATAGCTTTCCATTGTTCTCAAGATAAAACCCAAACTATTTCACATTATCTGGAAGACCTCCTCATATACCTCCTTCTCTCTCTGTGATCTAGCCACTGGTCTCCTTTTAGCCTCTTTGTATCATGGTCCTTCCTTTGTACATGATCTTTCTTAGTCTGGATTGCTTTGAAACCCATTTCACTGGTTAACTTCTGCTTATCCTTCCAATCCCTGAAGAGGGCCTTCCCTTCAATTAAATCTCACTTATATTGTCTGTTGGCCTACCACAGTTGCTATTTTATATACATTTATGACATTTTAGAATTCTCTCTTCCATTAGCCCATAAACTCCCTGAGGGCTGAGATCATTTCTATATTGGCTCATAACTAGTGCCTGGCCCATAATGGCCTAATATTTTTTTGAATGAATTAAATAATATATCAAAACTTAAAAACATTCCTTCTTTGTTTTTTGTATTTATACTCCATAACATGTTCTCTTCTATCCTAACCTTTGGCTTAATCTTGCAGTTTGTTAACAGCCCAGTTAACAACCCTAACAGTAAACCAGAGAACAGAACAGTGCCAAGAGAGACAAAAACAAACCAACAAACAGAACGAGCAGCTGCTCTAACCAGCCAACTTGATAAATGCCTCGTTCTTTTTATTTCTTAGTGGCATAGATCTTCCCATCAGTTTATATACAATAGTGATCAACATATGTTCCATAATTAATTAAATACTTTATATCCAATCCCTTTTTGTTGTTGTTTTTCTTTAGTTTTTGTTGCATAATCATAAACTTAACTCTGTAATCCAGCTCTACTTGGAAGGGGTAAGGAGAATATGGAAGCTAATGAACTGTGGCGAGAGCATGAAGATTATAGAACATTCCAAGCAGATAGGGGTGAAGGGGTGCTCTCCCAAGCTACAGAAGGAATGGCTGGTGGTTAAGATAAAACCCAGGTCAAATTTACTAGAGTCGTCCACAGCCAGTAATGGGGATCTTCTTGCTAGTTTTGCCATTCCTGGACCCATAGTGTTCCACGGCTGTCACAACATCCATGCATCCTTCACCTGGCCAAAGACCACATGCCTACATCCAGCCACTCAGCCCTGGCAGTGCAGACGAGACACTGGGAACTGTTTGTGTTGGGTCCAACATTTGCCATGGACAAAATGCCAGGACCTGTGTGCTTCTGGATGAAATTGTCATCATCAAATATTTCCCCGTAGATAGACTTGCCTCCTGTGCCATTGTGATGTGTGAAGGCTCCACCCTGGCACATAAATCCCCAAATAATTCTGTGAAAGCAGGAACCTTTATAACCAAATCCTTTCTCCTCCTCAGTGCTCAGAGCATGAAAGTTTTCGGCCATCTTTGGAACTTTGTTTGCAAACAGCTCGAAGGAAATGTAGTCCAGGGGCTTGCCACAGGCAGCAATGACAATGGCTGGGCAGGGAAGCTCAGGGGGTAGAGGCGGAGTCTGCAAGGCCTCCAGCCCAGTTTTTGACTCAAAGCTGAAGGAAGAGTAGCTATACCTTCTACTGGTTATCTGATTTTCATTTTTACTTAAGTCAGTGATTTCATATGTTAATTTTTCGTTCGGTTTCTAATAGCCTGTCTACAAGGTAGTTGGTTTCTCTGTATCACAGGGTTTCAGGGCTTTGTGTATAGGTAGCTTCTGTCCATTTCTACTCATTTTGTGATATTATTTCTTCCAGCATGTGCAATCTTTGCCAACAGAAAAAATTACTAAGAAACCTATTCCAGATGAGCACCTCATTCTAAAGACCACATTTGAAGATCTTATTCAGCGTTGTCTCTCTTCGGCCACAGATCCTGTATGTATTTTTCCTCATATTTTGCTTAATTAAAATAATCTTTTATGAAATTCTTCTGTAATCATTGCTTAAAGTCCCACAAGATATATTTTAAATGTTTGTACAAAAGTAATAAAGCTAATAGTACTTACATAGTTTGCTTTACATATAAAAATGCATTTAAGTACTTTTTAATATATAAATTTATTTAATCCTCACAACAACCCCATGATAGGTAGATTGTCATCTTTATTTTACAGATGAGGAAATTTAGGCAAAAGGCAGTTACGTAACACCCAAGGTCAGAGCCATCATTCAAACCTAGGCTGGCTCCAGGATTTATGCTCTCAACCAACTATATGTAGTGCTTCTCACCTGCAGACCTCATGCTTGGCATATAAATAGAACAGAATAGTTGTATGTAAGAAAATCAGGCTTGGGGTTTATTTCTGAGCTTACATTGAAGCTTTTAAAAGTAGATAATCTTATATGTAACTTTGCAGAGATCTTAAAAATAATTGAATGTTGTAGATATTGGAGTCATGTTCATGATTCCACTTAGTTTACTTAGAGGATGCCTGTGTATTGGCAACAACAAAAACTCTACAGAGCCAGTTTTGTTTTAGATGAAATTTTAATTTCTGCCAACAAACATTGAATAGACTTATTTAGTCACTGGCCACTTGTCTACTTGAAAAACAGCTTCTGGAATTTGTTGTGTCATCAACATTGAGTGTTAATATGTGCAGCCTTCTGCTGGTCTTTTGAAAAGCAGCTCCCTGAACTGAAATGGTCAGGAAAGCAGAAGCAGGGCAAATTTAATGTAAACCTCAGCGCCTGAGGTTCTGAGAGTAATGGAAATACTGAACTAGTACAGAGAGGCAGATGCAGCTGACAGCCAGCTAAATACTCTCCCCACTGCACACCTCTAAATAGACAGGCCACAGTCATTCAAAAATAGAGGTGTTTCCATAAAAATGTAGGAAAACTCTATTCCTCCTTCAGGGATGAGTCAGTATAGAGAGGGTGGGAGGACACAAAGTTCATGGCCCAGGTCATTAAATTCTTAACTAAGTTTAACCTCCTCTAGGTCACCATGCCGTCTTCCTTTTGTGTCCACAGGAGCATTAGGCAGAAGAGATCTACAAAAGACAAACTGTTCCTGTAATTTCTGCAACTAGCTAGGGGAGAAGTTCTCATATCCTCTCCTGCCCAACTACTCCCACCCCCACCCCCTTGGCTATGTGAGATTAGCTTTGAACGGGGACTTTAACAGTTCCGCTCCACACAAGTCCATTTTATTCAGTATTTGGAACCATTTTTATGGTATGGCTTTATTCCTACTTTCACTTTAATTATGTCCAGACAACACAAAGTAATGTTGCAGCACAACTTAGTTTGTAATATTATTCTCGGCTTCATCTCATCGTCTTCCCTCCTCTGACATGCTGACTTTCCTTCCTCAGATATACCGAGAGCGCTCCAACATCAGAGACTTCTGCTTGCCGCTCCTTCTGTCTGGGACTCTTTCCCTGCATAACTGCACTGCTCCCTCCTCACTTGCTCTAGACTTCTGCTCCAGCATCCCATTAGCCATTAGGCCTTTCTTTACCACCCCTTCGGCTCCCAACACCTCCAGCCCCTTACCCTGTTAACTTTCCTTCGTGGCACTGACCACCATCTGGCATAGAAAATATTGTTTATTTAGTATCTTTTCCTACCCAATAGAACATAAGCTCCATGGGACATGGGACTGTGTCCACAGCATAGCACATAATAGGCCCTCAATAAATATTGAAGAACAGTGTCAGTTCTATAGCTGTTGTAATGTAGATCATTGTTAATTTTAACCTTTTTTTTTGGTTTTAGAGTAGTTTTCTCTCACTGTACTTATAATATTAGAATGGGGCAAGTGGATCTTCTTAATTTAAGAACTTATTTTACCGCTTCCCTTTTATTAGTCTTAAGTTCCCAGATGTTAATTTTCTTTTTTTCTTGATGTTTTTTAAAGGCTCAGAAAGATTCAGGATTAAATATACCAGATGACTAACTATATAAGTAATATTTTTGAAAGATTCTAGTTCACCTGTATGTTTGCCTTGTAGCACCCATAATTTATAATAAGTGTACTTGGATATTTTGTCTGTAGCACACTGACCCATCGCTGCCCCCAGAAGGCCCTGCCGTTGCTTGTGGATATAGTGCACCTGTACATTCACACACCTTGTCAAATGACTTTGCAATTCACATGGAGTCCAACCAGTACTCTTAATTTCTCACACCAGAAGGAAGATGCTCATTCTCTTGTCCTCCCCCCATTAGATTACTGACCTTTGTCCTAATAATCTGTTCAAGTTTCTTGGTTATAGTTGCCTCCCTTTCTTTATAAAATGAAGCTGTTCGCCATCATGAGTGTAAGGTTTAGTGAAATGAGATAGGGCAAACTTTTTGATTAAAAGTTAATGTTCAAATATAACATATCCATTTTTCTTCTCCTGCAGCAAACCAAGAGGAAGCTAGATGATGCCAGCAAACGCTTGGAGTTCCTATATGATAAACTTAGGGAACAGACAGTAAGTTTATGGGAAAAAGGATTCATGTATTCCTAGTTGCTAAAGTAAGCATCTCATCAGCACTTGCCTGTAGTGTGCCTGGGGACAAACGGGCATGTTAAAGTAACTGGCCTTCCGTTTGTTTTTTATATCCCACAAATCAAGAAATCAAAGGGGAAAGATACTCTGTTCTCCCAAGACCAAATCTGTAGTCTTTCTCACAGTCAAGACTCCTGATCCCTTTTCTTCTAGCATACCTATTACACAAAGGCAAAGCCAAACATAGCCAAAAGATGAACAACTTAATGTGCCTAACTGTGAAGAGAGGCAACAGTAGGAGAAAATGCACTGTCTTCTGTTCCTTTGTCCCCACCTCTCCATTCTTTCTAGAACAGTTTTGCCTCATTAATAGAAGCACTAGGATAGGAAAAAAAGAACTGGGACTTTTTATATTTTTGCATTTCAGCATTTCTCTTTCCCATTCCCCACACCAGTCCCATCAGATAAAAATAGCCATTTATTTCATGGGAACCAAACCAAAAAAAGTTATTTGATACAGCTGTGGAAGTGGTGTGGCCCGTGGACTGATCCAAAATAAAGCCTTCCCTCAGAACTATGGACATGTAAGCCAAGTAATGGAAAAAACTGTCGGTTTTATGGTTTTAAGCAATGACAGGATTATAAAGAGTAGTTAAGAATAGGTCAATTGAGCACATGATGAGGGTTGTTGCCTTACTAAGGGAAGTTGATCAAAAGTTCAGGATCTCTATTGTAGACAAGATTTAAGAATAAAGTGGGTCCTTACTTTGAGATAGCATGATTAAGAATGTTTTTTTACAGGTGTGAGGCCATATCGATAATAATTGAAGAACTAAAGCTCTTTTTTAAAAAATTTTATTTATTAGTTTTAGAGAGAGGACAAGACATCAATTATGTTGTTCCACTTATTCATTCATTGGTTGCTTCTTGTATGTGCCCTGACCAGAGATTGAACCTGTAACCTTGGTATATTGGGCCGATGCTCTAACCAACTGAGCTATCTGACCAGGGCAAGAATTGAAGCTCTTAAGTGGAGAGATATGTTAACATTTCAGCTTGGGGGAGGAAAGCTGGCTTTTCTGTTAGAAAGTCCTGGCTTATCATACATGTTTAATTTATCAATTTCTTTACATGTCATTTTGTCATGGTTCTGTTTTATAACTTAAGTGTTGCTTTGTCTAAAAAACTATTTCTAGACATGCTAAATGGTTTATATATTTTTTGTAATGTTTATAGCAAGCTCCTTTTAAATATTGTTGTTTAATGCCTATAGAAGGTCTATGGGGAAATTCTCCCTTAATTTAATTCTTTCTCTTGCTTCCACCTTTATTTCAGCTTTCACCCACAATCATCAATGGTTTACACAACATTGCAAGGAGCATTGAAATGCGAAACTACTCTGAAGGCCTGACCATCCACACGCACATAGTCAGCACCAGCAACTTCAGCGAGACCTCTGCTTTCATGCCAGTTCTTAAAGTTGTTCTCACCCAGGCCAATAAGCTGGGTGTCTGAAAGGACAGCCTCACTTCTTGCCAACATTGCCATTTTTCCAAAGAAACATGTTTTAAAAAATGATAAGATATGGACCAATCCTCATTAGCATGTTTCCATAGCCTTTACACCGTTTCTGCGAAGATACTCACCTTAGAACTGCTCCAAATCCTGGTGCTTTCTTTTGTTTTAATCTTTTATTGCCTGTAATGATTTTCTTATTATGCAAATAGTGTATTTCCTGGATTACACATAGTATGTTTTCCTGAAGTATTCTGATAAATTGTGGTTTTTAAAACCTTAGTGTACTTTTTGGAATAGAGCATCTGGTTATGCATAAAGCAGAGCTAAAACTAAGTTTCTTTCATGTCCTCCATACCCCCTCTATGTCAATCAGATTAAAGTGTGTGATCTTATTTTAAGTGTATGTAGTCTTTTTTTTTAAAGAACTCAGTTTACTTTAATCTTTATTTTTTTGTGTCTTTGACTTCACTCTGGTCCTGAATAAATAATTAAATCTAGAGCCTGCTACATAGATTTCAGCAAATATTAATGAAGCGTAGGGTCACTGGCTTTAAGTATCTATAAGGAAGAGACTGAGCATTTTCATTCTCTAGGATGCATTCACCTTTATTAATAAATGTTTTCAATATTGTTTGAGTTTTAAGATTGAATTATTTTATATTTAGAAGTTTATTCATCTAATTTTTAAGAAGAACCTATAGCTCTGAGGTTTAAGTTCAGAAAGAAAACTTTAATTTCTGTCAGCCTCCTGAATCAAAGATAGATATTTTTCAGCCAGTTTCTGTCAAGTGATTTTAATATAATCTGCTTGAAGATTATAACAAAAGATAATGTTTCCCTAGAATCTTGGAGAATCTTGAAGATATTAATAATCTTTTAAATTTTTATTTGTTGATTTTTTACAGAGAGAGAAACATCGATTTGTTACTCCACTTATTTACACACTCATTGGTTCATTCTTTTTTATTTATTTATTTAATTTTTTAAAATATATTTTATGGATTATGCTATTACAGTTGTCCCCCATTGCGCCCCTCCACCCAATACCCCCCATTTCCTCTGGCAATCCCCCCTTAGTTTATATTCATGGGCCATGCATATAACTTCTTTGGCTACTCCATTTCCTATACCGTTCTTAACATTTTATCTATTCTGTACCTACCCACTGGTACTTCTTAATCTGCACGTTTTCCCCATTATCCCGCTTCCCCCACCCAGCCGATACCCCTTCATGATCTCCATATCTATGATTCTGTTTCTGTTCTGTTTGTTTGCTTAGTTTTTTAGATTCAATTGTGATAGTTGTGAATTTATTGCCATTTTAATGTTCATAGTTTTGATCATCTTTTTCTTAGATAAGTCCCTTTAACATTTCATATAATAATGGCTTGGTGGTGATGAATTCCTTAGCTTTATCTTGTCTGGGAAGTACTTTATCTGCTCTTTGATTCTAAATGATAGCTTTGCTGGATAGAGTAACCTAGGTTGTAGGTCCTTGATTTTCATCACTTTGAAAACTTCTCGCCAGTCCCTTCTTGCCTGCAAAGTTTCTCTTGAGAAATCAGCTGACAGTCTTATGGGAACTCCTTTGTAGGTAACTCTGCTTTTCTCTAGCTGCTTTTAAGATTTCCTCTTTATCTTTAACCTTTGGCATTTTAATTATGAAGTGTCTTGGTGTGGTCCTCTTTGGGTCCATCTTGTTTGGGACCTCTGTGCTTCCCAAACTTGAATGTCTATTTCCTTCACCATATTAGGGAAGTTTTCTTACATTATTTTTTCAAGTAGGTTTTCACTCTCTTGCTCGTCCTCTTCTGTTTCTGGCACCCCTATGATTCTAATGTTGGTACATTTGAAGTTGTCCCGGAGGCTCCTTACCCTATCCTCTTTTTTTTTGGATTCCTTTTTCTTCTTGCTGTTCTGATTGAATGGGTTTTTTTTCCTTATATTCCAAATCATTGATTTGATTCTCAGCTTCATCCATTCCACTGTTGATTCCCTGTAAATTTTTCTTTATTTCACTTAATGTAACCTTCCTTTCTGCTTAGGTCTTTTTTATACTGTTGAAATACCCAGTGAGTCCCTCAAGCATCCTGATAACTAGTGTTTTGAAGTGTGCACCTGTTAGGTTGCTTATCTCCATTTTGTTTAGTTCTTTTCCTGGATTTTTGTTCTGCTCTTTCATTTTGGCTTTGATTCCCTGTCTTAGTAGCATGGCCTATTTTAGAAAAATGCACCCATAAGTTGGATGGGGCAAAGCCTTAGGTAATGCCAGGATGGGCCAACCCCTGTGATGGAGACCCAGATATGGTGTCACCACTCCGTGGTTCTGTGGGGGAAGGCTCAGAAAAGGAACAATGGCCACTGCCTGGCCTTTGGAGTTTTGTCCAGGAGGAAGCTGTCCCCTGGCACTCGCCCTGATGCCAAACTTAAGTTTCTCCCCATATGCCACTGGTGCCCTTCCAGCTGCTGCCCCAGTGCTGGAACCCAGCAGGAGTGAGTCTACTACGTAAGTCCTGAGTTCATTGGGGGCCCTTTAAGAGGAGACACCTGAGAATCCTGCAGTTTCTTCTACCATCCTAACCCCCATGGATTTTTACAGCCAGAAGTTATGGGGACGTACCTTGGTACTAGAACCCTATACTGGGTGGTCTGGTGTGGGGCTGGGATCCCTTCCTCCTGAGGTATTCCTCCTGATTTTTATCCACCATACATGGATGTGGGACCCCCAGTTCCAAATCTGCCACTCCTACCCATCTGGATGAATGTGATTTCTTTAATTCTTTGGTGGTTGGAGTGCCATACAGCTCAATTTTCTGACGATTTTGGGTGGTAGTTACTCTATAGTTTAGTTGTAATTTTTGCTGTGGTTGTGTGAGGATGTGAGTCATGTTTACCTATGCCTCCATATTGACTGGAAGTCTGGTTGATTTTGTTATGTGCCCTGACTAGGGATCAAACCACAACCTTGGTCTGTTGGCACTGAGTACCCTGCCAGGGCCTAATAATTTTTCAGCGCCTATGCAATTTTACCTGAGTGGGTTGGAAAACTAAAAATTAAATACTGTGACTATTGTGGAGATAGAGGTGCTATTTCAAGGAGTAAGAGTACTTTGTCAGGTTTTTTGCAGCCTGAGGGAAAAAGTTTGCAAGAACCTTTCAGTTTCCTTTGCTGAGATTCCCTACTCCAAACAAAACTCTTTAAAAATATATATATATATTTTTTTATATATAACCAAAAAAAAATATATATATATATAACCAACTCACTTTTTAGCTCAGAATAGTTTTAAAAAAAAAAAAAGGAGGACCTTGAAAGGATGTATGAGCATTGGAGCCTTAGAAATGGATGATATGTGAACACCCTGCCCTGCAGCCTTCTGGGAGTTTGGTAGTCTGAATTACTTCTGTGACTAATCAAGTGGCAACTTGATCTTTTGTACCTGACCTTCAAGTGGTGTCAGCCTAAGACCCATCTAAACAGCACGCTGGCCTCTTGTAATTTTTTATTTACAGTGGTACCTTTGTATGGTACTTGTTAATTCATTCTGGAACTTGTGGCCAGTGCCAAAACCAATGAGTACCAAGCAAGCGACAAGTGATGAAGCATTTTCTCTTGCTGGGCGGCGGCGTGACTTACACAAGTTCTAGCAAGTGCAATAAGTCCAAGCAAGCACCAAGTACTGAAACATTTTTTTCTTGTCAAAATTCAATGAGTACAGGGTTTGACGAGTTGTGAAGCCAATGAGCACCGAGGTACGACTGTATTTCCTTTATACTTAGGATTTATGTAAACTGCATGTTTACAGTGGCATAATTGGCAGCATTGTACAAAAAACAAATTCCCAAAAGATGAAGAATGAGTAGGGGGCAGTGGAGCCCTGGCTAGCCCCAAAGATTTTACGAGTATGAGTGTGAAAAACTTTGCTACTGGCATCTGAGCAGCTATCTCCTTTTTCAATACAGCAGTGTGATTTTTTTTCACCATGAAGACATTTCTCCACATGTCTCATAACCTTCAAGAAGTTTCATATAAATGAGGTAAGAAGAGCTGAATCCCAAATACTGTTTTGTCTCTGAAGGATGAAAATAACAGGGGATTATGGAAAGAGTAGTTTCTTATCCTGAAGAGAAGTTAAACAACTTTCCAAGTTTTTTTAAGTAGAGAAAAATTCCAATCTGATTTTGTCAATGCGTGTGTTTTCAACTTTACTCTTGCCGTTACTTCATGTAGTTATTCTTTCTTAATCCCAAGTGTGTTCAGTTGTGCTTATGATTTATGCTTTTTATTGTTTTAACCTACTTAATTTTAAAACAAGGAAAGGGATGCTAAGGGAACTGGTAGGTGGGGCTGGGTATTGGCCAGGAACTTTATCACACAAGTGGGCGGTGCGGGGGAGGGGGTCCTGTTTTTGTATTTACCTCTCCTCTGTTCTTCAGCCCTTTGGGCTGGGTAGGATGGATGCACCCATAGGCCCCATTTGAGAATCTTTATGTGTAATGGGATACATAGCAGATGGAAGTAGTTCATTTGACTAAATGTGGCATCAGGAAAAAATTGAAAATAATTGCTCTACACCTGACTCTTAAGAGTCCATTGAGCCTACATACTCCCTTGAATTTAGAAAATTCCCTTGTGTTATCCTGGGGAACAGGAAAGATGTAGTACGATTCTTGGCAACCACATATACCCTGATTAACACCTGCCTGAAAGATAAAGGGAGGGATGGTGACCGAATTACTTTTCTGATAACCACTTGTCCCCGACCCAGATTTGGGTTTGACTAAGAATGACTGCAAGGCCATCTGTTGACTCTTCTGCCATGGTGGAGACTTCATTTAGAATTATCATGAACATTCAGCAAATAGTGTGCCCACATCTATGCATGCATGCATACATGCCTGTACACATGCTCCCCTCTTCCATATTCTCTTGTTCCATTGCTGTGGTGGCAGCATTCCCAAATTAAACCCCTACCCTGGCTCAGTGGGTTGGGCAGCGTCCTGCAGACCAAAAGGTTGCTGGTTCGATTCCTGATCAGGGCACATGCCTGGGTTGCAGTGCCAGGTTCCTGGTTGCGGGCATGCGAGAGGCAACTGATCGATGTTTCTTTCTCAACAATGCTCTCCCTCTCTCCCTCCCTCCCTCTCTTAAAAAAAAAAAAATCAAATAGTCCTGGCTGGCGAGGCTCAGTGGATTGAGTGCTAGCCTGTGAACCAAAGGGTCGCTGGTTCGATTCCCCAGTCAGGGCACATGCCTGAGTTGCAGGCCAGGTCCCCAGTAGGGGCTGCACAAGTGCAACCACACATTGATGTTTCTGTCCCTCTGTCCCTTCTTCTCAGTCTAAAAAAAAAACAACCTTTTTTAAAAATTAAATAAAATCTAAAAAAAAAGCAGAGGAACCCCTGACAGGGGTGCTCATCAAATGCTGAAGGTATAGGTAGCATCTCAAATTCTTCAGTGAATAATAGGGACTACCCATGCACAGAAAATCTTAACTATTTGATCTTAGGGGTAAATGCCCTAAACGTTTCAACCAAACCAGTTTACAAAGAAAAAGCAATCTAATCAGCTTTATATTTCCGCTTTTCCCACTGCACTATTTGCTTTATCTACATTTCTGTAGTATCTGTCGGGCTCAGTGCTTTGGTAACCACACCAGTCTCTTAAGCTTGGGTTGCGCAGTGTGCTCATGAGGCTGACTGGGGTCAGGCTGCGCCGTTCTCGAATATCCGGCTGTTGCCCCTTTTTCCCCCTTCAGAGAGGTATGGGATGTGTGGGTTTTAAGTCATTGGAGTAGATCTCGAAAAAGCTAATAAAATCAAACAAAAAGAAATAGACTTTGGTTTAACTGGTGTATATTTTTTGCAGTGATTCATGTTTCCAGAGATCTACTAACATTTATTTAGTAAACAATGTTAATGTTACAACTGAAACACCTAGAATGACTTTGTACAAATGTCATTATTCAGTACTGTCTGCTTCCTTTAATGGTGCATTCCCTGTTGAATTTGAATTTGAGTTTTGGCTGACATTCCATAAGCCTAGAAGCCTTTTGTTCACCAGGCGGGCCTGTCTCTGCTTCTGTTTCTGTTACCTTATAATTTCCCAATCTATGACCTTTCTAAAACCACCTTTTGTGTGTCAATGGCCTCACACTGTGCAAATAGGAGAGGGTGTTGGTTTTAGAAGCCTTGTGAAATAGAAGAAACCTTCCTATTGCAAAGAGATACATGAGCTTGTTGGTGTTTTAGTTCTTATATGTGAAGTGAAACCTAAGAAAACCTGTGTCTCAAACATATTTGCCATTCTCTCTTTTCTACCTTTAAAGACTAAAATATTTCCCAGCTTTAGGGAGTATCATCCCAGAGTTGTCAGTAATTTGATTTCTTTACCTTAGTAAATATAAAGTGCTTTATGCAGTTCAGTAGAGACTTCATGTCTAAACAGATAGGTTTCCAGATAGGCAATGTAAAATGAATCAGTAGGGAACCTATCATAGAATGGATTCAAATTTGATTAGAAGAGGAAAGTTTCAGACCTTTTTTCTGAGTAGTAAAAGGGCAGTGAGTATAATATATAATTTAAGGGAGCCTTTAAGAATGACCAGTATCTATGATTTGATTATTGATGAAAAACCATTTCATCTTGTACCTTGTCCAATAAAGGAACTTTCCACCCTAGGAAGACTAGAATGTGTGGTGGAATTGAATATAAAAACATTTCAGTAGGGAAGAAGGAAAGCAACCATTTCCTAAAAGTGAACTAAAAGTAATTTCCTTTTCCTCTGGATACATCTCCAAATAGCAGATAACCTTCTCTGACCATCTTTTTTGCCTTAAGGAGTCTTTGGGAGAGAACAATTCAGCTTTAACAGACTGAAGTCAAGTCCACAAAGAGGTACTGCTTAGACACAGTTTCTGTGAGCTGGGCACTGAGCTAGGTACTTACCTCTTTCACTGAATCCTCTCATCAGCCCAGGGAGCTAAGCTATTAATTCCAGTTGCTTGGCACAGCTGGTAAGTAGTAGCATCTGGATTCAAATCCACTTCTCAGCCTAGTAAGCACATCGTTTTTTCACAAACCCATATTTTTGCTACTACAGCAAAAACGAGTTTTGCTTTCAGACTTTGCTTTTCTTTCCCCCTCCTGTTAGCCTGCAAACACCTGGCATTTTCCATAAAAGGGGAATGCGGTTTATTATAAGTGGGTATACTTGTTGAGCACTGTGTGTTCACTTTTTTTCAGACAGGTTCTGTTTACATGGTGAGAAAGAGAGCCCCGTCAGCCCTCAGCCTCCATCTCCTCGGCTTGTGATGTACAAAGGGAGGAGAGAAAACCACTCACAGTATCCAAATACTGCTCACAAAGACAACTCATTGTCTCCTTTTGGATCTCATGCCCACTACCTAATTCAGTTCTGTGCCCAGAGAGGTAGGGTACCAGAACTGGCTGGCCCAGCTAGAGTGCCTATGCTACCTGGTGTGAGCACAGAGATTTAAAGCCCCACCAAAACCATACAGAGCTGTTCCCCAAAGGAAAGGGTGCACTTTAGAGAAGAGGAGAGAAGAGTGGGTCAAAACAACTCAACACTTCCTGCAGATCAGAACAGGGAAGTTACAGTACCACGCAGGGTTCCAGGCTGGAGGGAAGTCCTAGGTGGTAACAGGAAAATGCTACTAGGAAGCCTGCTTTATCCCAGAGGCAATAAATTGTGTCATCCTGAGAGACAGTGTTGAAGAGTACCTATCAGTCAAGGAACTGGATTTTAATATCTTCGCTGCCACTTATTGTTAGTCAAATCATAACACCTCTTTCTGCCTCCATTTCCCCATCTATAAAATGAGAAGGTGAAAAAAAAAAGAGAGAGGGAAGGATTAGATGATCTCTAATTTCATTTCCGGCTCTGGAAGAATGTGACCATCTACCTTCCCCATAGCGTCTTTGTATATTACCTACATGTCTTCAAAAGGAGTTGAAAACAAATTTGGATAAGCACTTTGAAGAAAGATGAAAGAATTCAGGACTATTTACATTTGGGTAACATTTTTCCTCCCGTAGAGTTAAATTCATTTCTAATCTGGAGAAAAATCAGTGCAGCACTTTCCTTGATTGAAAATAAATAGGCAGGCATCAAAGAAATAGTTTGTAATTTGAGGACCTAAAACCAATATGTTTGCTTGGCCTAGAGGTCCTTAAGTAGTGAGTCCCCTGAGTAATGATACACAGTTTTGTGAAATTACCCTTTCTATACACCTGTTCCCCACATCAAGAATAGGCTACATTTTATTTTTGGGGTACTCGAATGGACTAGTTTTTCCTCTGGTGCAGCAAATCTAGGTCACCCTTTTGACGTTTCTAAACTCTGTTTACAAATGCCCCCTCTGTGCTAGAGAGCAACTGGGGTCTTTGCCTTTTAAGAGCAGCCTGTGGTAATTGACACAGCAGAAAAAGAAAGAGATCATTGAAACAGAAACAGTAACTGCCACTAATGCTGAGAAATAAATAAGAGCTTCTCTACATGTATTTGCCCTTGGAAACCAAAATAACTATCTTAGAAAATGGGTAGGTGTTGGTGGGGGGAGGGGAACTGGAGGGCTGGAAGAAATGTGGGTGAAAACCTTGTCAATACTCTCTTTTTTCAGTCACAATAACAGCGATTGTTCATTTAGTTATTTCAGAGAGCTAGGAACTGGGAGTAGGAAGACAGAGAGCGGGGAGGAGTTTGGTTTGTGGACCTTGTTCTAGACAGATGTTGGCTGAAGAGAGATGTGGTGTAGGTATTTACAAATGTTTAATGTGTCGTGGCTGGGTCTTAAAAAGGATGATCAGTGATTCCTCCGTAGCATTTGCTAGCATATGTGGTATAAACTTCTTGTAGTGATTGATTATGATCTGCCTCCCCTACTGAACTGTGAGCCCCGTGAGCACTGTCATATACTCCTGTGCATAGAGCTGAGCTCATGCTTGGCTTCTAGAGGAGGCTCAATAAATCCATATTGCATGAGAGGATTAATTGATTCAAACTGAAGATAACTAGGAAACTTGCAAAGGGTAGCATATCACTGACAGAAGAGCCAGGTTTGAGTTGGCTTCAGTACTTCAGTGGGTTTTTCATTAAGTAGACCCTCTTACCTATGAATTAGGAAGTAAGAGCCTGCAAACGTGGCCATGTCCCATAACCAGTGTCCTGCTGCCAAGTTGCAGCGCTCTATTAAGAGTGGTCAGGAAATGTGGGAAGGGTCTTAAGCCATAAGACTGGGATTTGTGTCAAAAGAAAACCCCTCTCTTCACATCCAAAGTAGTAGAAGCATTCATTTTCGAGGAACAGCTCATCCTTGTCCACTGCTATAAAATCTCAACGGGAAATTTTTCCAATCTGTTTAGTACAGGAAAGGGGAGACCAACCCATGTGTGACTGAAGGAGGCTGAGAAGACTACTTTTCTACTAACTGATGGTCTTGCTATTATCTCAAACTGTAATCTTAGAGGCTAACCTCCCAACTATATGCCCCCCTGCAATCATTCTAATCTAAAACCTGTGAGTGGTTTTCTCTCCCTAGGGGCACAAGGATTGTTTACCTTTTTAAAATGTTTTTATTGTATTTTTTTTCTATTACCATTTAGTCCTCTTATACCCACTGCCCCCCAGGATTGTTTACATTTGAAATGGTTGTCCCTGCACATCATCCGTGAGGCAGCCTTCGCTTTTTCCCCGCTAAGATACGCAAGAGCCACAGAGCACACCCCTTCCTCTGCCAGAGGAGTTGCGTCTCATGAAGCAGAGCAGGTGATTTTATTTCCCAGTTCCCTGGTGCTGCTAGAGTTCATTCTTTCAAAGTCTGAATCCCTCCAGCCCACCTAGTTATGCTTGTTTTTCCAGTCTGGGACCTCCAGATGTATCCTGGCTTCCTGGCCAGACAGGTTTCATAACTGCATTACGTCCTCCCTAGGATGATTTAAAAAGCAATAAAATACCCACATTATTCAGTAGTTACTAGATACCAAATACTGTACTAAGTTCTATTCCTGTAAGATAGGCAGTATCATCTGCATTTTGCACTTGAAAAAACTGAACTTAGATTATTAGGTAAATTGCACAGACAGGAATTCTCAGCATAGATCTGTATTAATTCTTAGATTACATAGTATAAAACTGAAGATCTAAGAGACTGCTAATGTCTCCAAACCACAGAGACATACTGAATCAGAGGGAGGAGGCCACATTCAAATCCAGGTTTTGGATACCAAACCTGAGTCATTTCACAACACTGTAGCCTCTGATGTCAAAACCCAAATTTCCTTAAGAAAAGCACAGATGTGAGAATCCTTGTAAATTTTTGACTTCAAGAATAGATATTTTTACCCTGTTTACTTTTTTCTTACAGTCTGTATTTTCTCCACAAATATTTTGACGCAATTTTTAAAAATCTTGGTATTCAGCCTTTGAAGGAGTACAACCTTAGCGAGATACTCTGTCAGGTTCACTACCATCTCTGAGCCTTCTCTTACACAATTATCCAACCAGGAGTCTCTGTCAAGTCACTTCTTTCAGGGCCTTGTTTGTTGCCACCTCCTTCATGAAGCCCTCCTGACCATCATCTTCACCAAGACTCACATGCCTCACCAAGCATCTCTTACACACACAGTTTTTGTAGGTGATAGTACCATCACACAATTTCTGTCTTCTGTCTTTGTTCTATCCTCTCTATGGGAAGCAACTTCTTTTCTAAGGCACATAGTGCTGACTAGAATCTAGGCATTCTAGCTATGATGGATTTTACTTAGTGTATCTCAGGCAGAGCCTTACCTGGTAAAATTAACCAAGGGGACAAAAAACTTGCACACTGAAAACTACAAAATGTTGCTGAAAGAAATTGAAGAAGACACAAAGGAATTTTAAAAATCCCATGTGCATGAATTGGAGACTTAATATTGTTAAGATGTCAGTGCTAACCAAAGTAATAACCAGATTTAATGGACTCTGTATCAAAATCGCAAGGGCAAATTTTTTGTAGAAATAGAAATATCCATCCTAACATGAGTCTTAATGGGTCTGAATGGCCAAAACGATCTTGAAAAAGAAAAACAAAAGTTGGAGGTCACATACTCCTTGATTTCAAAACTTGTTCTAAAGCTACAGTACTCAAACAATGTGATACTAGCATAAATATAGAGGTATAGAAGAATGGAAAAGAGTCCAGAAATAAACACATACAAATACATAGTCAAATGCTCCTCAGTAAGGAGTCAAGACCATTCAGTGGGGAAAGGAGAGTTTTATTAGCAAATGGTGTTTGTGAAACTAGATTATCTGCATACAAAAGAATGAAGTTTGACCCTTACCTTCTACCATATACAAAAGTTAACTCAAAATGGATCAAAGACCTAAACATAATTGCTGAAACTACAAAACTATTAGAAGAAAACAGAAGGAAAAAGCTTCATGGCACTGGATTTGGCAACAACTCCTTGGATAAGACACCAAACATAGGTAACAAAAGTAAAAATAGATAAAATGGACTGTATTACCATGACTGGTGTGGCTCAGTGGGTTGGGCATCGTCCTACAAAGCAAAGGTTGCTGGTTCAATTCCCAGTTGGGGCACATGCCTGGGTTGTGGGCCGGGTCCTGTGTTTCTCTCCCTCCCTTCCTCTCTTCCCCTTTCTCTAAAAATAAATAAAATAAAAAGTTGGACTATATCAAAATTAAAAGCTATGTGTCAATACACAACAGTGAAAAGGCAACCTATGGAATTGAGAAAGTATTTGCAAATCACTTATCAAATAAAGGACTCATACCCAGAATATATAAAGAACTTCTATAACTCAACAACAACAAAACAAACATTTAAAAATGGGCAAAGGACTAGAATAGACATTTTTCCAAAGATGACATACAAATGGCCAACAAACATATAAAAAATATGCTCAACATCACTAGTCATTAGGGAAATTCTAATCAAAACCACAATGAGATATCATCTCATATCCATTAGGATGGCTATAATAAAAAAAAAAAAAACACCCCAGAAAATAACAAGTGTTAAGATGTGGAGAAGTTGGAACCCTTGTGCGCTGTCAGTGGGAATGTAAATGGTGCAGCTGCAATGGACGACAGTATGGAAGTTTGAAAACAAATTAAAAATAGATTTCTATATTAAATTCTATAGTAACAGAATTACTATAAACTTCAGCAATACCCCTTCTGGATACATATGCAAAAGAATTGAAAGCAAGGCCTCGAAAAGGTAGTTGTTTACCTATGTCCACAGCAGCATTATTCATAAAGCAATCTAGTGCCCATTGTCAGATGAACAGATAAGCAAACTGAGGTATATACATACAGTGGAACAACATTTGACCTTGAAAAAGGAAGGACATTCTGTATATACTACAACATGGATGAACCTTGAAGACATTATGTTAAGTGAAAAAGCTAGTCACACAACAAGACAAATACTGTATTATTTCACTTATGAGTTATCTAGAGCAGTCAAATTCACAGAAACAGAAAGTATCATGGTGCCTGCCAGTGAGTAAAGAGAGGGGGAAATGAGGAATTGTTTAATGTGTATAGAGTTTCAGTTTTGCAAGATGAAAAGTTCTGGAGATTAATTCCACAACAATGTGAATATATTTGACACTACTGAATTGAACACTTAAAAATGGTTAGGATGGACCTGGCTGGTGTGAATCGGTGGATTGGGTGCTGGCCTGAGAGCCAGAGGGTCGCCGGTTCAGTTCCCAGTCAGGGCACATGCCTGGGTTGTGGGCCAGGTCCACGGTTGGGGGCGTGTGAGAGGTAACCAATAGATGGATGTGTCTCTCGCACATCATTGTTTCTCTCCCTCTCTTTCTCCTTCCCTCCCCCTTCTCTAAAAATAAATAAATATAATATATTTTTTAAAATGTTTAAGATGGTAAATTTTATGAGTATTTGATCGCAATTTAAAAAATTAATGAAGTTTCAAAAAAAAAATCCTTACACAGATATCACCTCTGTTCCCCCAGCCCCACTGTGAATTAACAACTCTCTCCTTTGTACCTCCACTTTATTTTGAAAATACCACTATTAGGGTTCTTATCATATTTTGAGTAATTATTTGTTTGACAGGATAAGGGTTACTGTCCAATTTGCTCCCATCAAGGGGTGAGATGAACACTCATCCACTTCTGGGGTCTGGTCAGAAACCAAGAAGATATACTGAGGTCTTCGAGGAAAAAATAAAAAATCTTAGGTAGGAAAAGAGACAGTAGCCCTGATGGAATAATATGCTAGAGGGAACAGTCATTATTGGCAAAAGTACAAGGTCTGTCCAGTGTAATATGAAAAATAGAGACATTGAAGAAGACACAAGACACAAGAAATATTGTACGTAGGACAATGATGCCTCAGTCCCCTTCAAAGTAGTCACCTTAGGACCTCACACAGTTCTTTCTCCCTATCACTATCAGCTACCCTGTTGTATTCTCCTGAATTTCATCAGAGGTCTGAAATCTCTTTCCTTTTGAAGGTAATTTTAGTTTTGGGAAAAGCCAGAAGTCACGGGGTGCCAAATCTGGGCTGTAGAGGAGCTGAGTCATCTGGGTGATTTGATGTTTTGCAAAAAAACTCTGCATGAGACATGATGTATGAGCAGGCACGTTGTCTTGATGAAGCTCCAATCACCAGTTGCCCATAGCTGCGGCCTCCTGAATCATCTGAATAGTTTCTGTGGAGAAATATTCAAGCTTAACGCAAATGTTGATGCATATTCTTTGCTCTACTTGCTCAGTCATTTTGAATACCCCAGTCACACAGTATACAAGAGGTTTGGCTCTGAGGCGAGATCTAGAAGCACCATTTTCCTCCAGTCATCCTTTTGCAGGCAGGATCTGAAAGACCTAAAGAGCACTTACCTCCACCCCCACCCACATACAAACATCCCAGTCTCGGTCCTTAGTCCAAACAGCTGAAATGGATTGGTCCAACCCAGTCTGACCCATTGGCAGGAAGACACTAAGATGTTCATTCAAGATAGATTTAAGACACAGTAGCGTTATCTAATAGATTCCACAACCACACATACCTTGCTTCAGTTTTAAATTAGACATTATTTTTTCTGGCTCATTGGACCTGTTCAGGTCTGTTAACAGTAAGATGCTCATGTATGGCTCTTTCATGCAATCAGCTCTTTGTAATTTTTTTTCCCTTTCCTGGAATCCTGGACAGGATTCCTTAGGAATGGATAATCCAAAAAATCAGCTTTATTTGTCAACATAATGGCACCCCTTCAAGCTCACATATACAGAATTTGCAAGCTGAAGGAACAATAAAGATGAGTTCTGTTTCCCCAGTAAGGAAATTTGTGCCTAGAGAGCCAAGGTGGGTCACTCAGAGACCCTGGCTTCCAGTCCTGAGCCCTTTTTCTTCTGCTACCTTCCAGCAGGTGCAGCCACACCTGCTTGGGGCATGTCCGGGGCACCTCTCTCTGCATTTCTGTGCAGTTGAGGCTCTCTCTGGACAGCTCTAAATTATCTGTGTTAGGAGGAGAAGACGGAGCAGACACAATTTTTTCACAGGTTAATTTTCCTTGTTCTGGGTGATTTTTTTCTAAAGCCCAATTCTCAATGCTGCTGACTTGAAGGTACTGTTCCATCAGCTGAGGGCTAAGGAGACAGTCCACAAGTACGGTGGTTAGCCGAAAATTTGCCGTACACAGAGCTGCGTAGCTTTTGGCTAGCCCCCAGATCATTTCTGTATCCTCTAATAGGTACTAACCGAGCACCTACTGTGTGCCTGGCTGAAGCTGCCTAATTAAGAGTTGAGTGGCTGCCCTCCAACCCTCCACAGGCCCAAGAAGCCATACCAACTGGCAGACCCAGGACTTCTGATTCTCATCTCGGATCTGGCCTTAACTTGTGTTGAGACTCCGGGCACGTTTTTTCAACACGGGTGGCCTGTAGCTTCAAAAGTTAAAAGAAAAAAAAGAAAAGGGCTTTTCAAAACGGAAAGGTTTTTTTGGGGGGGTGAGGGGGAGCTGGAGAAACACACAACAGAAGTGCTGTGAGCCGCTCAACAGACTCCCGGTCCTGGAGCCACATCCCACCCACCCCCAAACTCAGGCTGCCCACCGCCTGCCCAGCGGGCTCCCCCGCCCAGCCCTGAAGAGCCAGGGCGGTGGGGGCTAAGGGGGAGCCTTTCTCTTTAAGAGCCCCACATGCGATCGTGATTGGCTGTAGCTATGCAGGTCTTTCTTCCCGGCTCCCTCCAAGCGCTGCCTCCCCCGCCGCGTTCCCTGCTCGCCTGCCTCCCCCAGCGGCTCGGCGCCCCTCCCGCCCCTGGCGCTCGCTCCCTCTTCCTCGCAGCTGAGTTCCGCCCGGGCAGCGGCATGGGTGATACGCCAGCAACAGATGCCGGGCTCCCAGGTTTGCATCCTTAGGCCACACTGAACGCCTTAAGAGAGAAGAAACGGGAGAAGGGCCAGGAAGGCGGGGACAGGAGGTGTGGAGATCCCCTCTAAAAGGCAGTAGCCCCCTTCCACCACCCGACCCTCACGGGAGAGATCCGTGCGGGCAGAGCTCTGCCTGCCTGCGACCGCTGCCGCCGGCGCCCACCTCTCCCAGTCATGCCAGGCCGGGCCGCCGACCGGGGGCAGGTCCCTCTCTTCAACGCCGCGGAGGAAAACCGTGCTGGGCTCGAGGGCTCGCGGGGTGGCGGCGGCGGCGGCCAGGAGAGGCCAGGCGCACGCGAGCAGCAGCAGAACATCGTTTGGAGGAACGTCGTCCTGATGAGCCTGCTCCACTTGGCCGCTGTGTACTCCCTGGTGCTCATCCCCAAAGCCAAGCCACTTACACTGCTCTGGGGTAAGTAGACATCGTGGCGAGGCCGCGCCGGAGCGCGTGAAGTCGCGGGTCAGCTGCCGGCGGCGCGGAGCCCCCTTCGCTCTCCACTCGCCTTCCCCCAGGCGCCCAGGTCCCCGTGGCTTGCAGTTGCCCTCCCTTTGGGACGGCAGGTATTTCTGCCCAGGTATTTTCAACTTCTGCCTCCCCCGATGAGGCGCATTTGTCAGCTCCCCGATGGAGAGCGGGAGGGACCCAGAGTCCTGCGGCGCCACCGCTGTGCGCAGAGAGGCGCGCGAGGGAAGACGCTAGGTACCGGCCGAACCCGGCTTTGAGCGAGGCAAGACAGGCGGGTCAATTGTCTTGCCTGTGCGGGTCCCGGGGGCTCTCCTATCTGCCGCCTTTCATTGCTTTTCATTGCCCTCCGCGGGCCACGGACCTTGGGGCCAAGTTAAGGACAAGAAAGGAAGTGAAGAGGGGTGGAGAAACCTGGCCAGGAACAGTCTTGATTTAGAGCACGAAATGGAAGAAACCATTTACCTTCCTAGCCCCTGCAAGGCCCCTATTACCTACCCCGTCCGTGGCCTTCTATGCCCAGTTGCACTCCTATGGCCCTAGAAGTTTCTTGGCGAGCACGACGAGCTCACATTGGGAGCGCTCTGCCTTCAGCACTAAGCCCTGACTGTGGTCACGCAGAGCCCTCTCCAAGCCCTGTACCCCCCTGGCCAATGCTGGTCTGTCACCACAGCTGTGGTTCTCCCGCCACCCCCCCCCTTTTTAGCACCCCCATCCCTGCCAGCAGAAGAGAGAACCCAGAAGTCGCCCACCCCTCGAACCCCTCCCACCCCGACACACTCGGACCCCAGGGTTTCATTGCCTGCCCTATGTGACTCCAGTCTCAGATCTCTAAACTACCTGGAAGAACCCTTAGCCCCAGCAACTGGTTTTGGCCTTGGTCACCAGAGCAGCAGGAACCCGGAAAAAAGGCGCAGGCATTGATAATCTCCTGCGCTGAGATTGTGAGGAGGCAGTCCAGGAAGCTCTGTCAGCTCCGTTTCTGAGATCACCGAGGAACCGGGGCGGGAGAAAGACAACCTACTTTTATTTGCAGAGGGGAAGAGGAAGGGAAAAATAAGAAGACCTCTTTTTGCAAAGCTCCTTATTTGGCATAGTGCCAGCTTCAAATGCCTAGGTTGATAGTGGGGCCACTTGGGTTCCAAGCCTTTCCTTGAAATCCTGCAGTCCCTGCTCTGGAAGCAAACCCATGTAGACTGTGGGTACCCTTTGAAGAGGGGTGGGGTGGGGTGTGTGGCTGAGGGAGCCATGCAGAGTTGAAAAAATGGTGAGAGGGGCAGGGGTCTTTGGAAACATGAAGCCTTTGAAGTTCCCTAAAAGCTTTGGGCACCCCCCTGCTCAGCCTTTCCCCACTTAATGCACCTCCTCAATTCTGTGTCCTTTTCACCCTGGTCTTTGTTTTGTGTTGGTTTAGTTTTGGCCTGTCTTCCTTATCTCCGAATGACTAAACTGTAAGATGTCCAACCATTAATTCATGAACACACTCCTACCCAGCCAACCAAAGTCTTTATTGCCCCAGAACCTCCTGGAGCTCCCTCCTCCCCCTCCTGAGGCAGTACTGTTGGACTTCAGAGCCCACCTGCCTCTGGGGCATTGGGGCTTAGCCTAATAGCTGCAGTGTCAGAGAGAGCTCAGGGAGACGTGAGCCCTGAAAATATTATGTTACATGTCTGGGGCTCTACTCCTTACAGCCGCTGACCCCCACTGACTCTGGCAGCCCAGGAGCCACAAGGACGAGGCCTCCTCTTCAGGTTTGCTAAGTCACCTCTGCCCTATCCGGGCTGTTCTCTGTGGTGAAGACAGAATCTTTGTTCTGAAAGACCTTGGCCAGAGAACACCTCCCTTGGCCCCAGACTCCCCAGAGAAGTCAACACACTGAAGGAATCTGGTTTCCTCTTTGCAGTGATATCGCCAAACCCCATCCTTGTACCTCCCTGCAGTCTTCTGTTTTAGCTACTTTTCATCAGCTCTGTTCTCTTAATCTTAATTCTTTCCCAAGCCCTGGCTGGCGTGACTCAGTGGATGGAGCAGCACCAGCCTGCCCACCGAAAAGTTGCCGGTTCAATTCCCAGTCAGAGTACAAGCTTGGATTGTGGAACAGGCCCCTGGTTGGGGACATGCAAAAGGCAACTGATTGATATTTCTCTCCCTCTCTAAAACTAAATAAATCTTTACAAAGAAGAGTATCATGTCCCTAAAAAAAGAAAAAGAGCAGGCAGTGGTGGGTATTGTAGTTTCAAGTTTCACAACTGTGACTTAGAAACATTCCAAACAAATTGATCTTATCTCATGGATCACTTGTGAGAGAAGACCTGTTGTGCTGTGGCTAGGGTATTTAGGGCAACTGGGAGACTAGGGGCACTGTCGACTCAGGGTTATTTTCAGTGAGAGCTCTGGTGCCTTGACCCACAAATTTCCCCTCACTAGATTCCCTCTTCACACACCGCCCCCTCCCCCCCTCACTGGCTCTATCTGTGCCCCCACACCAGGTGAGGTTGCCCTGGAAACAAGAGGCATCTGTGCAGTGCACCCAGCAGAGGGTGTTAGGTGTGCAATGCATGAAGAGTAATTTGCGTGGTGGTAAAATGTCATCCATGAAAGATCCATCAAGTTGTTCAGTCCATACTCCTCCACTGCCTAACCCCCACCTTTTCATGACTGTCCTTGAGGCCAGAACAAGTTGTTTTCCTTATCCTTGCAGTGTTCTGACTGGTGCCCACAGATCCTGAGGGATGAATTTATGAGTTTCAAGGACAGAATGCAAACTCCAGCTGGAGCAAAATCTTCGCCTGAAGCCTTGAGCTCACGGAAGTGCCTGCTTTGAGGCTTTCGGCCCAAGGAGCAGCGAGTCCATGCACTGAATCCCAAGATGAGTAGAACAGACGAGTAGGGAGCAGTCATTGTGGTATCAGAATAGAATTCCTGGGACTCCTTCCCAGGAGCTTCACCGCAGCTTGTCTTCAGGCCTTCTGCTTGTTGTTTCCAGAAATGTCAGGGACTTTTCTGTTTCTGTTGAAATGTCACCCAAGTCCTGTTCAGGGGTAAAGGCAGTGTCTCATGGTGACATCATGGGTTTTTCCCCTCACAGGACAACTTCAGTGACAGTACCAGGCATGCAAAGCAGTGATTTGCTCCCTTCTTCCATCCTGCCCACGGGCAAACATGGCATCGTTAGGCTGATACATAGGATTCTCGGGCTCTGGTATCCTCTGGCCCATTCTGAGTGGGATTCAGCGTAGGGAGAGGGAGCCGAGCGGCGGCAGGGACTAACAAAGCAGTCTGGGGGCAGGGAGGGGCAGGGGAGGCAGAGGTTTGGAAAGTACTGGTCCATCAGTCAAATTCTGGCCAATTCTGAGAGTTGCCCAAAGATGAGCTGTCTTCTGTCAGGCATCGGGTAACCTGCATTCACCACTTGGGATGGCCCTGATGTCCGTTGGGTTGTGCTGCTACTTCTGTCAAGTTCCTTAGGTTGTTGAGGAGCCCCAAGAATATGTGGCCAGGGACTTCTGTTTTGCCTCCAGGTTTCTTTAGGGTGAGCAAGACTCAAGAGAGAGACAGATCTAAATGTGAATCCCTGCTCTCCTACTTACCAGCTGCATGGCCTTGGACAGACAAACACCTCTGAAGCTCCGCTTTCACTCCTGTAAAATGGGTATGTTCACACTACTTGCTCATGAAGTTGTGAGAATTAAATTAAATAATATATGTAAATCACTTAGCACAGTGCCTGGCCTTTAGTTGGTGTGCAGTAATTGTCAGCTGCTATTATTGTTATTGGTCCTCGTACCGGCTGCTCTTCTTTCTTTCTTTTCTTTTCTTTTTTTAAAAAAAGATATTATTTATTTATTTTTAGAGAGAGAGGGAGGGAGGGAGGGAGGGAGGGAGAAGGAAAGGAGGCAAAACATCTTTCAGTTGCCTCTCACAAACCCCCAACCCAGGACCCAGCCTGCAACCCAGGCATGTGCCCTGACCCGGAATCAAAACTGTGACCTTTCGGTGTGCGGGACACCCAACCCACTGAGCCACACCAGTCAGGGCTGGCTGTTTTTCTTTAGTAGAAGGAGAAAAGGGATTCTCGCAGCATAGTGCATTCTACAAAGCTGGCATGGTATTTGGCTTCACTGCCTCTCTTGCCTGGGGAAATATTGCTTTGGCTTTGGAAACAAGTGTTCTTTTTGAAAGTCCCCAAAGAGAAACGAACACAATCCTTTCCTCCCCCATTCCCTTTTCTTTCATTCTATTTTCCTCCAAAAGGCTACTATTTAGTAGATAATTCTTTTGTTCAGCTAACAACTCACCTGGTCTTTAGTCTTTTTCTTAAGGGACAGTTGCAGTAGAAATGAGGCCAAATCGTTTCTCTAAATCTAGGGTCTCAGTTTTGAATTTGTCCCCCCTTCCTGTCTCCTTGAGTCATCTTTAAAAAAAAAAAAACAACTTAATGCTCAACTAAGCTACTAAAAAACGGAAAAATATAAGTGAATCTTCATTTTAAACCTTGAAACTGCCACCCGTTTTTGTTGCAATTTTTGCATTTTTAATAAATGAGCAAGCACTAAAAACCTTATCTAAGGCTGGAGTGCAGCAAAACCTACAGAATTGAGTAGGCTTTTGCTGGCTTTATGGTTCTAACATGTATAAATATAGGTTGAGGTTAACATTATTAGCTCAGTTTTTTTCTAAAACCGGTCAAGGGCACTGCAGGCTGCACTGTGATCATGAAATGAGAAACAGTGCAGCTGAGCAGAAACCAAGGCTGGAATCCCGGCATTGCCGCTTAGTGGAACTTCATACATGTTCCTTACCAGTATGTTGGCCTCAATATCCTCATCTGGAAATGGGGACAATAACACTGAGCCAAAAGTTGTTATAAGACTAAGACAAAATAAGCAGCCTGGCAGAGAGTAGACACTCAGTGCTTTCTGCTCTTACTGCTTCCCACACTGGAGGCCCACGCGGTGAAACCTGCACTGGCTTCCCCAGCTCTCTGAGATTGTAGCACTTGTGGCTCAGATGGAAGGCACAGCCGTTAAGCCCTAATATTTGATCAATGACTTTAAAGCTATAAGGCTTTAGTTCTCACCTTACCTAGATTTGTGTGTTATTTAAAATTATAGCCATTGACAGATTTGCAAAAGAATGAAACCATGGTGGTTTCTTTAAGGATTTGCAAGAGACAACATTGTCTTTGGGTAGCCTTATTCTCAAGCATTTATTTTGACGTTCTGCAGTCTCTGGCCTGCAGTCTGTGTGTCCCACTGCTGCAACGTGTCATGTTTCTGTGGTAGTGCCACAACTCTGGGATTAAGACTGTGGGCTTTGGAGTCAGAGGGCCTGAGTTCCAAGCCCAGCTCCCCAAATTCAACCTTTGGCCGAAAGCTCCCCCTCCCTAACCTCAGTGTCCCCAGTTGCACTATGAGGACAGTAACAGTACAGCCAGTGGCTGGCAGGAAGTGAGACAATACAGTAAAGGTGATCAGGAAGCCAGCACAGACTTTTGTTAGCCTTCTTGCCTGTCACGCATGGCCTCAGCACTTCCCATCCTACCTTCCCACCCTTTATCTCATCCTTCGGAGGCTGAGATTTGTTCCAGACTGCTCCCTGGTCGTCAGAAAGCCCTGGTCGTCAGAAAGCCCTGGTCAGGGGTAAAGGTCATGTTTCTCCAGTTTTATTTCTGCTGGCAATGGATTATGAGGGAGGACAGCTGGTACAACAACAGGTACTGGCCGTCCTCCCTCATAAATGCCTGTCATTTGTTCAGTATGTGTGCAAATGGCCATGAATGGGACCCTTACATTCATCCATCCACTAATTCATTCATTTCTGCCATTCCAATGATTGTCAAAAGTGGCTGCACATGAGAATCACTTTGGGCGCCTTTAAATTTTCAGAAGCCTGGGCCCTCACCCAGATGTACTGAATTGGAATCTCTAGGAGTGATGTCCCGGCTTTTTTTTTTTCTTCTTTCTTTCTTTTTTTAAAGCCATTCAGTTATTTCTGATACACAGCTGGATAAGAATCATGATTTAATTTTCTTGTTCAATAATATTTATCACGCACCGAGTGCCTGCTGGGCACTGGCACCATCCCTGACTTCACGGTGCTTGGGGGCCAGTTGGAAGCACAGACAGGTGCGCGGGCGGTAACAGCCACGGCAGCGTTAGTTACAAAGCGCCAGCGCGGGGAGTCGGGGAGGCTCCCCAGAGGAGGAGGTGGCCGATTGAGCCTGGCACGCAACTCTTGGCTGGCTGGCCCAGGGTTTTGGAAGAGATGGCATTGTAGCCGCGCCACAAGGAACAGTGTGAGCAGAGCTCCTGAGGGGAGGGAGACGGAGCAGTGGTCCAGGGACCGATGGCTTAGCAAGGGTGGGGCGTCCAGCGCCAGGGAGATTCCGCGGGATGGGGAGGAGACCAGGCCTGTGGAGATAGGCGCTTCAGCCTTTGCCTGACTCCTCCTCTCAGCCAGTCCCACAGCCAGCGATGATTTCTACTCCATCTACTCCGATAGAATGGCCTGGAGCCCAATTCCTAGAGCAGATATTCGCTGGAGTGAGTGAAGTTTTTCAGGAGAGGACCTGGGGCAAATACATTGGAGCTGGGCCGCTCAGGCTGGCTAACACCGAGGGGAGGCTAGGAATAACGTCTCGTCTGGGCATTTGATGTCACAGGCTCAGGTACTGTCCCAGGACTAAAATAGTAAAATGCGCCAAAGGGTGTAACAGTACCCGAATACCAGACCCAGAGTGCCCTCCTCCTCCTCCGTTCTTCCTGTTCCCTACTCTTTCCTGTGTTTCTCAAAGGGTGTGTGTGTGTTTGGGGGCATGTTCTCACTTCATTTTCTCCCTTGAGCCTAAGTTTAAACAGCTGGTTCTCACTAGCCCACATTTCAGGGATGATCACCTCTGCTTTCCGTTTCCACAGTTGCTGGGGTCACTGCAGGGTCGGAGCTTACTAGAAAAGATTGGAAGGCCCTGTGACCCTCCACCTCTACCCCCTCCCCCGGCCCCAGGTTCTCAGATCAGCAGCATCAGCATCACCTGGGAGCTTGTTAGAACTAAAAACCCTCAGACCCCATCCCAGACCTATTGGATCAATACCTGAGTTTAATAAGATCTCCAGGCGATTTATCTATATGCGAAATTTAGACACGCACTCCCCAGCCTGCTGTCAACCACAGGCTGACAATTCAGAGAAGCTGGACATGAGTGGGATTTGTCAACTCTTCTTTTTTCCTTTTAATGACTGCGTCCCCTTTGCCCCTCTCTGCCTCCCCTCCCACCCCTCTGCCTCCCTGCAGCTTATGTAGAACATATCGGGATCTGCTTCTCTTGCCAAAAAAAGGCAATTGCTAAAATCTTTTAGCTGGAGCAGCAGTGTTTAATTCATGGGCTAGAAATTAATTTTGTTCTCATAAATACAGCTGGGGAAAAATAACAGGGAGGCTCTGTGCATGGCCCGTGGGAATTCAGCTTGTTTACTTAACAGACGAACTCGTGAAGGTGAGGAGGCCTAGTGGAGGGCCGCCTCCCACACAATTGTGAAACAAATTGTATCAGTTAGGATGCTTTTGGCTGCAAGTAGCATAAAACTCAACTTCGAATGGCTTAAATGATAGAGAAGTTTTCTAATGTCTGTCACTGATAAGAAATACTGAGTTTGGCCACTTCTAGGATGACTCAGTAATGTCGTCAAAGAGCAGGTTTCATTTCTGCCGTGGTGGCCCTGTTGAATTTAATTTTCCTCATGGTTACCGGGTGGCTGCCAGAGTTCCAGGCAGCATGGAGTTACGACAATGTCATACAGAAGAGAGAGGCTGCCCTTGTAGTGTCGCTTTATCAAGGAGGAAAGTCTTTCCTGGTTGCCTCACAGCTGATGTCTCCTCAAGTCTCACTTGTAGGATTGTGTCCCAAGTCCCTTGTCAAACCAGTCATTGGCAAGGGATTCAGCCCAGTCTGGGTGGCCACTGAGTCACATGGTGGGGGGAGACAAGAGCGAAACAAAACCCAGGCTCTGCTCCGAGGAAGAAGAGGGCATGGCCGCTGGGACAGCCAACACCCCTGCTGCATGAGCTTCTCCTTTGCCTCCTCTCATGACCTTCCCTCTTTTGTGTCATCTTCATCCCCTGGAAAGACTGTTCTCATGTTTTAGTGTGCTCTTCCCCTCTTCTCCCTACCCCTGTGCTTGTCTCCGATCCTGCTGTCATTACACTGAGTTGTAACTGTCTCTCTTTTCCACAAAGCTCTGAGTTCTTTGATGGCATTTCTGTGTCCGTAGGACCTGGCACATGGTCTCTAGTCAACATACACAGTGTTGGGTGAATGAATGAAGGAATAAATGAACAAATGAGTTTAATCACTGCGTGGCCTTTCTTCCTAAGGCAGCGATTTTCAACCGGAGTACCACAAGAACTTTGAAAACATGCAATACCTGATTATTTAGTCAGGGGCACTGACCTGTTTTCCATTAGACTGTCAAATAAGAAAATGACAACAGCCAAGATAACAATAGCTGTCTGGTTGAATGAATTAGAATTATACCTGTTTTTGTTGTTGTTGTTGGACTGGCAAAAAATATAGTATACTTTTTGGTGCGCTGCAGAATTTTAGTAATTAGTTTATGTGTGCCGAGAGATGAAAAAGATTGAAAATCCCTGTCCTAAGAGAAGTTTGCATTTTATCTCTTAGCTTTAAAAGTGTTTTTTTTCCCCTGGTAGACAACTTCCCATGTGATTCGTGGGAAGGATTGGGGAGTGAGAAGCCTTTGTTAATGCACCAGAAATTGGTACATCACTCTGCACCTATGTCCACCCAGTGCAGCACACTGACCTCCAGAGCTCCCTGTCGCTCTTCTGAGTTTTCATGGGCTATGGTGGGGGTGGGGAAGGTTTCTCTGGATGCACGGACTGGGAAAAAGTGTGACTTAGAATGTGTTCTCTTTTTAAAAATATATATTTTATTGATTCTGCTATTACAGTTGTCCCAATTTTTCCCATGTCCCTCTCCACCCAGTACCCTCATTTCTTCCAGCAATGCCCCCCACCTTAGTTCATGTCAATGAGTCATGAATATAAGTTCTTTGGCTTCTCCATTTCCTTCACTGTTCTTATATCCCCCATCTATTTTGTACTTACTAATTATGTTTCTTAATCCCTGCACCTTTTCCCCCCATTCTTCCCCTTCCCAGCTGATAACCCTCCGAGTGATCTCCATATCCATGAATCTGTTCCTGTTCTAGTTGTTTGCTTAGTTTGTTTTTTTAGGTTCAGTTGTTGGTAGTTGTGAATTGTTACCATTTTAATGTTCATAGTTTTGATCCTTTTCTTAAATAAGTTCCTTTAACATTTCATATAATGTTGGCTTGGTAATAGTAAACTCCTTTAGCTTTACCTTTTCTGGGAGGCACTTTATCTGTCCTTTGATTCTAAATGATAGCTTTGCTGGAGAGAGTCATCCAGGTTGTAGGTCCTTGCTTTTCATAACTTTGAAAACTTCTTGCCAGCCCCTTCTTGCCTGCAAAGTTTCTTTTGAGAAATCAGCTGACAGTCTTATAGGAACTCCTCTGTAGGTAACTCTCTGCTTTTCTCTTGCTGCTTTTAAGATTCTTTCTTTCTCTTTAATCTTTGGGTTTTAATTATGATGTGTCTTGGTGTGGTCCTCTTTGGGTCCAACTTGTTTGGGACTGTCTGTGCTTCCCAGACTTGTATGTCTATTTCCTTCACCAAATTAGAGAAGTTTTCTTATATTATTTTTTTCAAATACGTTTTCAATTTCTTGCTCTAACTCTTCTCCTCTGGCATTCCTATGATTTGAATATTGGTACATTTAGAGGTGTACCAGAGGCTTCTTATTCTATCCTCGTTTTTTTGGAGTCTTTTTTCTTCATGCTGTTCTGATTAAATACTTTTTTCTTCCTTATGCTCCAAATTGTTGATCTGATACCCAGTTTCATCTCTGCCACTGTTGGTTCCCTGTAGATTTTTCTTTATTTCACTTAATGTAACCTTCATTTCTGCCTGGGTCTTTTTTGTGCTGTTGCCGTACTCAGTGAGTTCTTTGAACATCCTGATAACCAGTGTTTTGAACTCTGCACCTGATAGGTTGCTCATCTCTGTTTTGCTTAATTCTTTTTCTGGAGTTTTCTGTTCTTTCAATTGGGCCCTATTTCTTCGTCTCCTCATTTTGGCAACCTCCTTGTGTTTGTTTCTGTGTATTATGTAGAGCTACTTTGACTTCCTATCTTAAAAGTGTGACCTGTTATAGATGAACGGACCTATAAATTGTGTGGGGTAGAGCCTTAGGTGATCGCCAGGGTGGGACAAGCCATTTCACTGTTTTGTGGCTCTCCATGTGGGGAGGGCTCGAAGAGGGGACAGTGCTGCTGCCTGGCTTTTGGAGGTTTGCCCAGAAGGAAGCTGTGTCCCAGCACTCATCCTCTTTCTAGCCTGTATGCAACTTATGCCCTTCCAGCTATTGCCCTGGTGTTGAATCCCAGAGAGGGTGGGACTGCGTAAGTCCTCAGTTTGTGTGGGCCCTTTAAGAAGTCTCCTGATAATCTGGCAGTTTCTTCCACTACCCCAAACCCAGCTGGTTTTTACAGCCAGAGGTTATAGGGATTTATCTTCCTGGCATTGAAACCCTCGGCTGCTGGGTGTCCTGGTTTGGGGCTAGGAGCCCTTGCTCCTGAGTTTTCCCTCCCAGTTTTTATCTACTACATGTGAATGTGGAACTGCCCATTCTGCTGCTTGGTTCCGCTGCCTCTCCTGCCACTCCCACAGCTCCACACCTCTCTACCTCTCTCCGCATCTCTGCGTCCCTACTACCCATCTGGATGAATGTGGCTTCTTTAAATCCTTGGGTGTTGGATTTCCATACAGCTTGATTTTCTGCCAGTTCTGGATGATATTTGTTTTGTAACTTAGATGTAATTTTTTCTGTAGCTGTATGAAGAGGTGAAGTGTGTTTACCTACCCCTCCATCTTGACCGGAAGTCTCCTAAAAATGTGTTCTTTACCAAGATTTTTGTCAATGTAAGAAATGTTCAAACCTGTAAGAAATTTTATGAGTTTATTTGAGCAAACTCACAACAATTGCTGGGAAGCAGAATTTCAAGGGATTGAGTATATGCTCCAGAAAGTGGCAGTTTTACCACTTATTTTATACCTATTCTAAGGGGAAGATATAAGGGGCTTATATAAAATTTATTGTTGATAGATTAGGGAGGTGGGGGAGAGCAACGTAGGGGGAAATCTCTGGGATTGGATAAAAAGTAAAAGGAATCCAGGGTTGTCTAACCTTTTGGCATCCCTGGGCCACACTGGAAGAAGAGTTGTCTTGGACCACGCATTAAATACATTGCGACATGTAATCACAAAAAATTTACGGTTTTGAGTAAATTTACGATTTTCTGTTGGGCCACATTCATAGCCATCTTGGGCTGCATATGACCCATGGGATGAAGGCCGGACACCCCTGAGTACAGGCACTTACTTCTTTTACATAGGTTGGTATAGAGTAGTTAACAGTTAAAATTAACATGATGAGAATAACAATGAAGGGATTTGCCGTCTCTGCTCTGGTGCAGTGTTTGTGCCCTGAGGGGTATAGAAAAATGGAAATTACTTTGATATTCCAAAGGATGTTATCAGATATGTTATCTTATGCAAAAAGACAACAGACAGGCCCAATTCGACCTTTGTTAGGGAAAAATACTGCCCTAGGACGTGACTACCCACCTTAAACTGTTTTAGTAAGAATGTTTTAATTTCAGAGCATCTTATGTGGTCTCTGAGTTTGTAAGGCCACCATGCTGGCCTCACCTGAGTTTGTCAGGTTTAGTATGTGCTCCTTTTTCATCCACATTCTCCATGGTGGCAGTTTTCTCAAACTGATAAATATTGGGTCGGCCAAAAAGTCTGTTTAGTTTTTTCCATAAAATAAAAGACACATTTTCCATTTCCACCAATAACTTTATTGATTTGGATATTTTGAGTATGTTGGCTGTCTCCCCCTATTGGCTTCTAGTGGGTAGAGGCCAGGGGTGCTGCTAAACATCTTCCAATGCATAAGACAGCACTTATCTCTGAGGGTGAGTGGCTTTACAATCGTCTTCGTTTCCTGAAGAGCAGACACTTCTCAGATCAGTCACGCCCTGCTTCTTGGGTATTTGGAGACAGTACAGTTCTGCTTGGGACCAGGCACATTTTAAGGGACATCCTGGACCAGGCTTCTCTGCCCTGGGAGATACAAGAGCCCTTTGTATAATAAATGTTTCTGGCCGACCAACAGTGGTAACAATGGGAAGACACCTGGCTCTAGGTGTTAACTGTGCCCTCTGAGAGACTGCAGAGGGTTAATCCAAACTTGCATCCTGTCATCGTAACCATGTGACATAGGAGGCACTACCTGCCTGAAGGGTGACAGGGGCCAGAGACTGCCCTCACCTGAGACAATAGTCCAGGTGGATATTTCCTCCTGTTGTTGAATACTCCCCTTTGTTCCTTGGGAAGGAGACCTGTCTTGTTTCTTTTAGCTCGAGAGCTTGTCAAGCCAGAGCTGGTGCTTGCTGAGATCTGGGGCTCATTCAGTCTTCCTCAGGGGAGACTCCTGGGCCTGCCAGGTGTTTCTTCAGTCTAAAGGCTGGAGGGAACATTTTGGACTTAAATAATTTTTGCTGATTAGCTAGAGTGCTAATCTCCCAGGTTTCTCCCTGGCCAGGGCCATTCCTAGTGGATCTTAATTGGGTTTATGAAAAAAAGGTATTTTGAAGTGCAGAAGTGGTTCTCCCGGCACCATTGTGTTGGTGCTGAGTAGGCACGTTGGTGTTTTGATCTCTGCTTGGGCTTAGGAGCAGTGAGGGAGCATTGCTGTGACGTGCTTTCCCCACCTGGCTGGAGACAGGCTGACTGAGAGATTTAGATATTTAATTCAATTGCATTTTCCATACATTTGGGGACATGTGCCCACTGTGGGCCAGGTGCTGGGAATACACAGGTGAGGAGCTATTATTCCTATCCAGAAGATGGTCAGTTATAACTCAGTGTGATGAATGCCAGGACAGAAGGAGCCCGGGGGGTGGGTTGGCTAGAGGATGGGGCATCATGATTCTTTTAATCTACACAACAAGAGCCCTATGGAGTAGTTAAGGCATAAGTTTTCACTGCAGTTCTGAACAAAACTTTGAAAACAAAATTATTTCATAACTAATTTGGAGAGGAAACGACTTAATAAATTCATTTTTATTGAATTTATTCAAATTCAATAATAATTCAATAAATTCGTGGCAAAATTTGACCTAAACTATTTCTCCTGTTTAGTATGAATATTCATACAAATGTGTTTGATGGCAGACCCACCATGGGCATTGCTACAACGCATAGGCACTCTGTTGCCTTTCTGAAATCTGAATTTTGAAGCATATCTGACCCTAAGATTTTGACAGGAGACTGAGGACTTGTCCTGGTATCATCTGCATTTTGCACTTGAGTTAGCAGAATGCAGGAAGGACTCATCTGCCCAATCACAGAGCAGTCAGGAGTTGCACAATCGTCCTTCTGACTACTGAACCCCGGTGGGCACCCTTAGCTGACTACTTCGAGAAGCACTACCTCTCTATCTAAGATCAATAAACATACCCTTGGGTGAGGATTTAAAAAAAAAAAGGTTAACCACTGCTAGAAAAAACCACATTAAACATGCCAGTGTTTCCTAACAGGACAAATAATAAATGAGTATTCATTTATATGTTACCCTCCATTATACCTTAGTGTATATATAGTCAATATAGTCATTTTCAGGCTTTCTTTAAAATAATAGGTAGGATAATTAAGCTTTGATGGGATGAAGGGAACACCTGGGAGCTTCTGGATTCAGTAGGTCTTTATGGAATAGTTCTTCATGGAACACCCCAAATGAGGGATCCCCTTGGAATGTGAGACCACCCAAAGACCAAAAAACAAAGTGTGTTTTTCATCTTTTTGCTCAAAACACACTTTTTCAATGGTCTTCTTATCATGAGGGGAGCAGTAATGGTACCTGTGAGGACCTTTCCCCGCCCCTGCTTAGCTCTGCTTTTTAACATGGGTGATAAGAATCTGAAGTAACCAGGGTATTTGTACTGTATTTTGCTGTGTATAATGTGCACCCACTTTTTTGCCCCAAACTTATAGGAAAAAAACCTTTCATTTTAATTTTTTAATTCAATTTTTTATTTATGCATAAAACTGATTATCATATTCCGGGACATTGTTTTGCATATAGATGTTATTACTGCTTTCTAGAATTATACTTTAATGCATAAACATAAATAAAAGAATTTAAAACATTTATATAGTTAAAGAATTAGTACTACCCATGTATAATACGCACCCTTAGTTTTCCCTCAAAAATTTGGGCTAAAAGGTGTGCAATAGACATGGCAAAATATGGCATTCTGTTGTTGCTGTAACAAATTGTCACAAAGGTAGAGAGGCAGCCTGTATTCCTTGGCTCCTGGCCCCTTCCTCCATCTTCAAAGCTAGTGATGGGTAGTCAAGTCCTTCTCACATTGCATCACCCTGACCTCCTCTTCTGCTTCTCTTCCACTTGTTTTTAAAAGATTTTATTTATTTATTTTCAGAAAGAGGGGAAGGGAGGGAGAAAGAGAAGGGGAGAAAGAGAAGGAGAGAAACATCGATGTGTTAGAGAAACTAATTGGTTGCCTTTCTCACGTCCCCCACTGGGGACCTGGCCTGCAACCCAGGCATGTGTCCTGACAAGGAATCAAACCGGCAACCTTTCGGTTAACAAGCCATCATTCAATCCACTAAGTCACACCAGCCGGGGCTCTGTGCCACTTTTAAGGACCTTTATGATTACATTGGACCCACTTGGAAAACCTGAGATAATCTTACCATCTTTAAAGTCAGGTGATAGCAAGCTTAATGCCATCTGCAACCTTACTTCCCCTTTACCCTGTAATGTAACATATTCACAGGTACCAGGGACCAGGACATGGACATTCCGGGGAGGCCATTACACTGCCAAAGAAAACTAGTCTGCATTAATTCCTCTGGTTATTATAGGTACCACCTGGACAGAAATGTTCAGTTATGTATAACCTTACTTTGAGGAGAACTTGTCTTTGTGATGGGCATTTCAAGAGGCTATCCAAATTCTCTGACCTTATCCCCCCCTCCCTGGGGAGTAGTCTGGCCATTTCACAGGTTGTGGCCCACCTGCCAGGAACTCCCACACTCCCGAGGATCTTCCAAAGGACGCTTGCTGATGCCACTGTTTGACGACTCACCTCCAGTCAGTCAATAAAAAATAAATTTTTATTTATTGATTTTTAGACAGAGAGACATCGATTTGTTGTTCCATTATTTATGCATTCATTGGTTGCTTCTCGTATGGGCCCCGATCACATAACTGTAGTGCATTGGGACGATGCTCTAACTGACTGAGCTACCCGGCCAGGGCTGGGGTGACATGTAGTGGCAAAAATTGGCTGGAGGCAGCTTATGGCCTTGAAACCATCAGATTAACATTTTATTTGGGGTAGGGGTGAATGAGATCCTTGGCCTGCCTGGAATATCCCTTAGGAATGTGTGTGTGCAACTGTGAGCAGAGGTGAGAGGACAAGAGTTGGGAAAACAACTCCCAACAATGGCAATAGCAACAGAAACAGGTGCGCATTTATGCAAGAAAATGCTGAGTGGGAAAGAGCCCCTGGTCATGTGACTTGTCAGTCACATAAAAATGACAGCAAGATCTTGGTGGGGGGGATTTTTGAGGGGAAAAATGGGTCTCAAGGGGGCAGCATCAGCTTTGGGGTGGGGCTTTGTCTTGGTGAGGAGACTTTATAGACTAATTGCATGGATTTAGGACTTTTGTTGGTTTTGATTTGGTTTCAGTCGCTGGTTGGGAAAGCACCCAACCAGTATCGTGACTGTGTGGATTCTTGGCCCTGAGACTGGGGACAGGGAAGGTAGGAAGAAGGTGACTAAGAAACTTCCCAGAAGCAGGACCAGCTACATAATTTATAGGGTCCAGTGCAAAATGAAAATACAGGACCCTTGTTCAATAATTACTAGGAATTTCAAGGTGGTGATAGATGGAGTATTTAAGCATGGGACCTTTCTAAACGTGGGACCTTGTGTTACACACCCATGAAACTGCCCCTGCTCAGAGTAAGGTACCCTGCACATATCCTGGGCACTCTCTGATATCATGAATGATAATATTCAAGGCCTATTTCCCAGAGAATTGCCAGGACTATGGGCCCTACCCCTGAGAACTCACTTTCTTATGACAGAAATTTTCTTTATTGCACTGGATATTTGATGTTGTTTGAAAGGTACTTTGCTATGTTTTGGGAGGGGGACCTACATTCTAGGGGCGGAGACTAAGAAGGAGATGCTTAGGACTCTCTCAGAGCCTTGCCTTCTCTTCCAGCTGTGTGAACTCAGACAAACAGTTTAGATTCTGCCCATTCCAGTTCTGCATCTGTACAATGGAGAGCATGTTACAGACTCCAGAGTGACATAATGAGGCTCATTGGTTAGGGTGCCCTGAGAGAGAACCTGGCATGTCGGGGTTAAAAGGAGGACCCTTGGACCTCCCACCCATCCAACAGGTCTCTGGCCAGAACTAACAGTCATGAAGTCCTCAGAGGGGCGTGGGCAGAACTGCTAAGGACCAACCCAGTTTAGTATGGCTTGTTCCCTTCCTTTCCATTACTTGCCCTCAGCACATGTCCACCCGTCCGGCACCTGTGGAGGTGCTTTTCTCTGCAGGACCCCAGAACCCCTGAGTCAGAGACCTGAGCTTCCACAGCATGAGCCTACCGAGCATCCATCCAGAGTTCAAACAGCTCCCAGCCAGGTATGAGGGAGAAAAGGCCTGGAGGTGGGGGCTGGGGGAAACCATGTGGGAAGAAAAATACACAGTTGTAGCCCTGTGATTTCGGGGGATGGCTACGAACTCATCCTGACCAAGTTTGCCAGCCCTTTCCCAGCAGTCAGTTCACTGGCATTGCTGGCATGAGGGGACGGCTTCCATCTCTTCTGTCTCCCCCACCCTGGCTCAGCCTGAGGTGCTAATTCGCTGTGAAGTGGAAGGCTGCAGGAGGGAGGGAGGGCGCCAAGGGGACCAAATTCCTTGGCCTAGAGATTTCACAGTGTGCCCGAGGGAATATCACCTGCTGCCCAGGGGCCCACGGAGCATGTAGGGCAGCCAGGCAGGGCCAGGGGTAGTTAGAGCCTAAGGCTTTAGGGATGGCTGCAGCCCCATCCAGGGTGCCATCACTGAAGCTTTGATGATGGGTGAAGGGCAAATTCCTCTCTTCTCAAAGCTGATATCCTCACTTTTAATTGGAATCCCAAGAAGACAGAGTGGGTAGAGAAGTGGGCAGGGTGGGAGAGAAGCAGAACAGGAAGACTTTGGGTCAGGTAACATTTTTACTTAGGCAGTAAATTTCTTTTATCTACTGGGAGAAGGAAAGAGTGAAGGGAATGCCTGAGACCTAGGACTGCTTTCTTTCTTTCTGAAGAATTTTATTTTACATCTAATAAATTAAGTAATACTTGTTCGTTTTAGATACCCTAGAAAATACAAGCATGAAAAAGAAAACAAATTACTTGTATCTCCCATTTTAGAGATACCTAGTGTTAACATTTTGGACTGTATCCTTGTAGACTTTTTTATCTATGTGTAATTATAGTCTCACTCTCTGTAATTATAGTATAATCCTGTTGTCAGCTCTTTTCATTTGTTGGCACATCATAGACATCTTTTCATTCCCATAAATGTGGATCGTGGATTTATTTTTTCAGTCCTCGCCCGAGGGTATGTTTATTGATTTGAGAGAGAGAGAGAAAGAGGGAGAAACATCAATGTGAGAGAGAAACATGGATTGCTTGCCCCCCATATGCACACAGACTGGGAATCGAACCCACAACCTTTTGGTGTACGGAACAACGCCAACCAACTGAGCCACCCGGCCAGGGCCATGAATTGTTTTTTAATGGCAGGACAGTATTCCAAAGTTTGGATGTACTTAACCTCCTATTATTGGAAATTTAGATGGTTCTTTGGTTGTAGCTGTTGCTCTTATCAACAGTGCTGCATCCTACTGGCTTCGTCTTTATGCACATCCTTAATTGTTTCCTCAGAATAAAGTTCTAGATGTATTTTCACAGGATACATTTCCATGTATGTTTTAAAGGCTTTAGGTCAGTGGTTTGCAACCAGGAGAGACCCCTCCTCACAAGGGACATTTGGCAATTTCTGGAGTCATTTTTAGATGTCACAGCTGGAGGGAAGGTTGCTGCTAGTATCAAGGGGGTAGAAACCAGGGTACTACTAAATATCCTGCAGTTACAGCGCAGCTCCCCACATCGAAGAATTAGCAAGTCTGAAGCATTAATTAGTGCCAAGGTTAAGAAACATTTCTCAGACACGTGGATTCTTTCCCGCTCGGCTTTATTCAGATATATAATTGACACATAATGTGTAAGTTTAAGATGTCTAACGTGTTGATTTGATAAATATTGCAAAATGGTTACCGCCATAGCGTTAACCAACACCTCCATCCTATCATATATCATTTTGTGTGTGTGTGTGGTGAGAGCATTTACAATCCCACTCTCTTAGTAACTTTGAAGTAGGTGACACAATAGTATTAACTATATTCACCGTGCTGTATATTAGATCCCCAGAATTCGCTAATCTTATAACTGGAAGTTTTGTACCCTTTAACCAATATCTCCTCATTTCCCCCACCCTTCAACACCTTGGTAACTACCAATCTACTCTCTGTATGAGTTCGTTTTTTTGAGATTCCACACCATACTCTGATATCATACAGTATTTGTTTCTCTCTCTCTCGCTTACTTAGCATAATGCTAAGTAAAGGTATCCATGCTTGGATGTCATCCAAGTTGTGGCTAACAGCAATATTTCCTTCTTCCTCATGGCTGGATAATATTCCATCACACACACACACGTATTTTTATTTTTGGTAATATTTGTGATGCTGAAGCTTCTATGCCTCTGAGGAAAATGAGGTCAAAATATTCAGTTTAATTGGCACTCAGCTAAAACCAACCCAATCCCATCTTCTGCTAGCAAAAGGATTTGTGTGCCCAAGCTGTTTTAGAGTAGGGAAATGGCTAATGTGAGCCACTTGGAACCTGTCCTTGCATCCAGGAGAGAAAGAAGGGCAGGATGGCCTGGGAGGAGGTGCAGAGGAAAGAGAGAGGCAGAGAAGGATTGGGGATGGGGGGTGGGGGCAGTGCAGCGCTGGACAATGCCATCCTTGTTGCAATGAAAAGAGGGTTGATTGTATGTATTCTTTAGGGACCTGAAGGCCAATTATGGGCATCGATGACCCCGGCAGTGAGAACACATGCCATTGTACAATGCAGGAGGAGGGAGCGGATCAGAAAGCCTCTATTGTCTCCCGTGAAGCTGGCATAGGGAGTGTGAATTCCTGTGTCCTGGGGTGCTGGCCATGGCCTACCCATCAGGAATGAAAAACATCATCACTCCCCTTACCATATATTAGAATGCTGTGAGATCCAAAATGTACCCTATTCATGAAGTCTCATTCCCAAATAAACCTATGACACATATTGAAAGTGGTTACTTCATGTATTTATCTTTGGAATATGTTATGCCCATTTATTCATAATGCAAATATTTACCAAGCATCTATTAATGCCAGGCACCATGAGAGTCAATGAATAAAATAGACAGAGCTCCTGCCCTCGTGGAGCATAGAATGCTCCACCAATAAGAGAATGATGCACTGTTGAGTGCATCAGGAATTCTAAGCACTGCGAAGAGGGACATACAGGGTGCTTGGAGCTAATGGTGTGGGGGAGAGAGGTTGATATCAGAGAACTTTTCATAAGAAGGGATGTCTAAGTCAAGAACTGAAGGACCAGTTGGAGTTTGCCCATAGCAGGGAATATAGACTTTTCTCTGGAAGTGTTTTGAAAAAGAAAAAGCTCTGGTCTCCCCAAGGACATTTCATTGTGTTCATCTATGAAAGAAGTCAGTTGAACTAAATATGCCTTTAAAAACCATGGTCCTTTTATTATTATGAATATTTCCATCATATACGAGGTCTTTCCAAAAGGCATCCAGCCATGTCATAGGAAAAATAGAGGTATTTATTGAAAAGATACAAGAAACAAGAAACACTGTATATAGGACAATGACGCCTCAGTCCCCTTCAAAGTAGGCACCTTGGGACCTCACACAGTTCTCCCAATCGCCATCAGCTGCCCTGTCGTATTTTCCTGAATCTCGTCAACAGTCTGAAATCTCTTCCCTTTCAAGGGTGATTTTACTTTTGGGAAATGCCAGAAGTTGCAGGTTGCCAAATCTGGGCTGTAGTGGTACTGATTTGATGTTTCGCCAAAAAATTCTGCACAAGATGTGATGCATGAGCAGGCACGTTGTTGTGATGAAGCTGCCAGTCACCAATTGCCCATAGCTGCGGCCTTCTGAATCATCCGAATAGTTTCCGTGGAAAAATGTTCAAGCTTAACGCAGAATCTGATGCAGATTTGTAATTCTACTTGCTCAGTCATTTTGAGTGTGACAGCCACAAAGTAAACATACTCACTCAACGGAGTCTACTGCCCCCACTGACTAGTACAGTGAAGTCGTCATTGTTCACACATGCGCATTCCAGCCCACTCTCCCTGGCTGCCAGATTACGTCAATGTTGCACAAACCGATCTTGTTATATTGACAATGGCTAGACATTTTCTGAACAGACCTCATAGAAAAATGAATGGAATAATATAGCAAACACCTTTATTGCTACCATTCTGGCCCAGGGTACTCTGGATGATTCTCCTCCTGCAAAGTCTCCTGGCTGCTGCCCTTGCCCCTCTAAGTTCACCCTGAACACTATATCAGGAGTGGCCCTGTTAAAATGTAGCTGTGAGCATGTCTCTTCTCTGCTCAAAATCATCCTATGGCTCCCATCTCACTCAGTCTGTATGCTGGTCCTACCTGTTGGACCCCCTGCCACATGACCTCTCTGAGCTCATTTCTGCTCCATCCTACTGGACTCCATATAGTTTCACAAGTACAGCAGGTGCAGTCCCATTAGAGGCTGTTCTGCCCACCACCAGGTAACCACAAGACTTGCATGTTTCCCCAATTTTGAGGTCTTGACTCAGTCGTCACCTTCTCAGTGAGGTCTTTCTGGAAGACCATGGTAGTAACCAGAAAAAGAGTCCCCCAAAATGTCTACATCCTAATCCCTGGAATCTGTGAATACATTCCCTTATATTGGGTTGGTCAAAAAGTTCATTTAGTTTTTTTTCCCTATGATGGCTCTAGTAGTGCTTAGCTGTCTTTAACTTCATTTGAAACAATTTTGTTAAATTGTATTGTGACTGCTATCATATCAGTGTGCATTAAAAAAACTTATCAAAATTGGTGAATTTTTGTGTAGCCATTTTAATAGTGAAGATGGAGGAAAATATACAACATTTTCAGCATATTTTGCTTTGTTATTTCAAGAAAGGTAAAAATGCAACTGAAATGAAAAAAAAAAAAGACTTGTGCAGTGTGACTGACTGATTGAATGGGTGGAAAGTGGTTTGTGAAGTTTCTTGGTACTAGTGACGTTTTGGCCAAATAATTTTTTGCTGTGGGGCTGTCTTATGCAATGGAAGATGTTTAGCAGCACCCCTGGCCTCTACCCACTAGAAGCCAATAGTGGGAGATACCCAGCCAACATTCCCAAAATATCCAAATCAATAAAGTTATTGGTGAGAATGAAAAAATATGTGTTGTATTTTACAGAAAAACTAAACAGACTTTTTGGCCAACCCAGTACATCAAAATGGACGTTGCAGGTATGATTAAGTTGGGGATCTTGAGATGGGGAGACTCTGCTGAAATGCCCAGGTGGGCCCAGTGTGATCACATGGGTCCCTGTAAGAGAAAGAGGGAGACAGGTAAGTCAAAGTTAGAGAGATTTGATGTGAGAAGGACACATCCTGCTGGTGCTGGTTTTGAAGATGGAGGAAGGGACCATAAGAAAAGGAACATGGGCAACCTCTGGGAGTGGAAAAGGCAAGGAAGTACCGTCTCCCCTAGAGCTTCCAGGAGGAACAGAGTCCTGCCAGCGTGTTGATTTTAGCTCAATGAGACCATGTGAATTTCTAATGTACAGAAATTTAAGATAAATTTGTGCTGCTTTAAGTCACTGTTTGTGGCAGAAATAGGAAAGTAATGTAACCAGTGTTTTTAAAATTGTGCCCCGTTCTGCACCTGGCACTCTCTATTCTCCATCTTTGTTTTATTTTTCTCTATAGCACTTACCACCAGTAAATATATATTTTAGTTATTTTGTTTATTGTCTGTCCTACTCCCTCCACCCTTAAGAATGTAAGACCAATGAGGGCAAGGATATTTCCCTCTTTTGTTCACTGTCGATTTCTAGAAGAGTGCCTAGGGCACAGTAGGTGTCCAATAAATGTTTGCTGAATGAATGAATTTTTATATCCAACACCCAGCTTTGTCATCCATTCATTTCTTCATTCAGCCAGCTTTGTTTGTGCTATGACATGGGAACTTCGAGGCCGTCAAGATAGGTTCTTGACCTTCAGGAGATAACTATCTGCAGAGAGAGACAGACACACAAATATCTATAATAAAAGGTAGTAAACGCTATAGTTGAAGTGACCTACTAAATGGTGTAGAAAACCTAAGGAGGGAATTAATGATACATTCATGGATGGTGTAATCCAAATAATTTACTCAACAGACACTTATTGAGCATCTACCTTGGGCCAGCCCCTGTGTGCTCAGTTTTGAGAATAGAACAGTGACAAGGCAGACACAGACAGCCTCCAGAAGGACGTTCAACAAATCATTACCAGGGTGATGGGGTCAGTGAAGGAGAGGCACAGGGAGCGCCGAAAGAGTTAGCTCATGGAGGAGGGACTGGCATTCCAAGTAGAGGGAATGGCAAGTTAGCAAAGGTAGTACGAAGGCTTTGTGTGTTCAAGCAGAGGCGAGTGGGTTGGTCTGGCTCCAGGGATGGGGTGTGGGGTAAAGTGAAACCAGAAAAAAAGGCAGGGGCCAAACCTTGAAGAGCACATCATGCTAGAGGTTGGATTTGATCTTCAGGATGTGATCGTTAAAGCCATGAAGAATGGGAACCACTGAAGAAGTTTAAGTAGTGGAGCCATATGACCACATTTAAAAAGATATATAGTGGTAATGTGGAAGATAGACTATAGGAAATGGAAAGTGGAAGAAGGAAGACTAGTTAGGAGTCATGATGAGTATCTTGTGTTTGTCCGTCTAGATCCATTCTTTATCCCTCCCTATCATGCTTTAAACTCTGGAGACTGACTTGGATGAGCTACAGCAATGGCTCCCTTGCCCTTGGGCTTCTGTTGCAATTACAACACTCCAGAGGGAGGAGAGAGAGGTCAAGGTATTTAGTCCTATGGCTCTCTCTTTCTGTTGGACTGCAGAATGGCCAAAGCCAAGTTTCTCCCTGTAAGACCACAGTCCATCAGGCAGCTCCTTTTCTAGTCTACATGTGATGTCTTCCTCCAAGATGCTAGCCTGGGCTCCCTCACATGGAAGCAGAGAAACTTAGTTTCTTTTCTTTCCTTCCTGAAGTGCCTCCTGTCTTGCAGTGGTTTCCTCCAGAAAAAGACCCTCGGAGTGCAAGTAGTTTATTTGGGAAGTGATCCCAGGAAATAGAAGTGAGATAAGGATGAGAAAGGAGTCAACCCATGGTCTGTTCAGTCAAATACCAACGTGGGCAACTGGGGCTCAGTCTCTCTGGTAACATCTGGGAGATTGTGTACTTAGAACATGTCTTAGAGGGTGAGGAAATGGGGGGTATTAATCGACTGTCCATCACTGGCTGAGGGATAGTCTTAGGGGCATTAACCTGCAGCATGTCTGCTCTGCTTCCTGTGCTAGGAAAAGCTCTCGGGCGGAGAAATCAGAGGAGTTTGCAGGAAAAAGCCACTGATACGAATGTGATGGGAGAGGGGGACCAAGGGGACATGTGCAGATCACTGACAGTGATCTACCGCATATTCCCTGAAAGAATATTCTGAATTCCCATATTTATTCCCATAATATCTCCTTTGCAAAGATTTTGCTGAGGAAGGGGGACTGAGGATAGATGCGGGGTGATGTCACTCGCTAAGGGGCGGGGCTTCCGGAGGAGCCGCTGTCCGGGCACCGGAAGTAAAGGGCGAGGAGCTATGCAGGCCGAAGAGCGAGGCGCGGTTGGTGGGGCCCAGGATGCCGAAGGCCGGGGCAGTTCCGGGGACCCTGGCGGCTCACATGGCCCCGCAGGCCTCCAGGGCCCCGGTCGAGGCAGCACCGGAGAGGCCACGGCCGTTGCGCGGGCTCTCCACGCCCTCCGGCCGGCCGGACATGTGCCGGGGCCCGGTGGGCCCGCAGCCAGAAGGCCAGCGGGACGGCTGCTCCAGTTGTATCCTGTTCGGGGGGTGGCCGGTGGCCAGGGGCGTGGGCCTAGGCGGGGCAGTGCGACAGGGAAGAGGGGGCCAGCCAGGCGTACGGAGTGAAGATGGGAGACGGGGACCAGGGTGGCTGAGGGGATGGGCTAGTGGTGGCCGGTTGAGACGGTGGGGGTGGGAGGGGGAGACCACCCGAGGGACCAGGAAGGAGGGGAGCAAAAGCGAGGGGACTGCGACGGTTGGGAGTGGCCTGTGGGGAAATGGGCAAAGTTGGTGTTGGGTGACGCCTTAACTGAACCTCCACCAGCTCCCTCACAGTGCCTTTCCCATCATCCATGGAGGCAGAGATGGCCCGCCAGTTCCTGGCCCCACATGCCAGACCCCGCAGAGGGGTGGGTGTGAAGGAGCTCGCAGTGTCTGGCAATCTTCTAATGCTGTTAGTTCTAAAAAGGGCCAAGGTGGGGGGCGGGTGGCAGGTGGCTAGGGTTGGTCTCGGGGGGGGTCATTGTAATAGCGAATTCGAGACACCCAAAGTTCAGGCCTAGGGCGGTACTCACTGTATACGGGGCTTGTCAGCATTTGAGGGGGCAGAGAGAGCTAGGTACAGAGTAATCACATTTAACTCGATATTCTTTTCTCCACATTTAGCCGACTGACTGGTGAAGACCCTATTGAAATCCGAAATTCTATCACCTCCTGTCTCAGCCAGCTTTCCCTGTTTGTTTTGCCCTCATGTTTTTTCATTGAGTCTACCCTGGAAAAAGGGGGCTAAGACTAACCTAGAGTGAGTCCCTCTCTAGGCAGCACTTCCTTCCCTAGGGCATTGACCCTGTAGAAGTTACCACTTTATTATGGGGGCCAAATTGTTGGCTTGTATTGGCCCTTCCACACTCTCAACTATATTTTTTCGCTGTTGCTGGACGAGGGAATTCTTCATTGTTTGTTACAGAAGAAAATAAAACTGAACTGCTAAAAAATAAAATGCAAGTCGACTGCTTTCTGTGATCACTGTGGGTGGGTGAGGTCTCTAGAAATTCCATAACTTTCTTGAGATGTTCTAGAAGTATAGTAAGAGCAGCCTAAGAGCTGTGAACAGTGGTTAAGCAGACTCGCAGCTGCAGCTCTTCAACCTTTAGGCTTTCGGGTACTCCTGCTCTGAAAAAGAGTTAGCAAGGAGAAAAGGAGACAGGGAAGAGAAAATTATGTGGAGGAAAATGTCACATATATTCTCTTTTATGGTTGGATATGACAGGAAGTTTATAGTAAAGGTATTGGATGGACATAAACAAATTGATTTCAGTTTGGTATTTTTCTGGGCATTTTTGGAAACTTTTCATTTTTATATAACTTCAAACTTAGAGAAAAGTTGCAAGGATAATACAAGGACCTTCCATATACCCCTTACCCAGGTGGAACACATGTTTACATTTTGCATCCTTCTTCTCCCCCTATAATGCATTTATATAAATACATATTTTTTTAAACCATTCAAGAATTACCTGGATTCCCTGGCCAGTGTGGCTCAGTTTGTTAGGTGTTGTCCTGCAAACCGAAAGGTCACAGGTTTGATTCTCAGTCAAGGCACATGCCTGGGTTGTGGGTATGGTCCGCAGTCGGGGCACATGCAAAAGGCAACCAGTCGATGTTCTCTCACACTGATGTTTTTCTCCCTCTCTTTCTCCCTCCTTTCCCCACCTTCTACGTGTCTTTGGGTGAGAATTAGAAAATAATAATAATAACCTGGAGACATTTTGCCTCTTTACCATTAAATACTTCCATATGTATTTCCTAAGAACAAAGATGTTCTCTTATGTAACCATAGTCAGTTATTTCTGAGGATTTTTATTTGCTTTTACAATATTTTTAAGTGACTTCCTACCACAGGAAATCCTTTGCCAATAAAACATGTGCCAAAATGAATTGAATTGGTGCACTTGTAAAGTCTTCCCAGTGGGATACTGAAACACAGGATAAGGCTCACAGACCTTCCAAATTCTAATGATTTTAGTTCATCTAAAAAAAAATCTAATCCCCTATAAAGTGGTGAAACATTTATGAGCCTTGGGAAGCACTGCCTACTTGGCTAATATCCTTTTCCCTTAATAGTCTGCTTCAGTGCAATGGTATTTTATTAATTTATTAACCATCAGATTCCTATTAAGAGACAGCGTTGGAGCTGGAAAGGATCTTAGAGATTCTTCTAGCCCTACTTATGGTTAAGCAAACTGGGGACCAGAAAGCTATTACCTTAACGGTTTCAGGACAGTGGTTGGGACTGGAACACAAAGATCTTAACTCTAGACTCGGAAGGCCCTTCGGAGAGAGTCAGCCTAACGTGTGTAAGGAGAGCCCGTGGGGCCCTTTGTGACCAAACAGGACCCAGAGGGGGTGTGATGAGTGGGAAGAGTGAGACCCTAGCCTTCAACTTCCAGTCCCCATCAGGTAGACCTGTTTTCTCCTCTGTTTCATGTATTGAGCTTCTCCATATGCTTTCTGTGAAGAAAGGGCCTTGCTACCTGAAAACAAATTAGGTGTAGAGAGGTTTAAATATGGGTTGAATATTACCCAGCATGTTGATACCAGAGCTGGGGTCAGAGCCTGAGCCTTCTAGCTCTGTCTAGCACGTTGCACCTCCACACACAAATCCTCCTGTTATGAATCTTATCTTACCTCTTCTTTTCAAAGTGAAAATCATTGCCCTGGGGAAGCAAGGAGCAAAACTCACTTAAAAAAAAAAAAAAGGACTTATCTGATCAAAGAATGACTTCATTTTCCCAAGTTTTACCATTCGTTCTTCCTCAGGTACCTTCACTCTTACACGTACCTGTACTTCCATGACGTGCATCTCGACTCGGGACACAAATCTTACTTCCCCCACGTTATCACAGTGTTTTCATACTAATACACTCAAGTACAGATCATTTACCTTCACCTTTCACCAATTAGCTTTATGAAAGATAACATCTTATTTTTTATGACCTCACTCTTCCTATTTTTATTTTTACCTAATAGAGAAATATTGTTCCTCATTTGAATTGTTATCTTAACAGTTATTTTAACCAATGTTATTTTTCCTCAGTCAGGCGATAGTATTTCCAACTTGCTAGACTACTTCTATATACAGTGGACTTTAATATCCAGAGGACTCAGTGTCCTAGCACATGTCCCTTAACAAGCCTTAAGTTTTAATTTTCTTATCTGTAAATGGAATGATAATTATACTACTTACTTTATTGCTGCGTTATACTACAATTCATTAAAAAAGTACTTAGAAGAGCATGTATGTAATGAATATTCACTAGTTATTATTTTTATTAATGTATTAATTTATTATTTATTGGGGTGACATTGGTTAATAAGATCATATAGGTTTCAAGTATACATGTCTATGATACATGATCTGTATATTGCATTGTGTGCCCACCGCCCAAAGTCAAATCACCTTTTGTCATCGTATATGTGGCCCGCTTTACCCTTTGCTAGCCCTCCCCTTCCTTCAGGTAACCACCATATGGTTGTCTGTGTCTGTAACTTTCAGTTTTATATCCCATATATGAGTGAAATCATATGGCTCTTAGCTCGTTCTGACTGACATTTCTTTTAGGATATTCTCAAGGTCCATCCATATGTTGTTGCAAATGACAGTATTTCATCTTTTCTGATGACTGAGTAGTATTCCATAGTATGTATGTACTACATCTTCTTTATCTGATCATCTATTGAAGGACACTTTGGTTGTTTCCATGACTTGGCCACCATGAATAATGCTGCAATGAAGACAGGGGTGCATATATCTTTGTGAATAAATGTTTTCAAATTTTTTGGGTAGATACCCAGAAGAGGGTTCCTGGATCATATGGTAACTCTGTTTTTACTTTTTTGAGGAACCCCCATACTGTTTTCCATAGTGGGTGTACCAGTTTACATTCCTACCAGCAGTGAATAAGGGTTTCTTTTTCTCTACGACCTCACCAACACTTGTTATTGTATTGATGATAATAACAATCCAATTAAAAAATGGCCAGAGGACCTGAACAGTACTTCCCTCAAGAAGACATTCATATGGCCCACAGCTATATGAAAAGATGCTGAATTTCAATAGCTATTAGGGAAATGCAACTCAAAACTACAATGAGATACCACCTCACCCCTGATAGAATGACTACTTATTATTTTTATACAGGAGCAGTTTTGGGTTAATCTCAGACAAATAAATGAAAGATCTAATCTCTAACATCCAGGGCTTTTATTCTCTTGTAAGGTTGACCATTGAATTATATAATATACTTGAAATTATTTTTCCTTCAAAAGTGAATCTGAAGACATAGCAATAGATACTATTCAAAATAAAGCACACAGACACACAAAACTGAAAGAAATAAAGGAATAACATCAGTGAGCTCTGAGACAACTTCAAGTGGCATAATAAAAGGACAACTGGAGTCCACAAAGTAGGGATGGGAAAGAAAAAAAAAATAATGAAACACTGGCCAAAATTTTTCAAATTTGATCACAATGGAAAATCCACTGATTTGAGAAGCTCAGCATACAGAAATCTCAAGAAATATGAGAATAAAACCTATCCAAGCATCAAAATGATATTTCTTAAGAAGAGTAATGAGAAAATCTTAAAAGTATCCAGAGGAAAAAACCACATCTCGTCTATAGAGGAACAAAGACAAGGGTGACAGCAAACTTCTTGTTGGAAGCAATGAAAGACAGTGGAGCAACATCTTCAAGCACTGAAAGAAAAAATATCCATTGAGAATTTTGTATCTAACAAGAATATCTTTCAAAAATGAGGATAAAAATACTTTTTCTGACATACAAAAACCAAGAGACTTCATTGCCAGCAGACCTGCACTACAATAAATGTTAAGGAAGTTCTTCAGTTAGATGGAAAATCTACCAGCTGGAAGTCTTAATCAACAAAAAGGAGTAAAGGGCATCCAAAATGGCAAATACTTTGATAAATATTTTTAAAACCTTTTCTTCTTATTTAAAAATATCTTTAACAGATAATGACTGTTTTAAGCAAAAGTAATGACAATGTATTTTTATGGTTTAAAACATGTAGAAGTAAAATACATTAAAATCATTGTACAAAGGCCACGAAGGGGAAATAAAATAGATTGTTCTAGGATTTTTATATGATATGTGAAGTGGTATAATATTACTTGAAGATAGATAATGATAAGTGAAAGATGTATACTGTGAACACTAAAGCAACCACTAAACAAAACAGTTATCACTAAACCAAATGAGATAAAATGGAATAAGGGAAATGTTCAATTAATTCAAAGCAGGCAGAAAAAGATTAAAAAGAGAATAAAGAATGGTTGGGCAAATAGAAAATAAATAGCAAAATAGTGAGATTCAGCCAACCACTTTAATGACAGCACCGAATGTACATGGTCTAAATCAGGCTGTCCAATAGAACTTCCTCTCAGTGTTCTTTATCTGTGCTCTCTAATACCTAGTCACTTGTGGCTATTGAGCATTTGAAACGTAACTCATGAACCGACTTTTAAACTTTGATTAATTTAAATTATAATAGCCACGTGTGGTTAGTGGCCTATTGGACAGCACAATTCTAAATACCTGGTTTAAAAGGCAGAGGTTGTCAGATTGGCTAAAAAGTAAGACCCAACTATATGCTATCAAAAGAAAACTCTAACTATAAAGATAAACAGATTAAAAGAGAATGGAAAAAGATATTTCATGCAAACATTCACCAATAAAGACTGCTATATTAATAGCAAAGTAGACACCAAGAGGACATAACAACTCCTCTGAGGACAAATGTATTTATTTAGTCATCATTGGTATTATGTTGTTGCAGGTGGCACAGTGGAGGAAATAATGGCAGTTTTGTTTGCTAGGGCTGCCATTACAAAATACTATAGCCTGGGTGGCTTAACTCACAGAAATTTTTTTTCTCACAGTCCTGGAGGCTGGAAGTCCAAGGTCTGGTTGCTGTAGGGTTTGTTTTTCCTCAGGCCTCTCATTGGCTTGCAGGTGGCCACCTTCTTGCTACCTCTTTACATCATCATCTCTCTATGCACATGCACCCCTGGGTCCCTCTCTGTGTGTCCAAATTTTCTCTTACAAGGACACTAGTCATATTGTATTAGGACCCACTATAACATTTAACTTATTCACCACTTAACTTAGTCACCTCATTTAACTTAGTCACCACTTTAAACTCCCTATCTCCAAATATGAATTTGGAGGGACACACAATTTAACCCATAACACCCAGGGGCATTATTTGTCACAACTGTCCTTCCAAGAACAGTGTCCCTGGGCTTCCACGGTGCAGCATATTTGGAGCACACAGTGCTGTCCCTGGCCTATGATGACTGTGAAGCAAAAGGCAGGGTTCTAAGGCTGTGGGGCTATGGCTCACCTCTACAGAGAGTCATGGAGGAAGATAAAATGGAGGAGAAGGGAATCATATCCACCCAGAGTCTTGTGTTACCTGTGTTGTTTTTCTGTTGAGCCTTCTGACAATAAATTATGCCTCTTGCTATATCCTTTTATTAAAAATTGAAGTATCACTAGATACAGGGTGGGGCAAAAGTAGGTTTACAGTTGTTCATATGGAAAACAATACAATAACTAATAGGTAATAATACAAAAATAAACTGTTTTTGCATACTCACAACGGGAAACCTACTTTTGACTGTCCCTGTATTTTTCCTTTTGAATCAATGAAAGGAAAACTTCAAGTAAACAATGTTGTTTCTTTGGACACTCAGAACTACCAATCGAAAATGCTGACCCTTCCGGTAGCCCATCAACTCTTCCCACTCAAAACAAGCTGCCTCTTGTTGCCATGACTACATTGGTTTTCAGCTAATGCAGAGGTGCTAGTTCTGGCTTCACTTTGTTGAATGTTAGGAGACCGGAGCTAGTTAGTCCCTGAGGTGCGAGGTTTCAAGGTGAGGTCTGAAATTTGGAAGAGAATAAAAAGGAGACTGTAGAAAGGTCCTGTGGGAGTGAAGGTTTCATGGACCCTGAGCTACATGATCTGTAATAGAAGTTTGAGCAAGTCTGTAGAGCAATTTAAAAACAGATGGGTTTCCTGAAATCACCACTGTGTTTCCATAGCAACACCTCAGCTGATTCTTTTGGTTGCTCTAAAGTGTTCTGTATGGACAGAATCTTGGTGTCAAGTAGAGGGAGAGGACCCACAACAGGATAAATCAGACTAACCTTAGAAAGAAGAAGACAGAATTTGGAATAGCTATTAGGGCATTAGGAAGACTCTCCTCGGAAGTCAGGCCTCACACTGCCAGGGGAGGTGTCAAAAGTCACATATCTGATGATTTTTAGAGAACGGTGGGAGCGGGTCTTTGGCTGTAATGGCAGTGACTCCTCCCTTCCTGACTCTAGGCTTTGATAACCAGAGGACATTTTGCCAACCCTTAACTCATTCATTTGATAAAATAATTATAGAGCACCTAGCACTGAATTCTGTCAAAAGCATCCCCCATGCTGGTGAAATGCATGCCCATCACAATGAATGTCGATTGTTTACATTTTTGTGATAGCTCTGTGACAATAGAGGCTAATATTCCAAATTTTCAAATGGCCAGTGGCTTCTTTTCATCCACACCCTTGTGTGTGTGTGTGCTCAGGGCACTGTGTTAGGTGTTAAGGTTATTATGAAAAGAAATGAAACCAGGCACAGGCTCTGCCCTTGGAGGCTTACATTGTGTTGGGGGGGGGGGGAGCTGGTGATAAGCATTGGCATGGCAAGAATACATGCTAATACAAGGTGGCATATGGTCCAAATTAATGGTGCAGACAAGCAGCTCCATAGGAATTCAAAAGGGCAGCCTTTCTTCCAAGGCTGGGGTGATCAGGGAGAGGGCCATGGAGGGGGTGGGACTTGAGCTGAGTGGGAATGAGGGCAGGGAGGGTAACGGGGGACCATGAAAACCAATAAGCAAGGAAAGTAGCAGAAATATTGAGACAGGAATGAGTGTGGGTGGTTGTTCAGGGGAAAGGAGCAGACTTACTTGAGAAGGAGGGTTAATGACACGGAGAGTGAAAAATAAATTATGCAAGGGAGAGTCGGAGGCTCAAGTTATCAGGATTCTGAAGGGCATGGCAGGGAGTTTAGACTTTATCATGTAGGCAGCAAAGGATTGTCAAAGGTTTTAGAGCAAAAGAGCTGCTGCTTGATTTTTGTATGTTTGTTTTTTTGAAAGTAATGCTGTAGGATTCTTACTCTGGCAGCCTTGTATAAGATTGCTTGAAGGTGAGGAGAAAGAACCAGAGAGATTGGATGGGGTTAGGATAGAGGGTGAGGGAATGGAAAGAAAGGGACAAGTGGATGGAGTAGATGAACCTCAGAGATTCTGAGAATAGACTGTAACTAACTGGATTGAATAGGAGGTGAGGGAAGGTGTAAGGTTTGAACTTGGGTCAATAGGAAAGAAGTTTATTTAGACCTTTGGAAGAAATGATGCCTACTAAGCCCTGTGGTAATCAGAAAGATAAGAGGAAAATCCTTGCCCTTAAGTAGCTCACAGCCTAGTAGAAGACAAGCGTGATTACAGATGCTGGGCTAGACCCATGTACTGAGTACAGCGAGGTGCTCCCTGGAAGGAGTGGTCGATTCTGGGGAAAGAGGAAGATGGAGGTTATCTTTATGAGACGCAACGTTGAGCTGACTGTTTGAAAGGGGGCTTGTTTGAGAAGAACTAAGTTAAGGATTATATCTGACTTCATTGTTTAGTTTGAGGTAGGCAGAACATCTAAGTGGGAAGCATCCGTTCATTCGATTCATTCTTATGTGGGGACCCCATGTGAGACTGTCCTAGGACAGGAACTCAAAAGAAATGAATAAGGCTCACTCCCTGCTCTCCAGGAACTGCCTGTCTTATTGGGGGGAAAGACAGCTTTCATTCCAGCATTCAAAGGTGTGTATTCAGACCCTCCTCTACTCAACAGGTGCTAGCCCTGGGAATATAGGAGTGAATAGAACAGACTAAATATCCATCTCTCACGGAGGCCACATTCTCATTAAGAACTTACTCACACAGGTAGAATTAGGCTAAGTAAGAAAAGACAGGTTTGAGGAAAAGACGGGTTTGAGTGCCGGGGCGGGGGGCGGGTGTAGAAAAAAGGAGCAGTGAGTTCTGCTGGGCCCACCTGGGAGGCCTGTGCTGTCAGGAAGCATGAGACAACGGACTCATTAAACAGCAACTGGAGAGGTCAGTCGGGGGCTGGGACGAAGGGCCAGGTCAGGCTGCAGAATGAGGAGGCCTGTGCCTCGTGACTGTGAGGTGATATGCTTGTGTTTCACCAGGGAGGCATCTGTGTAGCAGTAACAGCTCACGCCAGGCACTCGCAACCATGGTGTGTTTTGTGGCTGCCAGGGCCCCCTCTCCGTGGAGCTCCTCTCCGTAGAGCTGGCCTGTCAGTCTTCTTTTCTGGGCTCTGCGCCTGCTGGTTCTTCTCACTGTTTGTTTGAGTGCTGATGAAGCCGCTGCGGCCCAGCGAGCAGTTCATTCGCCTGCTCCGGGCCCACGCTCACAGAACTCGTGTCCCAGCCAGCAACACCCAAATCCTGTCACACTGATCCAAGGCTTCTTTACTGGTGTCACAGAGTCTCTGGGAAGAGAGTAGTAGGCGTTATAGGTTGAACTGTGTCCGCTGCAAATTTATATGTTGAAGTCATAACCCCCAGTACCTCAGAATGTGATTGTATTTGAGACAGGGTCTTTACAAGGTAATAAAATTAAAATGAAGTCATTAGGCTGGACCCTAGTCAAGCATAACGGGCGTCCTTGGAAAGTGGAAATGTGGACATAGATGCGCATATAGGGAGAATGCCATGTGAAGATGAAGGCAGAGATCCGGGGGTGATGCTTCTCTGAGCTAAAGCACGGCAGAGATTGCCAGCAATCTCTGCTAGGGGAGAGGCCTGGAATGGTCTCCCTCAGCGTCCTCAGCCGGAACCAGCCCAGCCAGCACCTCGTTTCAGGCTGCTAGGCTCCAGAGCCGAGACAGAAAGTTTCTCTTGTTTAAGCCACGCAGCCTGTGGCACTTTGTTGCGGCAGCCCAAGCAAACTAATACAGTGGGTCAGTAACTCTCAGGTCTCTCAATTCAGGGGCCTCTGGGGCCCATTGTCGCTGCCGCTGCCCAAGGCCACACTGTCATCGTCAGATCCCTTCTCTGATGCTGTTGAAAATCAGTGTTTTTTGTTCGTGCTCTGAGAGCCTCAGTCAGAAGTTCAGTTGTGGCTGACTGGCTCTCAGCTCCTTCAGAGAAGCAGTCAACGTATGTGTATGTCCAACTTTCCCAGCTCGTTTGTTTTTCTGAGGATGCTCATGACTAAAAGTAGGGGAGTCTCTGGACATGCCCTGCTGGATGTTAGATTTGTGAGATCAGTTAAAGAAGAAAAATTCAGTACATGTTTGTGGTGGCGTTTGGCAAGACTTACAAGGTTATATAGAATTTTAATGAGCCAGGAGTGTTTTCACTCAGGTTCCTGGCACGAAGAGCAGAGTTATTTCTGACTGCCATTGCCGGCGGTGGATTCTACTGGGGCTGAGGGGCAAGGGCGTCATGGGAACAGGGATTGGTCAAGCAGGTGCGCTGGGCCAACTGGGGATGATACCCTGTTGTTAGAAAGAGTTCTGGCAGAGCTTAACTCTGGGGGGTTGATTTCCTGTACTGACAAGCAGGAGGATCCAGATTCTGTTGGCCGACCCCCCTGCCTCCACACCTTGGCTTCTGAGGGGCTGAACAGCTCGTTCTGGATTCACTGTCTGCCTCCAGAATCCTCCAAAATGTCTCCACTTGCTTCTCGCAGGGCCACTCTCACTAACGTAGTCTCTCAGGAATGGGACACAGTTGCCAGCCAACTCAACTATTTTCTTTTTACTTTTCTGAAGCGTCAGAAGCAGGCAAATGAACCTTATATCCAGGACTATCTTGGGTTATCCATTAATGAGTTCTGCCTATGAAAGTGTTTGAATCTCATGCCTATGCTTTTTTTAAAAATGTGCATATTGTTGGTGTTTTTCATTTGTCAGGACTTCCCTCCCCTGAAATTTATATGTGTGCTCAGGATGTGCCAGCCATTACGTGAAAGATGATATGTTAATTTTGTTCATTCTTCACAATACTTTCGGGATCTAGTACCTGCAGTCATTCCCGTTTTACAGATGAGGATCTGCAAGGTCAGTGACTTGGTGCAGGTCATCTAGCCAGTACATGCTAGCACCAGGATATGTATCCAGCGCTGTGACTCCAGAGTACACGCTCTTAAGTGTGATACCTCACAGGCTTCAATTTGGACTTTAATCCCTGTGCTGGGGGAATAAAGGTACTTGGGATGAGCTCTACCCTCAAGCTCCAGGGAACTGCAATATGACTTGGTGGGTGTGGGGCAGGAGAAACGCACAGGGCTTTGGGAACCCAGAACGAGGAGTTTGCCTAGGGATGGGTTCTGGGAAGCTCTCTAGAGGAATCACACAGACAAGGGCACGGAGGCTTGAGACAGCAAGCTAGGGGCGTGAACAGCAGATTGGTATAAGTGGGATGAAAGGAAAGGAGATAGGACAGAAGTGGCTGAAAGTGAAGATGGAGAAAGTACAGGCCAGGAGAGCAAGGAGGAAGACGTTGTGTCAGTCCAGGCGAGAGATGGTGAGTGCTACATGTAGGAAGGAGTGTGGGGCTGGGGAGGATTTTGAATTTCAAAGTCCTAATGACTGAGTGGATGTGGGGCTGATGAACAAAAAGTCTTAGCCAATGCTGAGCCCTTAATGTGTAACAGGTATGGTTCTAAATGTGTGACATATTTTAACTCATTTACTTTCACAGCAACCTTAAGAGGTTTTCCAGATGAGGAAGTTGAGGCACAGAGAGGCTAAGTGACTAAATTGGCCCGGGGCACTCTCATGGCTAACAAGTGTCTGAGACTCCCATCAGGTAGTCTGGCTCTGTCGCCTCCTCTCTTCATCACCTTGCTGCACCTCTCCTAAATGGACCTAGGGGGCAGGGGAGGGCGTCTAATGAGCCCACCACCACAGCTGCCTCCACCGCCAGTGACCAAGTGGATGGTGGCGCCATTACCATGGATTCTGGGAGGGAGCGAAGAAAGATACTGGCTCTGCATTACAGTGTCTGGTGCGAGGTGCTTGCAGAGCACCCCGTGGAGAAATCCAGCTCAGGCCTGTGCCCTCCTGGAGCCTCCGATCGCTGAGCCATGGACCGTCAGCGTCTACACTAAATTATTACACTGCTTTACGTTTAGATGGCAGACTGATAAGAAAAAAAGATTGGTGGTGCAGGGTCTAAAATCTCTCATGATCTGAAGTGATTTCTCTCTTTTCCCGGCCTGCTGACTGGATGGCAGATTAAAATGTGAAGGTTTGACACACACGAAAAATACTATAGCTGTGCCAACCTTCAGTGTCTCAGGCATAAAGTGAAATTTAACGTTATATTACACATTTGAAGACTTGTCATCGTAAGGTGGCCAGACAAATATGATTTATAGGGTTAGGCTTTAAGAAATGAGTAGGAGTAATAAAATAACAGTACAGATAACACATTTTTAAAAAAGATATCCAACGATGTTAAGCAGTCCTGTCCGATCACATTGTTGAATACAACCTCTTCTTTTGCTTGTTTGATCAAGGGATTTTGATGTGTTGGACAGGTTCTCCCAGTGAAATCTGGAAATTCAACACGAACTTTCTCCTTTCATGGACCTTTAATCTGCCCCCTCCGCCCATATTTCTCATATTAGCTGCCTGTTTCAGTCTGGCTGTGGACTAATTTCTGAGATCTGAAGATAAAGCTAAGATCAGGTCTTCCCCTCTAGCTCCACCCGAGTGCCCTTACTGCCTACTCAGACCCTCGAGCCCCTTCTGTTTTAGTCGCTGTCTCTGTCCGTGTCAGGGCTTTGGTGTCAACTGCAACTGTTTCTCCGTGGAAAGCCTTCAAAAGGCCTCTACTCAGTTCCGTGTGCCCTTCAAGGCTTGTCATTTCTGCCAATGTAAGAAGTGAAATATAGGTCAGGCTCACAGATCCCAGTGTTAAAAATAAAAGCTTCCTTCCAGACTTTGCAGGTGTGTAGATTGCCTTGGGTTACCCCCTGACAACAGCCCCGCTTTCTAAATTACTTCTTAGAGCTTAGGTGATGCCACCCTTCATACAACAGGGAACATGAAAGTAGGAGAGGAGCTGAAATTGTCTCCCACCACAGCCTCCATTCCAAAATGTGATGATTGCCTGAAAGGAAATTGTAAATAGAAGCACTGCGCAGGCTTCCTTCCCCTTGTGGGATGAGGAGTGCTGGCTCCTGGGAAGGAAGGAGGCTTCAGTCCCATGTTCTATAACAGGGGATCTGAGATGGAGCCTGAGAGGAGTTACCTCCCTTCAAGACCATCCAGCACTTCTCTCCTGTGGCAGCCATGGGATGAGGCAGTGCAATTCCACAAAATTATAATGGAAAAGACCTCCAGTCTTACCTTTCTCATTCCTCGTCCTTGCATATGAGCTATCTCAGGAGGTTCAGCCCTTTTTTGTTTTTAATTAATTTTTTTTTTTAGACAGTGGAAGGGAGGAAGAGAGGGAGAGAAACAGCAATGTGTGGTTGCCTCTTGCACGCCCCTTCTGGGGACCTGGCCCGCAACCCAGGCGTGTACCCTGACTGGGAACAGAGCCTGTGACCCTTTGGTTCGCAAGCCAGCGTTCAGTCCACAGAGCCACACCAGCCAGAGATCTTTTCTGTGATATTAAAATTCAGGAAGTGAAAAACAGAGCCTCTTAATTCACTTTTAATAACCACACATTTCTCTCCCCCTGCATCCTCATTCTTATTTCCCCTCTTTCTCCTTTTATTTTGATTTCCCCACTACATCCTTTTGCCTTCATTCCTTTGTGCCCTTCTTACTCCTGCAAAACCGGGAGATAAGTTATCCGTCACACAAAAGACATGGGCCTCTGGGAATCCAAGCCTTTGAATAGATTCCTCCCCGCCGCCCCTATTCTCAGGTCTCATTTCTCAGGCTGGTCTGTGCCTGACAAGAGCTGTATTATCTTGAGAGGACCCTAAGGAGCAAGGAGATTTTGACATTTGGGCTTTTCATAAACCATCTCTGCAACGCTCGGGCAAATCTTGAAACCAACTTTTGCCTCCCTCCAACAGCTGTTAGCAACGTTGCTTTTTTGGTTGCAGTTGGCAGGCCCCAGTCAGCCTCCACTGTAAGCATTTTCTTAGGGTTCAAGGAAATGGAATTAACCTTGTCTTGTACTTTAACACTTCTGAGCTGGATTTGCTCAGAGACATCTGTCTGAGTGGAGTGTGCTGGCTGCTTTTCCTCTAAACAGGAGTAGGGGGAAAAGAGAAAGACAGCTGAGAAGGGGACGGACATATAAGAATTCATTCAACAGCCCCGGCTGGTGTAGCTCAGTGGGTTGAGCGTTGGCCTGTGAACCAAAGGGTTGCCAGTTCGATTCCCCAGTCAAGGCACGTGTCTGGGCTGCAGGCCAGGTCCCCAGAAGGGGGTGCGCAAGAGGCAACCACACATTGATGTTTCTCTCCCTCCCTTCCCCCCTGTCTAAAAATAAAAAAAATAAAAATAAATTTTTTTAAAGAATTCATTCAACATACATTTAGTGCATCAAACAGAAATGTTATGGTTTCATCGTTTTCTAAAGCTACACTCCAGGCCAAATTAAAGGATTTCTGTGCAAGTAGAGGAGGGCTCAAAAAAGAGTGAGATGGACGACCCTCTGTGAACATAACCTTCTCCCCCGTCACTCTGCCCAAGAAGAGCAGACTCCTCAGGGAGCAGAAGGCACACACTCTCACTGTCCATCCTCTTGAGGGACCTAGGGCATCTCACTCCGTGGGTTCAGCCCTACCGCTGGCTTACTTTGTGGCATTGGGCAAGTCACTTGGCCTCTCTGCAATTAAAGTTCTTCATCCGTGAAAGGGGAGAGTTGGACAGGAGCAGTGCTACTCAACTCTGGCTGTAGGACACCGTCACTGTGGAGCCTTTGACCATACCAGCAGGCAAAGGTTCCTGATTAATTTGCTCTCAGGTGAGGGAAGCCTGGCTTGGGTAGCTTTTGAAGCTCCCTAGACAATTCCTTTATGCAAACAGGCTGAGAAACGCTGCCTAGACCACTGTCTGTCCAAATGGAGTGTGCACGTGAATCACGTGGGACCTCGTTATAATGTAGGCCTGACCCCATAGGTTCCAGTGGGGTGGGAGGTTCTAGCCTGGGAGGCTCCTGGCAAGGCCGGTGCTGGTCCTGCGACCTCACTCTGAGCAGCAAAGTCTGCGATGGTCTTCAAGGTCTTTGCAGTTCTGATATTCTAGGGTTTCCTAATTATTTATTTTTGGCAGGGGGAGGTCAGGGAATAAGTGAAAGACACCGATTTTGATGGTAGTGGGGATAAGTTCCCTTTCATCATTTGGGAAATTGTGGTTTGGTATTTGTTGGGTAAGATTCATTTGTATCCATCTTCAACACTGAAGTAGGTTTACTGAGGGAGGAAAAAGAAAACAGATGTAGCTCTGTGTGTGTGTGTGTGTGTGTGTGTGTGTGTGTGTGTGAAAGAGAAAAGGAATATGAAGGAGAATGTGTAAATGTATGCGTGCTCATAGAGTGAATATTCTGGGTTAAAGGACTCTTGTTTGGGAAAATCAAAGGGTGACCAATGTCAGGCCTCTTCAGGTCCAGCTATGATAAGGAGATGAGAAGAGGGGCACGTTTTACTCAGCTGGGATTTTAGGTGAAGATCCTGCTTCCCAGAGCAACTCAAAGGCTGGGAGATTTTGTTTCCTCAGTCATATCTTTTTCTTGTGCTAAAGAGCCATTTGCTCCAATTATTCTTGAATTATAGTGACAGCTTTTGGTTTATGCAGGGCTTCAAATCATCTGAATTTAGGAGCAAAAGTAAAATGGCGCCTTTCTTGGTCACAACATGTCAGCTGGCTGCTCTTAAAAGGCTCTCCCGCCCACTTCTCCCCCTTCCCCTCCCCCGACCTCGCTGTGAGCCCCGGACACTCTCTTAGAGTGCCGAGATTCTGCCTGAGGTCTGCACCATCACATTTATATTTTAAAGTCAAGGTCAGCCTTAGATGTTCCCTACATTTCGCCTTCTGCCTTTTCTCTTCTTTGTAAAATGACAGATTCCCATACCTAAACAAACTCTCCAGGTTTAAAGTTATATTTAATTACAATTAAATATTTTAAGCCTTGTGGTAGTGATTCTCCTGCCCACATATTTATGGAGATTCCGTTTGCTTTAGAATATGTCTCTAATAGAGGAGTATTTCTTGCTAAAATCCACAGATCAGGGTTTTGTCACTGTCCTATTTTCAGGGATTCCTCCAATTTGTGGTTAAAGGAAGAGGAATGTTTTCTAATAATTTTCCAATCTAGAGAAAAGATATTTTTCTCTCTCCATGGCTTTGATTTAGCCCCCTCCCCTCCATAAAGAAGGACTCTGCATGGCTTCCATGAGCCTCTGGCCGTGGTTCCTTCAGTCCCGCGCTCTGGCCGTCTGGGCGGCCTCCTCTCGTTGTCTGCCATGACCTTAGAATTTGCAGTTTGCAGAGGTTCTCCTTTATAGCATGATTTCTCAAATTGCAGGTCACAACCCATATTTTATGTAGGTGAAAAAATCAGCAGGTTGCTGATAGCATTTAAAAAAAATGAAATAGAAAAGAACAAAAAAATCAAAACACATCACACAAATAAGAGCTAATATTATTTAGTGAAACCTTGTGTGTATATTTGATTCAAATGCTTTATTTTTTAAACTATGGATCACGGAAAAGAGAGTTTGAAATACTTTACAGTGTATACTCCCAGGCCAAGGAGGCAAAGCTATTTCATCTTGTGTTTTAATTTTAATTGATTTGTAGTGGCTGGCTACAGTACTGTATTGAAGACAATTCAGAGGTGGCATCTAGACTCTGAGAGAAAGTGTTGTCATGGATTAGCAATATTTAACATAGACTTTCAGAATGGGCGTGGAGTCACATGGTCTATGTATTTGCCATCCCTGTGGAAAATACCGTGCAAAGGCAGCTGCCAGCAGGGGAATCACGGGGCCTGGTTATAACCGAATGAGCCGACAGGCGAGGCTTTCCTGGCTGGGACGTGTGTGTGTGTGTGTGTGTGTGTGTGTGTGTGTGTGATATGTGTGTACATGTACACACACAGATACACACAGTACTTTATTATGGTTTTTCTGCTAGCAAGGAACCTCAGTAATAAAAACTGTAAATAGTTGTTATTATTTGCTAATGAGATAGTTGAAAACATTCTAACCTATTAAATGGTTTTTGAAAGATACTTGTTAGGCTACTCTAGCTAATTTCCTTTTAGAAAGTAAAAGATTCGAAGGATTTCTTTGGTTAACACTTGTGCTTTGAGACAGACATTTGTAACTTGAAAATCGCATTATAGGGAAGTTACCTTCCTGGGTGATGTTCATAGGATCTGGCTTTTCTCAGTTCTATGAAAGAAAATATTTAAAGGAATACCAATAATCAGGCCCAAAGTTAATGTGTGAAATGTTAGAATGCAAGTATTCAGTCTTCAAGTTTTATCTCCCATACACATTCATTCATCTGCTCATGCATTTAATCCACACGTATTTATTGTGGGCTTACTATATACTTTTTCACACAGCTCTTTGCCAAGCACTTAAAATACAATGGAAAACAAAAGCAGACCTGGCCCTTACTCTTATGAGGTTTGAAGACTGGTAAGGAAGACGAATGGTGATAGAGAGGAGTATGTGAGCCCTGGCCAAGTGGTTCAGTTTGGAGTGTTGTCTCTAAAAAGGTTGCAGGGCTGATTCCTGGTCAGGACACACACACCCAGGTTGTGGGTTTGATCCCCAGTAGGGGCGCATACGAGAGGCAGCCAGTTGATGTTCCTCTCTCTCTCTCTCTCTCTCTCTCAGTTCAAGTTTTAAAAACTAAAGAGGAATATGTAAGTGTGATGAGAGGAAGAAACCAGATCTAAGAGCACAGAACAAAGATGCCGACTCAGACTGGAGCTTGCCCCCTGTGGATGTCTTACTACAGCAGAGACCTCTGGGGAAGGCACGTTCTCCGGAACTTGCTGCAGAGCTTTAGAGGCACTTTGTGCCCCAGGGCCCTTGGCGAACAGTTGCACTTGAGCCTTAAACATGAGATTAACACTGTTCGTAAAATGGGCTTCTGAACCCGCCCCCCGTCCGCCCCCAGACCTTTTAATTATAGCTTCTTCTTCTTCTTCACCTGCAATACTTTCTCTTAGCACGGACATGACTAACTGCCTTTTGATCCCACAACTTTTTTGCAGTAGGCAGCTCTCTGGCAGCGGGCAGAAATAAAGCTGTATGCTGGAGACCCACGTGGCTCTTCTGGACGTCCCTGGACCTTTAAGAATGTTTTTCTGGAAGTAATTTTATTAGCCTGGACGAACACTCTTACCCATTGTCCCCATCAACGTTTTGATCTTCACAAAGTGTGCTTATTTGCTTCTCATTTTGAATCTCTTTTTATCCTCCCTGTGTATGTGAACCTGTCATTTCTAAGCAGATGTACTGGATATGCTAGTTCCTCCTGTGTTGTTCCCTCGAACTGCTAGGTGCCTCTTCCTTGTCTCTAGTCTGCGCACGCACCTGCCATTAAACACGGAGAATGAGGAGGGGGGTCGCAAAGCCATCCGTGTGGGTGCCTGTGCTTGTGCTGTGTCCCGGCCCCTTCCAGGGACCATCTCACGCCAACTCACGCTCTCAGCCACCTCAGTGATAATAGAAATGAAAGCAAACATTTTCGTGGGCTGACTATGTGCCACCCATTTATGCACTATTTTATGTAATCTTCACTATGAGTATATGAGGCAAATCCTGTTATTATTCCCATTTACATATGAGGAAACCGAGACTTAGAGAAGTTAAGTAACTTGCTACAGTTATATAGCTGATATGTGTAGAACTGGGATTTGAACCCAGGAAGTCCGATTCTAGCATTCTTACTCTCAGCCATTATACTTATATTGCCTTCCTAAATAAATACAAAATATACTTAGGGGTATAAAACCTAAAGTCATTTCAAATGGACAGCTTCCAAATCAGCATGAGGTTAAAACTGACAACTTTAAACAGCACATAAGGCAGTTCATTAATAACTTCTTGAGCAGTGAGGCCTCATCTCTTAATATCACAGCTACCCTTTCACTGTCGGGTGATTTAGAGTGCAATTGTGTGACGCTGGCATTTAGGGCTCTTTCTCTGAGTTTAGCGTCATGGCGTGGCTTCTGCCCAGCAAGATGGATATATGTTTTTGTAACACAAAGACACTGAGCAGTTTCTAAGAAAGAAACATTGCCCATTTGGCACAGCTTGTGTTGTTATTTACTTTTCTGTTTATGTATACGTTTTGTTTCCTTAAATAGACTGTAAGCTCCTAGAGTGTCTTTCAGTGACTCGCACATTGTAGTGAAGTGTACCTGCAGATGATAGTGCCATAAAGACAGAAGCCACTGCCGTCTCCCCACTCTGGCCTTTCTCACTGAAGAGTGCTGTTCACTGAATATGTGACCAGCTGCCCATTAACTCAGTCCAGTCCAGCGATAAATTCAGCACATCGAATTATCTTCATTTCTTCACATTTGGATTTCTCCTTCACTAAGCTCTGTAAATTCACTTGCACTGTTTCTTGGGTCTCAGAGTTGTCTTGGACCTTCTGTCGTGGGATCCACACTATATACTACATCCATCCATCTGCAGGTTTAATAACATATTTTTAAATTCCACTTTGCTGGAATAATAAAGAGGCCTTGCAACGTTTTCGCCCATGTACCTCAGGAATTGCAGCAGATGTGTTAATTCTCAGCCAGGCAGATGTTAAAAAGAAAGGTCACTGCCTATTGATTATTTAAAGTTAAATTTAAAATCCTTGGCCTGACAAAGTAGAAATAAACACAGGAATCTAATGTCTTCATCTAGCTGATCCAAATATACACACATACCCACACACGCCCAGCACTGCCACTACCAACAGCAACAACAACAACAACAGAAACAAAAAAAAACCCATAAAAAACGAGGGAGGAAATAACGAAGGTTCATTTTGTGCCTTCCCCCCGCACTCTCTCCACCGTGTTCTGTGCTTGCTGAGTCAAACCAGCCCTTAAATCTGAGCCTGGTCAATCTTTCCACGGGAAGACGTTTTCCTTCTGGTTTCTGGATGACGGATAGTCCTTCTCATCTTTTCTCTTCCCCTAGTTTGACGCTCTCTAAATTCTGGTGCCCATTTAAAACCTGGAAATTAAATTCTCTTTTTTCCAGTTAAAGTGGGCTGGAGAAACTGATTAAATTCTTCTCAATCCCAAATTCTTTGTTCTTTTGTGGGAATACTTCTTTGCACAGTAACATGAGCTAGAACTTCCATTGCCGCCCCCGAGTGATTAACTGTTCTCCTAGGCGGCAGTCTTGCTGCCTTCAACAGGGTGCAGTGTTTGTCCTTCATGAGACTAGCTCAGTTGTGGCCTCAGCATCATCCCTTTCTTCCTGATCCCAAAGGCCTGAATCAAAGCCTTTCAGATGGGTGCAGTTTTCCTTATTTTACCGCTGTACGCCATGCTTTTGCCCTCAGTGATGCCTTGTTTTCTCCTTGTGCCAGTGGCAGGAATGAGGAGCCATGGGAAGTGCCTTTATAAGAGGGAGGGGTCTGAAGACTGTTGGCCAAATGGCACACTGTCCACTGGTCTGGTCCATTGTAATATGTAATGCTTGCAGTTACAGGCAGCCTTGCAAGGACTGGCATAACAATACAAGGGTAGTTGGCATCTATTTGAATGTTTATTATGTGCCAGGTGTGGTGTTAAAGCCTTGAATAAACATCTCATTTAATTTTCACAGTGTCCTGTGGGAAAGCTGTCACTACCATTTTATGTAAGAGGAAATTGAGGTTTGGAGAAGTTAAATAGCTTATAAGTGGTACAGCCGGAATTTAGACCCAGTGAGCCTAGTTCTGAAACCCTTGTAAACATGGGTTAGTGAAAGACATGAGCTTTGGAGTCAGGAGATCCACGTTCGAGTGCCGGCTCTAACATTTACTAGCAATGGGTCTCAGGCAGTTTTTTTACCTTCTTAAGGGTCGGTTTCCTTACTTGTGGTTGTATCAGCTATCTTTCAAAGTCACTGTGAAAAGTATGATTGATGGTTATGAAGTGCTTAGCACTGTACCTGGCACATAGTAGGTACTCAGTCCCTGGTAAATATTATAATTATTCTTACTTCTTTCTTTTAAAGACTTTATTTATTTTGAGAGACAGGGGAAGTGAGGGAGAAAGAAAGGGAGAGAAACATCAGTGTAAGAGAGAAACATTAATTGGCTGCCTCTCACCTGAGCCCCGACCCAGAACTGAACCTGCAGCCCAGGAATGTGCCCTGACCAGGAATCGAACCAGTGATCTCTCACGTTGTCGAATGATACCCAACCAAACCACGCCAGTCAGGGCCACTATTCTTCCTTTTGCTTAAATATTACTAACTCTCCCCCATTGGCTCTGTCATATCTTCTCCAAAGGTATATTTTCTACTTGAAAAATATTTTTTAGTTCTTTCTTTATCAGTCACCTTCTATTTGTCCAGATTTCTGTGAATCATGGAAAAATAGATGAAAGAAGGACGTGTGGTGTGGGGCAGAATAATCAATTGGTACGGCTGCTACTCTTAAAAATTGAGGTGAGAGCCTGACTGATTGAAGAGAGGAAATTCGAGTTCAAATTTAAATTTAAACTTTATGATCCATTCTAATGGATCAGAATATGTCATCATGATCTCAGATGAAAGCCAAAAAGAAAGGAAAAAAGGCAAAGTGCACCTCAGAGAGTGAGAATTTTCTCCAGAAAAGAGATACTTATGGCATCTCATCTCAACAGAAAACGCTTTCATCTTAAATCACTAAAAAACACTCCTCGGCTTATGAGAGGTCCAGCCTGGTCCAGGATGTCCTATCAGATATTTGCCTCTGGTTTTCACTCTCCTGCAATCGAGCATTGCTTCCATAGTTTTCTAATTCAAGTACAATGGAAGCCACTCAGTCCACAGATTCTCTCGTGCTGTGCTCAGTGTGGCTGACTCCAGCTGTCATGGGAACTCAGCACTGGAACCTCGGGTTGTGGGCCTTAGTTTCACAAAGCAGTTACTAATTATGAAAATTCACATTGCACTTCTTATAGCCAGGCATGGTTTTTGCCCTTTATAGGTATCAAACCATTTAATTTTCACAACCACCTTTGGAGGTAGGTCCCATTATCATTCCCATTTTGCAAACAAAGAAACTGAAGCACATAGATTTAATAACTTTACCCAGGGTTATGTGGCTGGTACTTGATTCCCTCAGAGCCTGCGTTTGATGTCTGTCGTCTTAACCACCACTCTGTACTGCCTCTTATCTACCTCAATTACAAGCAGTACTCTCTCATACGTTCTCTTCTACTCTATATTTTATTATTTTATTTTTAGATGGTGTCTGAGGGTGACTTGCTAAATGACTCCACAAGTCTAATGGGTACAGACACGAAGATTGAAAGCCACTGGCTACGCTCTCTCCGTTGTGAGATGGACACCTCGGGCAGGCCAGGCCGCCTTGGCCTGGTGCCCGAAACGTGCCATTCACGTCTCCCCCACTTCTGATGCCATGCTCGCCCAGCAAGCCAGCGTTCCTGATTTGGCCTCCTGCTGGGAAAGAATGCTTTGGCCATGTGGACTTCAAGTATCTTTGCGAATCAGTAAACTGTTTCTGTGGGTTGGGCTGGGGGGCTGAGTCATGAGACTCTGCCTCCAAGAATTAAGTCCTTGAGAAATGGAGTCATTGGAGGAGACTTCAGTGCCAGTGAGGCTGAGGGCCATGCTGTGGACCTGGACAAAATCTTCAAGGTCCACTCTATGACATCCTTTGTAAAACAGCCTGCAAGATGTCTTCCCAGTGCCAGTGAGGCTGAGGAGGGATTGTGGAGCATGATTTAAACTTCGACGGCAACTAGCGTCATTTCCTCCATAGTGAGAAACAGAACTCAACACCCTGGTTCTTCGTCTGATGTACGGGGGCGGGCAAAAGTAGATGTACAGTTTGTAATAAATAACACAATAATTAAGTAATAATAGTACAGGAATAAACTATGCATTTCATGTACTCACAACTGTAAACCCACTTTTGCCCACCCCTGTGTATTCTCATTGACTCACACATTTTTCCACAGAGCAGACATTGATGGCTTCTGTCCCACCTCAGCTTTACTGCACTGCGTGAATAAGGGCAACACATCACCTGCAAATAATTGATTGAAATTTGATGTCTTTCTCTCTCGGTCCACCCAGTCTCTCTCTTAAGTTGGCATCCTGTGGGGCCATGTCTTCATGCATTATGCATCTCTGTGATTATGCATTAAACTCTTGAGAACTAGCAAGTGATACCAAAATTCTTAAAGCCTGTCTAGTTTTGCTAAATAATTGCACCTTTATTTATAAAAGTTTACTTGCTGGAAGTTCAGGCATAGGTCCTGCCAACCCGTCTTCTCCATTCAATTTCAACTTTCCAGTATGAAGTCTAAAAACTCACCTGCCGATCCCAGTCTTTGAAAGCTCTTAGGCAGATATGCAGATGAAGTCCTGCATTCCAGACAAGTGAGACTATAAACCAGCAGAGAGCTGTACCAATCGCCTCCCACGGCCTTAAGCCCAGGGAAACCAATATCCAGGTTAATCGCCTCAGTAGCTGCGGTGTCCTCGATGATGAGCAGCTAGGGACATTCTGGACCTGGATGAATGTAATCATGTGATAAGTCATAAGCCCACTCAGTTTGTAGGAGTGGGAAGAGAATGTGAACAAAGAGAAATATGTGTAACTGTCTGGAAACAAAGACTGCACAATGAGAACTTTTTTTTGTCTTTTAAAAAGTGTATTCCAGTGCTGACTAGTATGGCTTAGTTGATTGGGCATCATCCCGCCGGGTGAGGGGTTGCGAGTTCAATTCCCAGTCAGGGCACGTGCCTGGGTTGCAGGTTTGGTACTCGTTTGATGTGCGTATGAGAGGTAACCAATTGATGCTTCTCACATCGATGTTTCTCTCCCTCCCTTCCCCTCTCTCTAAAAATAAATAAATACATTTTAAAACGTGTATTCCTGACAAATGGTGAATAGACAAAATAAATGTAACTAGCATGTCCAATAAACACAATTAATTCGTGGTGCAGTCAAAATAGTACTTCCCTTCCTGCCCTCCATTGCCCTTTTAAATTTTAATAGGGGAAGGTGGATGTGAAAACTCAGCCTGTGATTGTTTCCAACTCACGTTCAAACACTGTGACTTTTCGACACCTTACGAAAGTTATCTCATTTTCATGTCCTCATGTCATTCTAAGTTTCACTGCTCTCAATTTGATAATTAGAATGTCTACCCGAAGAAGAGAAGTCAAACATTTGAACTTGATTTAATGTCAACTGTCCTCCCTTCCTCATTTCAAGCCAAGCCAGGGGTCTGCCCTAGGAAAGATTGGTGGGCAGATAGCAGCCTCTCTGTGGTCTCTGCCATATGCTTTTTTTTTTTTTTTTTTTGCCCCAGCCCGCAGTTCTCAGTTTGCTAGCTAGTTTCTGAACCTCCAGGATTGGGTGGCAGGTAGGAAGTTAGGGACAAGGGAATTAGAAAGGTCAGTTTCCCTCTCTCTGAGTTGGGCCAGTTTTTGATGTGGTCTCCCTCCCTTTTTAGGCTTTGTGGTGAGTTCTTCAGAAACCTCCATGTTGACCATCTCTCTCTTATAGTTCTCCGGGCATACAAAGATGTATCATCTTCTAGGAGGTCCGTTTGGATTTCTTTCTAAGGCTTTAGTAGATGCTGCTAGGGTCTCCGCCCCTCTAGGTGTCCTATGAGACAGGACTCAAGCTGACCCGGCACCCGCTCTCTCTTCTGAGTGACCGCGCTTAGTCCACAGGACACACTTTACCCAAGAAACCCCACGAGAGCAGACTGGTCCCCACAGGCCCCTCCATCCTATCACAGCCCACTCTGGGTTTTGAGGCACAAATCTGGACCCATTATGTTTGCTGTTTTCTGGCTGTATTTCAAAATTCTCCAAGTGGTTCACTTGAACTTCCTTCACTGGGTTTGAGATGAAGGAGATACAGCTGTAGCTCCTCTTTTCTTGGAGCTGTAAGGGGGACACTCACAGCCCATTAAGAGCTTTCCCCAAAAAAGCTCTCTACCTGACCCCCCGGCCCCCTGATTCCTTTCAAATCCTTGATCTGGGTAAGGCGTCCAAGAGTGGTGGAGCCAGGTCTTGATAATATTCTTTGTGAATTCTGTGTAAAGGGGTTTGTTTTATAGTCACGTGGGGCTCAGATCTATTACACTGGTGCCTCAGTCAAAATAGAGGCAGAAAAAAATCCCCATTCTGGCGTCTTATTCCATAAACAACAGAGATAAGGGTAAAAAGTGTGCATTTCAGTTATCTATTGCTGCCTAACACCCCGAAAAAGGGAGGCTTAAACAGCAGCGATACACCCTTTCTCGTGGCTGTGAGGGCTGGCCGGGCACCCCTCCGCCGCTCGCACCTGGGCCGCGCCTGCAGCTGGCCTGCCGTTGGCACTGACTGTTGGCTGGGTGCCTCAGTTCTCATTTTCCCAGTTCTCATTCTCTGGGAGGCTGAACCAGCTTCCTTTGATGGCGACCTGGGCAGTGTTTCAGAGAACAAAGCAGAAGCTATAAGTAAGGCCCCTTGAGGCCTCGGCTCTGGAAATCACAGAGTGTCACTTTCATCTACCCCGTTGGCTAAAGCAAAATGTCAGGACCAGCCTGGATTCGAGAGGTGGGAAAAAAGACCCGAGCTTTCGCATTTACAGTCTTGGCCCTCCCCAGTTCACTCTGAAGAATTCTGCCTGCCAGCTCTGGGCCTAGACTCTTTCTGAGCAGATGTGGAGTAACGGATTGGGGAGGAATTAAAATGAGTCTGTATTGGTTTGATTGATTTCCATTAGGAAAGGTCAAAAGGAAGGGGAAAGGAAAGCTCCAGAAGATGAGAGGAGGGGGGAGGAAAAGCAGAACCAACAGCGGCTGGCCTTGGAAAAGCATCCCTTGGAATGGTCCACAGGTCGGGAACTGGGAGCCCTTGGTCTGGAGAACAGGACAGACTGGTTCCTACGTTCATGAAGGTATGAGCAGGTCAGTGTCTCTGTGTGAAGTGGGGGATGGGACCTTCTGGATCTTATTGTGAAAATGGACTTCACCATAGATTAGATTCCTCTTGGGGCCCGGCTTAAGTGGGCACTATGGGATGTTACCCCGATGCTCACTCCTCAGTGCCCAAGCCCAGTGCCAACGGCCTCTTCTTCCCCCTTGCCGCGTGGACACAAATCCCACTCCCATCCTTTCTCTCCTCCGACTGTGCTCACAGGGTGGTGAGTCACACAAGGAGAGCTGCAGGGTACTGGCCCAGCGATCCCTTCTTCAGGTGCGAAGTTTCAGGAAGAGGTGAGTGGGAAAAGCAAGGGAACCGAGGCAATTATTGGCGCCTTGGCTCTGCTCTGCCGTGGACTGCAGGTTTACAGCTGCCCAGGGGTTTTTAAAAGGGCGAATGCTCTACGAGTCTAAATTGAAAGGGCCTGTGTTTCCCATCAAATGCCCTTAGGGGGAGGGAGTGACGGCTGGTGACAATGGAAGGGCAGGTCACATTGCTGAGAAATGAAGTGCCTGCGGCTTGTTTCAGCTGGCGAAGGTGAGGTGAGCCACCTCAAACAGCAGATTGTCGAAGCTGAGAAGCACTCTTGAGGGGGGACGGGCAGTGGAGCTCAGAAACTTTTACTTGCCTCAGGTTTTAAATGAACACACAAAAGCTATAGAAGAATTTATTTTTCACTTTCAGACACTAGGTATATACCTGCCTTTAACAGAATATTCCATGCCTTAAAAATCGTCATTTTTAAAATTGTGGCCTTTTATTATCAACCAGGCTAAGAACAAGCATTCATAGACTGCCCCACTATCTGACTCCCTCCTAAAATTATTCTATAATCTTTTTGTCCTCTTTAAAAATCCCCACCCATTGAATCCTAAGCGCATGTCTTTCAGCAGGGCTGGGGTGAGTTTGGAGCATACCTGAATCACGGCCCTGTTTCCGCAGACCCTGCAGCTGGACCGTCTGAGCAGCAGTACCAGCAGGGGGCAGTGCCGAGCTAGTGACCACAACCTCACTGTTGAGTGGCTGCCGGTAGGGGGCGTTGCTTCTACACCTCCGGGCACGCTCATGATGACTCTACCAGGTTTCATAAATTGTTAGAAATTTAAAGTTGGATGGGATGTTAGAAACCGTATCACCCACTGGTTTCCTTTTGCCCATGAGGAACCGGTGGTCCAGAGAGGGATGTTAGTGGTGGAAGTGGGGCTGAAACACAGGCCTCTTGACTTCCAGACTGGGATCCCCACCCTCCCTTCCTCTGTTCTTCCGCATACGCCCACCTGCATGTTGTGATCTCAGGTGTCTTCCCAGTGCTCGTGGGACGATTAGAAAGAAAACCAGAAGATGGTATGGCGCTTACTGCTGTTTGCCTGGGGAATCACAGTTTGGGGTTTTTTTATTTGACCTTATGGGAACTGCCAACTCCTAACTAGTAGAGGAGAGGTTAAAATGTTTTTTTTTTAATTGTTATAGCTAAAAATAGCACACTTGTGGGAAAAGTTACAATTTATTACAAATCAGAAAGTTACAACACTGAGACACAGCAAGTTAGTGTCAGCCCTCTTCTATTATATACTAGCTGTGTGATCTTGGTCAAGTTTCTAAACCTCACTTTGCCTCATCTGTAAAATGGGGTAGTAGTGTTGGTTACAAATGAGATGATGCATAGAAAGTGCTCGTCTCAGGTCATAGCATATTTTAAGTGCTCAGCAAGTGCCAACAAAGCAACAACAATAATAACAAGAGCAGCTTTTTGACATCTATCACCTGGAACTGAAGGTAGTTGTGTCCCGTACAAGAGAGAAATGCTCTTGCTCTCCAATGGGATATGTAGCTCCTTGGAGTAGCTTCTCTACCGTCTACCAATAGCCTCTGCAGAGACCAAAGTTGAGCTAACTAGGGTTAGTGAGTCGGGGGTGGGCATGGAGGGGTACGTGAGGTGAATGAGTGGTTATATAGTCTAAGCTTGTAAGAAAGAATTGAGCAAGGGAGGAAGCATGCTTAGGAGTTGACAGTTCCCATAAGGCCAAATGAAAAAGCCCCAAACTGTGATTCCCCAGGCAAACAGCAGTAAGTGCCGTGCCATCTTCTGTTGTTTTCTAATAGTCCCATGAGCACTGGGAAGTGCATTTTTCCCAACTGAGGATCCTTCTTATAGGCAAAAAATACAAGAAAATAAGGCCAAGGTGTGGACAATAATTTTTTTTAAAAGAGAAATTTTTGGCCATTTTAATAAAGTAATTTGTGTAATGTTGAGCATTTCTTTATTATTATTATTATTATTAATTATGATTATTATTTATTCTTAGAGAGAGGGGAAGGGAAGGAGAAAGAGAGGGAGAGAAACATTGAGAGGCAAACACATGCCCCGACCAGGGACCAGGCCCACAACCCAGGTATGTGCCCTGACCAGGAATCAAACCAGCGACCTTTTGCTTTGTGGGACAGTGCCCAACCCACTGAGCTACACAGGTCGGGGCTGTCGAGCATTGATTGCACACTTCTTAGTTTTTGCTGTCGCTGTTTTATAATTTGGGTGATGCCTGCAAAAGGCGTATCAGGGTCTGGCACACATAATGCCCCTTTTTTGTTACAAACTCTTTTATTACAAAATCGTAAGCATGTAATTCTGTAACATAACAATATCACACTCAAGCACACATCACATGTAACATTTTAGGTGAAATGTTCAAATTAAACCTATAAATTATTTCACCCATATTATTACTCTACCAACCCCACTCAAGCAGGCCTTACTTCTGCCAGACCCTGTATTTTTAGGTAGTATGTATTCTTTGAGCTAATTAAATCGACCTATGTCCATTCTGTAACATGTTTCAAATACTTACGTTTTTATTGAGATATGATTGACATATAAGATTATAATATTAGTTTTAGGTGTACAACAGAATGATTTGATATGTATATATAGTGAATGATCGCCACAATCAGTTTAGTTAGCATTGATCGCTTCACATAATTATAATTTTTTTCTTGTGATGAGAACTTTTAAGATCTATTCTCTTAGCGACCCTCAAATATACAGTATAGTATAGTATTGTTAACTATAACTAACTTAACTCTCTAATACTTGTTCCGTTTCAGTGTGTTTACTTTGTCTTGTCTTTCCGTGACCTTGGTTTCCTACCCAGTTCTCCTACCCACAATGCCACTGATAACATCTTGACTTTGGTTCCTTCCTCTCTTTTCAGAGTCCGATCCAATAGTTGTAAAATGCTTTGAGATCACAGTATGTAAATGCTGTCTTAACAGAAAGGCACAGTATAGATCAGAGATGGCCAGAAAGGCAGGCATGAAAATAGTGCTTCTGATGTTTTTTTCAGTAGCACATGATACAGTGTTGAATAATTGCTGGGTGTATTTGACAGATCAGGAATAGAGTTCGTTAGGGAACTGGGGAGCTTAAAAATCAGGCTGCCTTCAGGAAAATTTATGAGGGGATGACTGTGTGTGGCCACCAGGAAATGGAGCACCAGGAATTTGGGCTGAATTGATGAGTCTCCTCCTGAGGGGGACCTGTGTCCACTGAGCGAAACTTTCTTTAGTCAAAGTGACTTAGGGAGGAAATTATTTGTGATAAATGGAATGGATGAAAGAAATGAGCATTCAGAATCTCTAGGGAATGGAACCAAATCCACAAAGGCAACACGGTTTGCATTGCATTCCTGGTCAAAAATCTGAACATGTTCACACAAGAGGCTGCACAAATCGAAAGCAAACCCTTGAAAAAGGATTCATCTTCCCTGGTATAATAACTATAAGAACTTAAAGTTCAAAATCACGCAACGCCAGTGAAACTGGTAAAAGTAAATTATAATTGCAAAACCACAGTCTGTCAAGACTTTTGAGAAAGCTGTATTCTCATACTGATGTAAATTAGTACAATATTTCTGGACGGCAACATGGCAAAGTATAATGAATCATGAGATATCACATCCTTTGGCCTGCAAAACATATGTTTGAGACCATATTCTGGAGAAATAACACAAAAGAAGAAAAATGGTGGGGTGAGGTGGCAGCGGTGGGGGCAGGAATAGGAAGAAAAATACTAAAAAGATACCTAAAAATGATTAAATAAAACATACTATGGGTGTAAATGAAATATAATACTATTAAGAATGATAAATATGTATATGATGAAAACAAATAAAATGTTCATATAAAATAATGCTAAGTTAGAAATAGCTATGCTCAAATTTTGTGAATGTTGACTATAGGCATTTTTTTTTTCAAGTTTAAGCAACAAAAAAGCTAAGAAGAGATTATTCCGTTTTGTTACATGGCAGGGTAAGAAGTGAATTTGATTTTCTGTTGCTTTGATTTTGTGCTTCTCTCTTTTGCAAAACTGGTTAAAAACACAGTTTTAAAGGCTATAGTCTATTGTAATTTATCAAGGACAGAAAAGAGGCAGAACCTCCACCTCCACCACGGAGTTTCTGACGGCTGCACAGATATTAGATATGATCTGGAATAACATAGAAACAGATTCTCTGCACAAATTCTCTGCCAATTATACGGAGAGGAAATATGTGATCACCAAGAGTCTTGAGTGGCTGGTTGCAGGAGAAAATCATGTCCGGTCTGGTCAGCTCATCTGGTGCCAGAGGCTTACCTACCTGCATCTGGAGCTGGGATTGTCTTGTTTGTTTTGTTTTGAAAGTGAGGGAAACCAGTGTGGAAGGCTGGAAGGAGGCAAAATTGTAGCTCCTTTTTGTACTCGTAAGAATTTTCCCCCTTAATTCAGCCAGTGCTACGTTTCGGCACCATAGACCTCCTTCCCCTCCGGTCTGCTCCTTCTCATCCCACACGCTGAGCTTTCTCTGATGGTTATTTTTGCTCTCTTATGTGTCTCCATCTGCAACAATAGTTCTAACAAAATAGTCACACACTTAAGGGTTTAGACACAGACCTCACTTTACTTAATAGTGGTCATTTTTCTTTTTGCCCTCGCACCTGTGTAAGCAGGGCACTGAGGTTCTCAGAGTCAGAGGATGGTGAGCCTACATCAACACCATCCACCACTGAGTTTCATGCAAGATTAAATATGTGCCTGAGACCCCAGAACCTGCCCCGCCCCAACCACTGCCAGGGGCGCACAAAACTTTGTTAACATGTGCTTGTCAGCGAGGAGAGAATGGGCAGGGACTTTCCTGAGTTTCCACCTGTGAAGTTGTTATAGAATTCTCAGAGGCTTTCTAAATTCTTTCTTCCCTTTCCAATATTTTTCGTTCTTTCTTTTTTTCCTCCACAATTAGAGGCCTTCAAGATAATAAGGAAACATTTCTTGAGCATATGCTATGCATCAGGCATGCTTACATATGTTAACCTGCTTAATCTTCACTACCACCCTGTAAGGTAGAGGAGTACAGTTATATTCACCACTTGACAGCTGAGAAAATAGGCACAAAAAGCCTAAGTAGCCTGTCCAAGTTTATGACATGATAGAACCAACCTCAAACCCAGGCAGGTGGCCCAAAGTGCAGACTCTTGGCCACTGATGAAGCTGGTTCTTTGATCTGGAAGAAAAGATCCAAGTCCAAGTGCAGAGTGAGGTAACACTGGCGAGGTAGCTCAGTTGGTTAGAGCGCTGTCCCAATATGCCAAGGTCATGGGTTCAGTCCCTGGTCAGGGCACATATAAGAATCACCCAGTAAATGCATAAATAAGTAGAACAACAAATCAGTTTCTCTCACCCCCCTCCTTCCTTGCTCTCTAAAATCAATAACTGAAAAATAAAATAAAACATGATTGTTTAAAAAAAAAAAGTGAGGTGAAGGCGTATGTGTGCGTGTACGCAGAACCTGACCCGTTGTTCTGCCACTTTCTCTGTGATTACACCAGTTTGCTTGCCCTCTCCATTTCTCAGTTTTCTCATTTCTAAAATCGCAAGAACATTAATAGCACTTAGCTCCTGAGAGGGTTGTTGTGATGATTAACTGTGTTAATAAAGTCCTTAGAACAGTGGCTGGTGCGTAGTTATTACATACCAGCCAGTATTATCATCGCCATCATTCGTGTCAGCACTTGGGAGCCACTGCTCCACCTCTTTCTCTTAGAATGGAGGTGATGAAAATAGCATTTCTAACAAATTCCCAGGTGCCACAGCTTGAGAACTCCAAGGAAGAGAGTCCAGAAGCGCTCCCTTCTCTAGTAGGCTGAGCTCTGTCCTTATAATATTTGTACTTCTTGTCTTAAGGTCAGGGGACCCAGCTCGCAGGGCTATCGACAGTCTGTGAAAAATATGCCACCGCAGAACCTAGCCTGGCTTTCAGCGGGTCAGATAGCGAGGTTTCAGCCAGAGAAAAAGACTCAAGCCGGTGAGACGGCTGGGACCAGCAAATGCTGGACACAGGGCAGGCACAGGGTCCCGCCTGGCGGAATGGCTTCATGAATAAAAGCAACATTTGATTTTGGGAAGTAATAGGGGAGTAGAGAAAAGAATCTTATTCCCTGGAAGAAAATGTCCTTTGAGCAGAGACGGAGGTGATAAAAGAGAGAATAGAAAGAGAGGGACCCTAATTACAACATTCATGACTGGAATTGCGGGGTATGTGAGCAGCAAAAGCCAGAGGCTGCACATCAGTCTGATCCAGGGAGAGGACCAGTTATCTTTTCCAAAATAAAGGATTATACGATATAAGTAGAAGTGGGAGTGGTAGTCATTTTCCTACCTCTGGGGAGGGAAGGGAGTGAGGAGTAAATTGGGCTATTTGGGGTCCTTATTTTGTATGGCTCTGAGGTCTGAATTCTCTCCAGCTCACTCTGTCTTAGCGGGTAGAGCGTGACAGGTCTCCCTGCCCCTAGTTCCAGACCCTGGACTCCACCCTCATGGAACTTCCCTGCCTCCTAGTGACTGGAAAGTCTTCATGCCCACGTGCAGATAAGCTCTGAAAATAAGCGTTCCACTTCTAGGCTGCGCGAGCAGAGCTGGCATGTGGCGCCAAGCACAGGAGCACGTGCCCCCTGGATTTGGTCAGCGCTCTTAGTTGCTGCAACTGTGCTGGTGGCTGTTTCTGGGGGTGCCCCACAGCCCCGAGCTCTGTCCTGGGGCGGCTCACAGCAAGTCTCATTGCACTGAGGAAGGAAGGCTTCGAGAAAGTTACCTCTGGGCTGGGAAGAGGGAGAAGGTGGGAGCCGGTGCTCTGGCCAGGTGGCCTGCTCTGCGCTCACAGTCCCTGCAGACTCTCAAAGCTGTGCCAGCCAGGCCTTGGCCCAGCAGCCGTCTTCTGCACCTTGGATTCCTGATGAAGGCAAAATAATTGCTGCTTCCAGCTACGACCAGCCGGCCACGGGGAGAAGTCACCGGGGAGACTTTGGCTGTATCCTCCACGCCCTCCTTCTCCAGCTTTCTGCTCTCAGGAGTGGCAGACTTGGTTGGGCCTCTGCATATCACAGCATCGAAAATGATAATGAAGGGAAAGAAAATGAAAAGCCCTAACACACCCTAATGAGGTAGAGCATCACAGTCTGGTAGTGGATGGGCGGGAGGCCTCCTTGCACCCCAAGCAGGAAGGTTCGGCTTGCTGAGAGGAACCTTCCCTAGATGAAGCAGTATTCCAAGAGAGTAAGCTCTTCGTGTTCAAGAAGACGGTGATGTATTTGAAATTCTTTTTCTTAAACATATCCCTTCCCCTTTCCCTCCTCTCCTTAATTCCAAGCATGCTTCCTATTCCACTGACAGACTTTGTGACCCAGACCTGCTGGGTGCAGGGCTGTGTGCCGGGGCTCTTGCAGACGGGGTGGGAGCCTGGGCTGATTGCCGCTCCCAGGGAGCTTACAGTTGTGCTCATCAGATGAAGTATAAATACAAGAAAAGGTAACTGACTGGGACCCCTTGTAATCCTAAATGGGTGCTCGACAGCCACATGCCCAGCCTCCGTGCTCCCCCAAATGGCCCTCTTGCTCCCCACCACCTGAGGTGCAGCTTCTCCCCTCTTCCGGGAAACCCCATGCCACCCTTCCGGCCTCAAACGAATCCCCCTGCCTTCTGAACAATGACCTACTCATCTTCACAGATCTGGCCATTCGTCATGAGCTTCGGGATAGATGCCTACCTCTTGATGGCTTGGGGTCTTTAATTTAGCTGGTGCAGCTTCGGCTTTGGAAGGCTTCTTCACAGACGAGGTAGACTGGCGAGGTTTGCTGAAAAAAGAACCATGCATGGCTACCTCGGCCACTCACAACTTCTGGCCCTTCTCCAAGCTCATCCAGGCCTGTCTCCCTCCCCTCTGCCTGGGAAACTCCTGTTCCTTCTCAAAAACCCCGGTCGGAAACCACGTCCTCTTTGCAGCCTTCCAGACAGACAGTCGCTGCGTACAGCTCTTCATTTCCCTTTTGGTTTGCTACCTTATTCCTGGGGCCCCGAGAGTCTCACCGTCAGAGCTAAAACCCCCCTCAGTGTTCTCAGGGTAAGAGCTTTTAGCACGGGTGCTCAAGTTAGGTCCCCTCGGAGATCCTCATACTTTTGTTTGCTGCAGAACACCTGGCTTTATTTTTATGTAAAAGACTGTTTCAGAGGTGCAGGTCTTGGCTTGAGATGTAACCATTGCATGTGACCTTCCTGGACAGTGGGGATGGGAGTACTCTTCCCTCTGGAAGCTGGAGCTTTTGCTCTCCTTCTGGTTGGAGGAGTGTCTTCAACTTGGAAACATGGGCTGTAAATGCGAATAATGAACAGTGGTTCTCAGCCTTGCCTACACCTTCTAATCACCTGGGTAGCTTTAAAATACCAACGACTGGGCCCTCCGCCCAGAGGTCCTGATTAAACGGGTCTGGGGTGCAGCCTGGGCTCCAGACTGTTGAAATCTTCTTGGGGGATTATGATGTACCCCCCAGGTAGAGACCGCTGCTCAGACGGGGCACCTGATGACCATCTTCAGGAAGGAGGAGACCTTTAATGGGTGACTCTGGGGATGTGCAAAGCCAGGGAAGAATTGCAAGAACTAAAATATATACATTAAAGGGGGGGAAAAGGACAGTAGGCAAAAACAAGACCTGCACAAGTAAATTAAGGTAGATATTCTTTTTAAAAAATATTTTATTTATTTATTTTTAGAGAGAGGGGAAGGGAGGGAGAAGGACAGAGAGAGAAACATCGATTGGTTGCCTCTTGCACACACCCTGACCAGGGAGCAAACCTGCAACCCAGGCATGTGCCCTGACCAGAAATCAAATCAGCGGCCTTTAGCCCTGCAGGCCAATGCTCAACCCACTGAACCACACTGGCCCGGGCAAGGTAGGTGATTTTTTTTTTTAAATTATATTTTTTTCCCATTACCATTTATCCCCCTTGGACCTCCTCCCCCGCATTCACCACACCATCGTCCGTGTACAGGCGTCCTTCCTCCTTTTTGCTCCATCCCATCCACCCCCCTTGCCCCTCCCCCAGAGCTGTCAGCCTGCTCTCTGTCTGTGAGTCTGTCTCTATTTTGGTTGTTACTCAGTTTGTTCATTGGATTCCACATATGAGTGAAATCATATGGTATTTATTTTTCTATGACTGGCTTATTTCACTTAGCATAATGCTCTCCAGGTCCATCCGTGCTGTCGCAAAGGATAAAATTTTCTTCTTCTTTACGTCTGAGTAATATTCCATTGTGTAAATGTCCCATAGTGATCTAGTGATGAATGGATAAAACAACTGTCTGCTTGTCTTAACTGGCCTATCTGAAGACAAGAAAGATACAGAGGAGACAAGAAAAATGGTCTTACTCATTGAAAAGCTCAAGACCATAGAGGGGAGGCTAAGAGAAGTTGGGCCTCCCCAGGCCGAGTGAAACATCAGCTGATAAGGGGTTTGCCTATGAAGTCAGAACACTTTGGACTACCTGTTAGTGGGGCTGTCCAAGGGCCGGGCAGGAGAGACCATTACCTCTCAAAAGAACCGAAAGGGAAACAAAGCCTTGAGAAGCTCCTTCCCTGGGAGATGAAAGGAAGAATGTTCAGAGGCCAGGGGTGTTTGGGTGGGCTGTAACTCCTGATTTGGGGAGACCATAATCCAGGCGTGGGGCCGGTGCACTCAAAGAGTGTGAAGACAAATGTCTGTCTGAGCATTTAAATTATATTCAACTCAGCAGCTGGTGGGCACGGGAGTACAGGTCCAAGGGCACCATTCTCATTGTGCTCTGTGTGGATGGCATCCCTTTGTGGACTATTCCAGGGGCAGTGCAGACTGTACCCTTTGCAATTGGGCAGTGCTGCAGCCTTGTCCACTGAATGTGGGGATTTGGGTACAAATCCCCATGCCCCACAGTCATGTTCAGGTTTCACTTGAGTCCAAGGATGAGGAGTTCAGAAATTGATGGGTCTATCTGATGGGGAAATCTCTCCTCACTTGGATATAAAACCAAGAGCCTCAAGATGTGAGATGGGGTGGCCCTAACACACCCCATCTTTTAGCCTGTGATGATTGTAAAGATAAATAGACCTCACTCTGTTAACGGTGGGACAGCCTCCACCCTGTAGGATGAGGCTGGCAGCAATGATGGGTGCCCTTCGGGACTCTGACAATGCAGAAGAAAAAGAAAAGATATCCATTTTTCTTGAACAATCAAGGCTGAGTTGTGGCAGCTCCTGGAGGAAGGAATGGAATGAAGAGGATTATTCTTTATGTGACAGGAATGAGCCAAGAAGCAAAGGCTCCCTCTGGCCCAGCACATTTCCAGCTGTAGGTTGTAACCTACTAGTGGGTGTGCAACACTTTGGTTTGGATTGTGACCAACATTTGAACAATAAAAAACTAGAACAAAAAATATCAGTACATTGCGTATAGTAAGGAGTAAGGATTGGCTTATGAAAATTTTATTTGTTATACTTGCTATCTAGGTTACGGTGTGTAATATATTTTACTGCGAGTCTCTTTTTTTAAGTATATTTTATTGGTTATGCTTGTCCCATTTTTTCCTCCCCTTTATCCTCCTCTGCCCAGTACCGCCATTCCCTGCAGCATTCCACCTCCCCACTGACACTTAGTTCATGTCCATGGGTTGTACATATAAGTTCTTTGGTTTCTCCATTTCCTATACTATTATTAACTTCCCCCTCTCTATTGTGTACTTACCAATTACGCTTTTTATTCCCTGCACCTTTTCCCCCATTTTACCCTTCCCCCTCCCCACTGATAACCTTCCATATGATCTCCATTTCTGTGATTCTGTTCCTGTTCTAGTTGTTTGCTTAGTTTGCTTTTGTTTTTGTTTTCTTAGGTTCAGTTGTTGATAGTTTTGAGTTTGTTGTCATTTTACTGTTCAGAGTTTTGATCTTCTTCTTTTTCTTAGATAAGCCCCTTTAACATTTCATATAATAAGGGCTTAGTGATGATGAACTCCTTTAACTTTACCTTGCCTGAGAAGCACTTTATCTGCCCTTCCTTCTAAATGAGAGCTTTGCTGGATACAGTAATTTGGATGTAGGTCCTTGGCTTTCATGACTTTGAATACTTCTTTCCAACCCCTTTTTCCTGTAAGGTTTCTTTTGAGAAATCATCTGATAGTCTCATGGGAATTCCTTTGTATGTAACTGTCTCCTTTTCTCTTGCTGTTTTTAAGACTTTCTCCTTATCTTTAATCTTGGGTAATGTAATTCTGATGTGCCTTGGTGTTTTCCTCCTTGGGTCCAACTTCTTTGGCACTCTGAGCTTCCTGGACTTCCTGGAAGTCTGGTTCCTTTGCCAAATTGGGGAAGTTCTCCTTCATTATTTATTCAAATAAGTTTTCTTGCGCTTCCTCTTCTCCTCTGGCACCCGTATGATTTGGATGTTGTAATGTTTAAAGTTGTCCCAGAGGTTCCTAAGCTTCTCCTCATTTTTCTTGAATTCTTGTTCCTTCATTCTATTCTGGTTGAATGTTTATTTCTTCCTTTGGTCCAAATCATTGATTTGAGTCCCAGTTGGTTCCCTGTATATTTTGCTTTATTTCACTTTGTATAGCCTTCACTTCTTCCTTTATTTTGCAGCCATACTCAGTCATTTCTGTGAGCCTCCTGATTGCCAGTGTTTTGAACTCTGCTTCTGATAGGTTGGCTATCTCCTCATCGTTTAGTTCTTTTTCCGGAGTTTTGATCTGTTCTTTCATTTGAGCCATATTTCTTTGTCTCAATGTATCTGTTATGTTGTAAAGGACAGAGACTTGGGTATTCTCCAGGGTGGGGCAACCCACTTTGCTGCTTTGTGACGCTGTACATGGGGAGGGGTCAGAGAGGGAACAATGCTACTTGCTGGTTCTCGCCACACTTTCCGTCACTTCTCCTGCTTCCCACATGTGAATTGCACCCTTTCAGGTGCTGCCGTGGTGCTGATTCCTGGGTGGGTGGGCTTGTGTTCATCCTAGGACCCTGTGGGCCCCTCCAACACACTCTCCTGTGATACTGGCAGCTTCTCCCACCACCGCAACCCCCACAGGTTTTTATAGCCAGAGGTTTTGAGGCTTTAATTTCCCACACTGTAACCCTGGGTTGCGTGTTCTGTCTTGTTCCCCAGCGGTGCTTCCTGGCTTATCCACACGCGAATGTGGGACCGCCTGGTCCACCAGCTGCCACCTCCTCGCCTGCCGGGTCCACCACCTTACCATGCATCCTCTGCACCTTGGGTGCCCGTCTCTGCGCCTTCTACCAGACTGGATGAATGTTTCTTTTTTAACTCCTTTGTTGTTAGATTTTCAGTTTGATTTTCTGGCAGTTCTGGTTGATTCTTGCTTTTAAATTGGTTGTTATCCTTCTTTTGGTTGTGCAAAGAAGTGAAGTGTATCTACTTATGCCACCTCCTTGGCTGGAAGCCCCCCACTATTGCAGGTCTCTATTAAAAAAAACAAAATAAAACAAAAAACAGTTGCCTCCTTAACAAACAGGGTAAAAATAACTAGTCTTTTCAGTCTTCAGGTCCAGGTAACTCATGCTCAGTTGGGAAAATCCTCCTAGCCTTGCTGTAAAAATTCAAGGTTATTGTTTAGTAACATGTGCTGGTAGCAAAAAGGAGTTCCCTGTGCCTGATTAAGAGCCTTCAGGAAGGGCTCTCTCCACTTGACTCTGGTACGGGATATCCAGGGACTCAGAAGCTCAGAGACCCTCCAGGTGGCTTTTTCTCCCTTCTATTCTGTGACTCACCTTTTCACTTGAATTGCTACTCCCCTTAGGTGGGAGTCAAAAATCATTTTTTTCCAGGGTTTATTTTTATAAGTATCATATCTTAGAATTTTCATGAATGCACTAATGCATCACAAAAACAAATAGAAAAATATATACCCATGCCATCGAACCTGTCATTTTGGGTTTGGTTTTTTTTTGTGAGACAAAGGGGTACCATTGAGGTACTATGAGTAGTTGATGTTGAAATGAAAATAAAACCAGCTATGGTTTTATTTGAAGGTTTTACCTTCAGACAGTTCATATTCTTGGGGTTTGAACTGAATTCAAGGTTTTATTCTAAACATCAATGAGCCCCTTCTACATTGCATGTAAAATGGAAAGATTTATCTATTTCTAAAGCTCAGGGAAGTTATTTTTTTAAAGCAATAAAATATTCCAAGGTCTTATAAGGGGGATAAGTGGTAATGGGAAAAAAATACAGTAAAAAATGTAAAAAATAATATTCCAAGGTCTTGACAAAGATTACAGGAAAAGTTTAGCTTCCTTATTGCGGAACTGTTCTGATTTGATTTTTTTCTTTTTTCTTATCTTTGGCCCCCACTTGAATTCTTTCTATTCTGACTATTATCCTAAATACGAGTGCGAAACCTGAGATGTAAACAAAATGTGTCCACTGTTTTCTTTGTATGGAGGAGGGTGAAAATTCCCTTTGGTTATCATTTTTAAGCTCATTAGAGAAGAAATGCCACGTATGGACTCTTTCAGAGGCAACATAGTGCAGTGCAGCCTGGAGACCAGGCTGTGGGGCCAGAATGTCTGGCTTCTTATCTTCCCATTGCCACTGGCCGCTCCCGCCACCCACAGTCACAGCAACAGCTGGTAGAAGGGTAGTTATCTATCGACTGCCCATCAGGCCCTTCACATCTCTCATCTTTAATCCTAAAAATCATCCTTCCAGGTTTGTTTTGTTCTCCCCATTTTACAGATGAGGAGATAGACTCAAAGTATCAGAGAAGAGCTAAACATAGCCGTATGTATATCTTTTTACCTTATTTTTTTGTCTGACCTTGTCTTTCCCACTTATTTTAGGGCTGAATTATTGGTAGGCAGGAAGGAAACGTATGCATGTATGCACTTCAGTGTCATAAAGCCAGGACAAAGCAAGGTTTAACCCCCATTCCTCATGGCAGCCCCCCTGCATTCTGATTCTGAAGTTTGGCTGGTGAAGGCACACATGGTATCTTCATGTGTGATGCAAAAGAGGAAAGATGAAATTTCATATTTGTTTATTGACTGTCAGTGACATTTATTTTCCCCAAACTTTTAATATGAACATTTTCAAACACTGAGAATTTTAAAGAATAATACTGGAACACCTGTACCTCTACTAAGAGATTCAGCAATTATTAACATTTTACTATGTTTGCTTTACCTATCTATAACTTTCTTTTCCTAGTCATTTAAAAGTAAGTAGCAGATGTATGGCCCTTTAGCCATAATAATTCCATACCCACCCTAAAAAATAAACACATTCTGATAACAATAATAATCTTATATCCAGTTTATAGTTAAAATTTCTCCAGTTGTGCTCAAAATATCTTTTATAATTGATTTTTTTTTGGAATGAGGATTTAATGAAGTTTATTGCATCACATTTGATTGTTATTTGTCCTCGGTGTCTTTAGAACAGGCCCTCACCTTTGACAGTGGCTTTTTGAAGACACTGGGCCAGTTTTCTGTAGAATGTCCCACATTTTGGATTGTCTGATTGTTTCCTTTTTTCCTCTATTTTCTATAAACTGGGAGTTCAAAGTTAAGCATATTTGGCAAAAAGGCCTCAAGTGTGCTTCCTGTTTATCACATCAAAAGGCAACTAGTATCCAACTCCTCCTCTCACTATCCCTAATGCTAAGCGTCATCTCCCGGTTAAGTGCTGGATTCCTCTCTTGTAAAATTTTATGCCCCTTCACAGTTAGTGAGCAACTGGGGGGTGATGCTCTGACACCATGGGGATATCCTACTTCCCAGCAGTCTTTTGACCTCATAATTTTAACATCTGTATTAGCATACTTGGGCTGCAGTAACGATATACCACTGACTGGGTGGCTTCAGCAACTGAAATTTATTGTCTCACAGTTCTGGAGGCTAGAAGCCTGAAATCGAGGTGTCGGCAGGGTTGGCTCCTTCTGAGGGAAGGGTCTGTTTCAGGGCTCTCTTTGCAGCTTGTAGATGGATGTCTCCCTGTGTCGCTTCACATTGTCTCCCCTCTATGTGGTTCTGTGTTCAGATTTCCTTTTCTTATTAGTTCACCAGTCATGTGGGATTGGAACCCCCTGTAGGAAGGCCCCATGAATGCTAACTTCATTCTGTCTGTGAAGACCCCATCTTCACATAAGGTGGCATTCTGCAGCACGTGGTGGTGGAGGGGGGTTAGAGCTCCAACATATGGATGCAAGAGCACAATTCAACCCATAACAGCATCCATTGATGATCCTTGCCATAATCCATTGTATATTGGGGTCTAAGGTGGCTGGGTTCTCTGGGAAACAGATTGTGAGATGAAAATTTGTGTGCTGGATTATTAGAGACAGGGCTTGGTAACATCTATAAGGGGCTAGGAGCAGCAGGATTGGGCGGAGAGAGAAGTCGAACTGCAATGCATTTGTTATAGAGACCTCAGCTGATGCTGAAGGCAGCTGTGGAACTGGATGGTCCTTCGGAGATGCTGCAAATTGAGGCAAAGGTCCAGGACTTTGTACCCCCTTCTGAAATAACTATTGGGTGCAGGGTGCCCCTAGGGAGGGGGCAAAACATTGGGCTGGGAAACTTCCTTCCATGGAGGGCAGTGCCTGGAGAGACTGAGATGTGAACTGTTAGGTAACAGCAGTGCCAGCAATTGGAGGAATGAGTGCCTGGGTCCTAGAGGGAGGGCTGGGGCTGGCATCTGGACACCTAAGGATTACAGAAGAGTGTTATCCCCCCAAGCTACATTTTTAGCTGGCACTCTTCCTAAAGCAAAGCTTTCCCTCATCGACTGAAAATGAATTATAGTTTTTTCTAAAAAGACAGGGTGAATATACCACAGCTTTTTAAAATCTGCTCATCTACTGATGGGCACTTGAGCTGCTTCCAAACCTTGGCTATTTTAAATAATGCTGCTATGAACATAGGGGCACATGTATTCTTTTGAATTAGTGTTTTAGGTTTCTTCGGATATAATCCCAGAAGTGGAATTGCTGGGTCATTTTGAGGAAACTCCATACTGTTTTCCAAGGTAGCTGCACCAGTCTACATTCCCACCAAGAGCGCAAAGGGTTCCCCTTTCTCCGCATCCTGGCCACCACTAGTGGTTTGTTGATTTATTGGTGATAGTCATTCTGACAGATGTGAGATGATATCTCACTGTGGTTTTAATTTGCATTGCTCTGATAATTAGTGATGTTGAGCATCTTTTCAAATGTCCGTTGGCCATCTGTATGTCGTCTTTGGAGAATTGTCTGTGCAGGTTCTTTGCCCACTTTTAAATTAGATTGTTTGGTTTTTTGGCATTGAGATTTATAGGTTCTTTATAAAAAAGCTATGGTGCATTTACACAATGGTATACCACTTGGCTGTAAAAAAGAAGGAACTCTTACCCTTTCTGATGGCACGGATGGACCTGGGGAGTATTAGGCTAAGTGAAATAAACCAGTCAAAAAAAGGTAAGTACCATGAGATTTCACTGGATATGGAATCTAATGAACAAAATAAACTAACAAACAAAATAGAAACAGATTCTTAGATACAGAAAACAGGCTGACAGCTGTTAGCAGGGAGGGGAGTTGGGGGACTGGGTGGAAGGGATTAAGCAAACAAAAAAGAAAAACCTCATAGACACAGACAACAGCATGGTGATTAGCAGAGGGAAAGGGGAAGGGGGAGCAGAAGAGGGTAAAGGGGGGATCAATGGTGATGGAAGGAGACTTGACTTGGGGTGGTGAACGCACAATACAATGTACCAGCGATTTGCAACCTTTTTCATCTCATGGCACACAAAAACTAATTACTAAAATTCTGTGGCACACAAAAAATTATTACTTTTTTTTGCCAATCTGACAAAAAAATAGGTGTAATTTTGATTCCTTCACACACTGGATGGCTATCACTGTGTTTGCCCTTATCATATTTTTATTTGACAATCTAAGGACAAAGAGGTCAGTGCCTCTGACTAAAACAGGTATTACATGTTTTAAAAATTCTCGTGCGCACTGGTTGAAAATTGCTGCAATATGCACGAGATGTATTATAGAATTGTACACCTGAAACGTATATAATTTTATTAACTAATGCCTTCCCAACACATTCAATTAAAAAAAAAAAGAAAAAGACAGAGTGAAACCTTAAATCTTTTCCCTCCACCAGTTTTCCAAGTAAGGAGTTGGTACAATTCAGCTCTACTCAGGACCATGTATAATTTTCCCATTGTGGGCCCCTTCCACCCTAAAAAGAAATTAGAAATTATATTTTACAACTGTGTTGGTTTAAAGATAGCTGTAACCTGGGCTGATTTATTATCATATATTATCGCATTCATTTGTTTTTCTTCTGAAGATCACATACGGTGGGCCTTTGGTGCTGTCTACCGTGCCTAAGGGAAAGTTGGCCCAGTTATGCCCCCGATGAGGAGCCCAGCAGGTAGTGAGTGAACAGGGATGATTCTGAGTGCATATTGTGTAGGGGGGCGAGTGGGGTAACTGTCGGGAAGGAACATTTAATTCCAGTAGAAAGTTACCATGTAGGAAAGGCAGGTGGCCTGATGTTGCCAGATGTTTTCATTTTTCAGGAGAAACCAGAAATAGATATTCTAAAATTCGAAATCCTCTATTTTTAATTGTTGGCCCAGTTTAAAAATAAAACCAAACAAACAAACACCTGTGAGCTGATTATGGCCTGAGGGCTGCCAGTTCCAGAAGCTGGAGGCTGGGCGGCCCCTCGGGAGGACTGGGGACCATTCCCATACTCGGTACCTCGTAGAAAACCTGGCACATGGCAAGTGCTTGGATGTACTTACCAAGGAATGAATGGATGAATAATTACATTTCACTAAGGCAGCTTGCTAAAATTGAGTTGGATTTTATGCATCAAAACCAGTGAAGACCAGAAAACTAGGTCCTGGATTGTGCTGCAAATAAAAGAAACTGCCTTGGGTTTTTCACAGCAACTTAGTGATTTGGCAGGAATGAAAATGTGTGACGAAAACCCTTGCAGCCAGAGTTTGTGAACTAGACCAGGCTGCCTCATGATGCTTTCGCTAATCAGAGAATTGAAGGGGATTTCGTGGTGTCTTCGTAGAATTCGGTAATTATTATGTTTTTGACTTTTTTTTTCTATTTAAGGCAGACACATTATCGTGGGGAGAAAAAAACCCACCTTGCAAAGATGTGTTTTGTCATTTTTTTCCTTAGGGGGAGCCAAGTACTCCTCACTGGCAAATGTTTTTCAGCTCTATCGTGGCCTTAGGGTGCTGGATGGAAGAAGTTTGGTCAGAACCCACTGAGTTCATGCTGAGTCCTAGGGAGGACTTTCTCCGGTCAGAAAAGAGGGTAAGGAGGATAAGGAGATTCTTGAGGAGGAATGGGGACCGAGAGAAAGCAGTGCCTCCCTAGAGGCATTCCTCTCAATTTCTCACTTTAATTCCAAGCTCTTTTCTCTCAACCGTAAAAGCAATAGTGGTGCCTTGGGCTTTTCCTGTCAGGACTTTTCCTTAAGATGTGCCTTCGGGGCTCAGCGCTCAGCCCTCTGAAGATCTGGGTATCCCAGTCTTCTTGCTTCACTGCTGTACAAGGTGCTTGCTGACTCCAGCTTAAACCTCTGGGTCCTGGACTTCAACCACTAGCAATCTTAATTCCATTGGAGAAGTTGCTTATCAGAAAAAAGAGACAGACAGAGAGAGAGAGAGAAAAATGATGACATGAACCATAATTACCCAGATATTTCAGATAATGAGGGCAGAAATTATTCTTTTTTTTTCCATTCCCCTCAAACTGACTGATTTGGGTGCTGGTTTTTTGTTTTTTAAGATTTTATTTATTTATTTTCAGAGAGGGACGAAGGGAGGGACAAAGAGAGGGAGAGAAACACTGATGTGTACCAGTTGCCTCTTGCGCACCCCCAGCTGGGGACCTGGCCCACAACCTGGGCGTGTGCCCTGACTGAGAATGGAACCTGCGACCTTCTGCTTTGCAGACGATGCCCAACCCGCTGAGCCATGCAGGTCAGAGATAGGGTGCTGTTTTTAAACTCAGACTTCCTTCAGAGGGACCAACATTTTTGATATTACAATTTGCCACTTATATGTAAAATGTATGTGTACACACGTCTCTCTCTCTCTCTTTCTCACACACACACTTATTGCCTAAGAGAGAAATCAAAATTTAATAATTAATGAAAAAGGCAACTTAGTGTACCCATAATACACTAAATTATTCTCTTTGTACTCAATTATGTCTAATTCTAATTTTGATAGTAGTGTTTTGATTTTGACTGTTTGAGAGAGAGAAGAGACGGATGATGGGAGTTATCCTGAATCATGGACTCTAAGTATGTCTGCTCCTCCCAAATTCACCCCAGCGACCTGGGAGGGCTGGGGGCCGGGGTAAGAAAGAGTCACTGTTGAGAACTGGGCGTCCCCTGCCCTGAAGGCCCTGCTTCCCGGTCTCCCGGCCTCAGCCTAGCAGTGCTTCCCTAGCGATAAGCACAATGGTTAATGTTTATTGAGATACTACTATTTGCTAAATACCTTATGTATATTTTAATTTCTCACAACGACTTTTTGACATAGAGTTTTGTTTGTTTCACAGATAAAAGAAATGAGATTAAGAAAGAGGAAAATGGTAGGCCACCGCCACCGCCAGCTAGAAACTGGCAGGCGGGCAAGTCGCAGGCGCCCTGGGCGCCCTCACGGGCCTGTGTGAGCAGCGCGCGTTCTCCATGAGTGTTACGGGGAGCTCTGATTCCCGTGCCTAATAAAACATGTCTCCCCCTCCCTCAAGAGAAGCTTCGTATTGCTCGAGAGGAAAAGAAAAGGCTTTGAAGAGCAAAGTAAGAAAGCCTAGCGGGGACAGGAAACCGCAGTGGAAAGGTCCCAGTCTAGTTTATACTCCCAAACGGTCACCTGTCAAGGATTTGCTTTGGTGTCCTACTGAGCAAATGTTGGTAGATAATAACATAACTTCGATTTATTGTTTGTTTGTTTGTTTGTTTTTGCATTTTTGGTAAATAAAATGTTAAGTGATCGGCAGCTCCAAATATATAGCTCTCATTACATGTGCGACCACCCCAACTAGATGCCTGACCAGCGTTAGTCTCCATACAGCATTTTCTTAGGAACGACAACAAAAACCAACTCTTCCCCTTCCTGCCCCCAACCATTCAGTTTGGCTGACTTGTCCTGCATACTTTCCTCCGTGAGAAAGGCTGTCAACACAATTCTGTGAGGATTAAGAGCTCTGAACGTTCTGTTGAACAAATTCTGTTCCTGTCGAGGCACCTTTTTTCACCAACACGTGAAGGCGGTGCTGCAGTGCACAGATGATCTTTAGCCTCAGCCGTGGTTCTTCTGGTAGTTCTTGTGGTTTTATATTATGGACTTGTTTTTGCAATGCCTTGAATGAAGTCTTTGTTTCATCCTCTAAATAGTAAAACCTACATGCAATAAGCGTTTGCACTCTGTACCCAAAGAAGGAAAGCAGGAAGGCACGGAAGGCGGGAAAGGCAAGCACAGGGCTATAGGCAGGGAGATGGGACCTCTGCGCGGGACTCTGTCACTGAAACTGTTTTTACCTGCATCACAAACCGAGAGGAGAAGCCAGGTTTCCTGGGTCCTAATGAACCTCACTGCCTTGCAACTCAAAGTGTGGTCTGTGGGACAGCAGCGGCGTCATTACAGGGAGCTTGTGGACATGCAGAATCCCTGGCCCCTCCCAGACCTACCAGATTAGTGTCTGCAGTTTCCCAAGGTCCCCAGGTGATTTGTGGAGACATTTGTGGGAGAAGCACTGTCCTCGTCCATCGCTCCCACCCCGGGCTATGTTTCTGAGGCATTTGGGATCCAGCATGGTGAACTCCTGCCTTGTCAGGATAAGGTTCTAGAATATGTGCATAGATTTTAAAGCTCCTCAAGTAATTTTGATGCAGCTAGCCCAGCACCAGAAGTGGCCCATTAGTACAGCCCACAGAGACCAGCGCCCTGGGGCACAGATCAGCATGAAAAAGGGAGGGTCTGCAGGGGCACATGGAGAATATCCAGCAAAACTCTTCCAGTTTCCACCCACTGAATCTGTTTTCCACAACACTTTCAGGCCTGTCATTCTAAATCTGATCATATGAAATTTTTTAGTGGTACCCAATTGTCCTCAATACCAAATATATCATATCTTATTATCACATATAAGTTCCTCCTGGTCAGGTCCCTGCCTGTTTTTCTCCTTTCATTTGACCCCCCACACACACCCCCTCCCAGGAGCCAGACCAAATCACCTGCCACTGCTCGAACCCACAAAGCCTTCACACATCCATGCCTTTGCTCACTCTATTCCTCCTGCCTGGAACGCCACCCCCCATGAGTTCATCCTTTCAGGGACTCCTATAGCACCTATGCCTCTCCTTCACTGTTCCCATCATCCCCTGATAAGGATTTGTTTAATATGCCCCTGGAGAGTGCCCACAAGTAAAGGGACCACATCTGTTCTGTCTGGACCTGGATAAGAGCAGTATTGATTGGGGGTGGAGACGAGGGAAGGAGGACAAAAACCTTACTGAGTGGGTTTAAAAGGGAATGGGAAGTGATGAACTGTATTGTGCAATTAAGAGAATACATTTATGCCCAGGCTGGTGTGGCTCAGTGGATTGAGGGACGGCCTGTGAACGGAAAGGTCGCTGGTTCGATTCCCAGTCACGGCATATGCCTGGGTTGCAGGCCAGCTCCCCAGTAGGGGGCACGCGAGAGGCAACCACACATTGATTTTTTTCTCCCTCTTCTTTCTCCCTCCCTCCTCTCTCTAAAAATAAAAATAAATAAAATCTTTTTAAAAAAGAATTCATTTACTAAGTTTTGCTATAAAAGGGAGCAGGGAAATGGAATAGAATCTAGATGAAGAAGTAGGGTCGAGAAGTTTTTTTATTTGGTTTTGAAACATAAGAGAAATAACGGTGTGGTTGTAGGCTATGGGGCACTGTGGAGGGAGGGCACTGATGATGCAGTGTAGAGGGGAAACGGCAGAGCAGTTGAGTAGAATGGAGTGGATGGGATGTACAAGGAAGGGCCAGCTTTGTACACCTCATGTACGAGGAGTGTGGGCTGGCCATCCATAGTAATGGAGAAATCGCAGGAAACACAGGCGCAGATGCTGGAGACTAGGTAGACATGGTGGAGGCTGAGGAGGTCTCAGGAGATGGCCTGAGGAGGCCATCTCAGTGAAATCTGGAGCAAAGTTATCAGATGAGGTGTTGGAGAGGAGGTGATTGGAGTAGGTATGAAATAGATGTCTAAGAGAGAGGGGCTGGATATGGACCAGGGAAAAGCAATACAATTGCTGGGTAATATTAAAGCCCAAATGAAGTTAGTGGTCATGAATTTTAAAGTGAGACCCATCAGCGTGGTTGCATATTTTTCCCTAGCTTAATTTGTCACACAGGTACCAGCAGAGATTACTTGGAAAGACAGACATGATCCCTGCCCTCCTGGAGATTAAGTTTTAGAAGGGAAGATGGCATCAGATCAATAGTTCCTTCTTTAAATACAATGTGATGATTGCCATATTGGGAAACACAGAGGGCCAGTGAGCACCTCCCAGGGATGCCCGGCCTGCCCTGAGTGTTAGAAGCAAGTCCTGGATATACAGAATGAGCTCCTGGAAAAGACCCAAATTATTGCCTTCTCTTTTGTTTGAATTACAAATAGTGTGATGCAATAACAGGGTAGTTACAAGTTATGTATAATTTTGTCTTTCTTAGGGATCTGCTGTGACTTCCATTCTAATTGTCGTATAAGCTGTAAATCAACCAGGAAAAGTAGCATTTACCCAGGACTTTAGAGCAATCCAAGTGGACCTAACAGAGGTCAGGAAGGATGCTTGAGGAAGACAGGTAGTACATGTAAAATGCATGAAATGTGTCATCTCTTTTGTTCCTTTTCTACTGAATCTTCCTAGAAGGCGTGGGCAGTAGCTTAAAGATTCATGCCGTGGGAGGAGAGAACATACCTTCCTGCCTCCCACGTGTGGCACAATCGAAAGTGATTTAGCAGAAAGAAGTGGGGATCACACAGAGGGCTGGTGATTATTGTAAGCATAGTAGAATTTAGGCTTTCCTACTGAAGAGAAGCCCCGTGTTTCCCAGCCTGCAGTCTCCAAGACCCTGGGAAATGTTCTGTTTTTGAGGGAAATCGTTGAAATAGTACCTAACAAAAAGTTGCCTCAGAACCTCGAACTTCGTAAAACCTTTAAAGAGAAGATGAAACACTGTTTCATGAGATGAATGGCCATGGAGGGCCTCACCCTGTCACTGGCAGCCCCTTTTCAGGCTCTCTGTCTCTCTCTCTCTCAGATGTGGCTGGTCAGCCACACGCATTGGGACCCTGGACCAGCAGCAGCAGCACCACGTGGGAACTTGTTAGAATCAAAATTTGCCGGTCCCTCCCACGCGTCCTTCCCAGATCCACTGAATCAGCATCTTCGGGAGTGGAGCCCAACATCCACATTTAGACAAGATCCCTTGCTGATGTGTATGGCACATTAATGTTTGAGAATCAGTGACCTAAAAATACTGTTGATCTGTCATCCTAGACCTATGTTCTCAGCTTGTTTATTAAGTAATTTTAGAGATAAATTACTCCTACAGCTCCCCACGAAACCAGAAAGGTGTGAAGAAGCAAGGACAGGTGCAATCACACCAAAAGAATGAACAGGGCAGCTTTCAAGAAGAACTTTCCTAAGGAATTCGAGCAGGATTCTCTGCCTCAGCACTATTGACATTTTGGTGATGATAATTCTTTTTTTTTTTTAAGATTTTATTTATTTTTAGAGAGAGGGGAAGGGAGTAAGAGAGAGAGGGAGAGAAACATCAATGTGAGAGAGAAACATTGATCACTTGCCTCTCATATGGGGACTGAACTCGTAACCCAGATACGTGCCCTGACCAGGAATCGAACCTGTGACCTTTCATTTTGCTGGACAACACCCAACCAACTGAGCCACACTGGTCAGGGCGGTAATGATAATTCTTTGTTGTAGGGAACATCTGGGCATTGTAGGATGCTTAGCAGCATCCCTGACCTTTACCCACTAGATGCCAGTAGCACCCGTTAAGTTTTGGTTTGTGATAACTGATTATGTCTGAAGATTTTGCTAAATGTCCCCAGGATGAGGGAGGAGGCAAAACTGCCCATTCCCCAGGGAACCATGGGCTTAGAACGATGCCAGTGAGGGATCTTCAGAGGAGGTTACCAGGGGAGGGGTATTTTACAGAGACAGTGGGGTGGCATTCATAACAGGACAACAATATGTGCCCATGCTCAGTGCTCACCAGGCATGGCTTGTGTTTTGCATACCTCTTTAATCTTTACAACAAATCTATGCTTGTTGTAAAGCAAGTCCTGTTTTTCCTACTTTTTGGATAAAGAAACCAAGGTTTTGAGATTAAGTCACACTGGAAAGTGATTTGCCAGGGGTTCAATCCCAGGTCCGCGTCACCATTATGCTGTATTGCAGGTCATTCACATGTGTGGATATATGTATCATTCTGTATCTTTCCATCTATGGGTCTGTTGGCCTACCCCTATCTTTCTTCCAACTCTGTGAAGGACTGGAGAGGGTCAGAGCCCAAAAGTGACCTTCACTTGAGCTGGCATGAAAAGCTAGTATCCAAATAATGTGTCTCCTCCCATTTCAGCCCCCTCCCTCCTAACCCCCCACCTTCAACCCCAACCCTGTGCCCAGGAGCCTTCAGCCTCTGCCTGCCTCCTCTGCCCCTCTCCTTCCTTGGAGGAAGGCAGTTTTGTGTGCTTATCATGTCCTCTCGCTCTGGAAGGGTTTAAGAACCTGAACTCTGCAGCACACCCCCGGGGTCCTGGATATCAAAGGCTCTGCTGTCCAGGTCCTGGAGCGCAGCTCTAGTCATCAAAGGGAACTACTGGGAAGGGAGTGTAAACAGGACCCAGACTCTGGCAGCCTGTTCTCTTCTGGTTCCGGAGCTCGGCGGAGGTTGGCCCTGGGTGGTTTGCAGAAAGCACAGCACTCTGGATCTCAGTTTCTCCGTCCGTAAATTGAGGGCATGGGACCAGATGGTGTCTCAAAGGGGGTACCTTATAGGACAGCGGTTTCTCAGGCCTGGCTGTGCATCAGGTTCACCCACGGAGCGAGTTGCGTGCTCTCCCAGTCCTCACCTCTGACGCAGTCTGCTCTGTGGGCCCCAGCCTCCATGTAAGGCCCCAGATGATTTCCAGGTGTGCAGCCAGAGCTGCAAACCACTGCACCAGGGGGAGGCCCTTGGGGCTGGACTGGTCTGGGGTTCAGGCCCCAGCTCTGTCATCGTGAGATCTTAAGGCTCTGGGCCTCAGATTTGCACGTCTGTAAAATGGGGATTATGATGTGTGCCTCACAGGAGTAAAACAATAAAATTAGGTATGTTCGTAAAGAGACCGTCCATGGCAGGCACTCAGTGAGAGTAGACTCCCCTCTCCCGCCTCCCTTCTGACCCTCTGTTAGACAGTGCTGTACATTTTTTAAAGAGTTTTACTGAGCGTTGCTTTAAGCAATTAAGGGAACCAACTTCCTTTTGCACTCTGTTCATAAAACTGATATTTTCTTCTGATCACTCCCATAATAAGGGTTGTAATGATCATATGTATGCAAAGGTTTCGAAGGTGGACAAAAGGAGGTTGTTTTCAAAAGTGTCAGAAAGAGTTAGAGCAAAATATTAATAGGAATTAATTTGAGGTGGGGACTCTTTTTCCCCCTCTACTTCCTGTGCATTTTCTAAACCCTTCCGTGCTTAAAATCCTTTAATGTCTTCCCACGGCTCTCAGCGCAGCATGCAGTCACCTCAGTGTGGCTCCCAAGACCTGCTTGACCAGCCCTACGTGTAAGCCCCTTAAACCTGTTCTTGGCCCCCCTCCCCTTCTCACTCTGGGCTTCAAACATGGGCTTTTTTCAAGAGTTGTGGTAAAATATATGTAACGTAAAATTTATTGTTTTAACTGTTTGTGTAATTCAGTGACATGAAGTACATTCACGGTGTAACCATCACGGCTATTCATCTTCAGAACTTTCCATCGTCCCAAACAGAAACTCTTATCACCTATTGAACAACTCCGCATTTCCCCCTCCTTCTATCCCCTGGCAACTTCTATTCTCCCTTCTGTCCCTATGAGTTTGCTTATTCTAGGCACCTCACGTTAGTGGTATTATACAATATTTGCCGTGTTTCGCGGTGGATTTCACTTAGCATAATGTTTTCATGGTGCATCCATGTTCTGTGGCACGTATCAGAATTCCACTCTACTTGCTGTTCATAATGTTCCGTTGTGCACATATGTACTACATTTGTGTATTCATTCATCTACTGATGCATGTGTGGTTGTTTTCGCCCTTTGGCTGTTGTGACAATGCAGCTGTGAACATGCGTGAACAAGTGTCTGTCTGAGTCCCCGCTTTCAGTTCTTTGGAGTTGTTGGGGAGGAAACATTTTCCTTCTAGATTCTTTGGCTGGTCTGATAATCAAATTAACATAAGACCAATTACCAGGAGAAAAAATTAAAAATATGAAGGCCTGCAGGCATTCAGGCAGCGGGGGCTCATATGCCCTCCTGAGCTAAAGAGAAGGGGTAAGAGTCCAGGACTTCAGAGGGGAGAAAGGCAATCCACATGGAGTTGGAAACAACAGATGCTGGCCACGCCCTGCAGAGACAACGGGACACTGAGAGGACTTGCCCTCCAAGCCCTGCCTAGTTTCTTCACTCTTTGTAGGTATCTCTGGTGATGGCGCTCTTCCTTTATCTAATTTGTTTTAGACAGTTCAAGGGCAATAAAAGGCTCAGTTGTCTTCAGCCTGCCAGGGTGGCAAATTCTGGGGAGATTCCTTCTGAACCCCTATAGGCTACATATACCCAGAAGAGGAATTGATGGATTAAATGGTAATTCTGTATTTAACTTTTGAGTGATCACCAAACTTTTCCATGGTGGCTGCTGTATCGCCTTACGTTCCCACCGGCAGTGCCCGAAGATTCCACTTTCTCCACATCCTCATCAACATTTGCTATTTTCCATTTGTTTCTGTTGCGTTATAGTAGCCATCTTAGTGGGTGTGAGGTGGTCAGATGCAGACTTTTTGTCAGATCCTCTTCTCCAGTCCAGGGCTTTGCAACTGTTTGTCCTTATGCCCCCAATCTTGCTTTCTCCTCACCCTTCAGGGATTAACTTAATTCCTCCTCCCCCTGCAAAGTCGTCTTTGCTTCTAAAAACTAAATTCTTCCCCTTTTAACCTCTCTTACTCTGTTCATTCCCTCTGCAGCATTTGCCATACTTTGTATTTCTATGGTAAGTAATTGGCTCTTCAGACCCCTGTTTGAAAAGGAAGGGGCATGTTTGTGGGAGCACCTTGCGAACCAAGCTCTGAGCTCAGTGTCCATAACAGGAGTCAGTAAACTGTCTCGTGAAGCCTCCCTTGGCTTGCCCGGTGCTCATGTTTATAACAAGTTGAGGCTGAACTGAGTGCAGAATGATGGCGAAGGTATTCTTGTAAGTAAATTTGCCAGCTGGTAAAGGCAAAATACACAATAAGGGTTTTGACCTTCAACTGGTGTTTTGAGCTTACTAAAAGGACATGATGCATTCAAGCTCCTTCCGTCAGAATGCAGGCAGCCTCTAGGGGTCAGGCAGCCAGCAGGGTGTTCAGAGTATGCGCTCTCACTACTTCAGATTGTATCCTGGCTGTATCCCGGCTGTATCCCTTTCTGTCAGTTTCCTTCATCTGTCAAAGAGGGATCATAGTACTACCTACCCCCCATACTTGAGGTGAGTACAGTATTCAACGACTTGCTATGTATGAAGTGCTTAGAACGGCCTGGCACCCTGAAAGCTCTCAGTCAGTGGCATCAGTTAGTTTTCACGCTGATGCTGGAGAGACACAGAGAATAGGCAAGCATTAAAGAGCCCTGCCAATCACTACTTCTCAGGGATGGGTCTTGAAAGGAGCCGTCCATCTCTGTCTCTGATCAGGTCCAGAATTAAGGGAGTTTTTAATTTTGGTTCTTAGCATTTCTCCAGGAGCATTCTCCAGTTTCGTGGCACCACAATCATCCTCTCAACACCGCTCCAACAGGGGACTCGGGATAGTTGGGAGGCTCTGGCTCCCCTGTGGAAGCCAAAGGGGCTGGGGATTCTCCCTCTTCCGTCCCTGGCAGCTAGATCTTGGGTTTGTGCTCCAAGCATGGACAGTTAGGTGTTTCTGCCTTCGAGTCTTGGGTATGGATAGATTCAGGCATAGGCATAGGGTCACACAGAGACTCTTCTTGGCAGCTGTGGAAGATTTAAGGGCCCATGGTGTAACGCAAGTATCCAGTGATGCCGAGTGTTGCGGGTTGATGGTGCCTATGTTGGCATCCTAGGCAAGCAGTGAATTTTTGTTTTTGTTCTTTTTGTTTCTTTGTTTTGTGACACGTCTTTTATTTCGCACTGAGAAATTATACATAATAACAAAATCTAATAGGAATTCAGTTATTTTTAAATAACTGCTTTATAGAGCTATAACCTATACTGTATAACCCATCTATTTAAAGTGTACAGTTCATGGGTTTATGTCATATTCACAGAATCATGCCACCATTACCAAAATCAAGTACAGAACATTTTTATCACCCTTTGCTCCCTAAAACCCGTACCCATTAGCAGTCACTCCCCTCTCCCCCCGGGCTGCTCCAGGCAATATGAATCTTTTTTGTTGTTCCTAGAGTTGGTCAGTTGTTCTTAAACCAAGATTTAAATTTACCTTCCTTTCCTTGGAGGAAGGTTTCTGCTTTAGGTTTGCATTAGTTACCTATTGCTGCAGAACAAATAACCTCAAAATTAGCAGCCTAAAACAACATACATTTATTTTATCACAGTTTTTACGGAGTAGGAATCCAGGTACAGCTGAGCTGAGTCCTCTGCTTCAGGATCAGTCATGAGGCATCCTGTGTTGGTCAGGGCTGCGGTCTTACCTGAGGGCTTAGCTGGGGAAGGAGCTGCTTTCAAGCTCACATTATTGCCAGCAAGACTCAGTTCCTTGAGGATTGTGATACTGAAGGGCACATTTCCTTGCTGGTTGTTGTGTGGAGGCCACCCTCAGTTCCTTACTTCATCAAAGCCAACCTGAGAATTTGCCAGGAAAACAGAAATCACAATCTTTTGTGACCCAATCATTGAAATGGCATTCCCTCGATGCGGCTATATTCTTTTTTTTTTTTTGATAAATACATATATTTAAGTATATTTTACTGATTATACTATTACAGTTGTCCCATTTTTTTCTCTCCTTTATGTCCCTCTGCCCCGCACCCATCTCCCTCCAGAATTTCCCCACCTTAGCTCATGTCCATGGGTTTTCTTTATAGAAGTTCTTTGACTTCTCCATTTCCTATACTGTTCTTAACCTCTCCCTATCTATTTTAGGCCTACCAATTATGCTTCTTATTCCCTGTTCCTTTTCCCACATTCTCCCCCTTCCCCTCCCTACCGATAACCCACCATGTGATCTCCATTTCTATGATTCTGTTCCTGGATTAGTTGTTTGCTTAGTTTGTTTTTATTTTTGTTTTTTAGATTCAGTTGTTACTAGTTGGGAGTTTGTTGCCATTTTACTGTTCATAGTTCTTTATCTTCTTTTTCTTAGATAAGTCCCTTTAATGTTTCATGTAATAAGGGCTTGGTGATGATGAACTCCTTTAACTTTACCATATCTTGGAAGCACTTTATCGGCCCTTCCATTCTAAATAATAGCTTTGCCAGATAGAGTATTCTTGGATGTAGGTCCTTGGCTCTCACGACTTTGAATACTTCTTTCCAGCCCCTTTTTCCTGTAAGGTTTCTTTTGAGAAATCATCTGATAGTCTCATGGGAATTTCTTCGTAGGTAACTGTCTCCTTTTCTCTTGCTGCTTTTAAGACTTTCTCCTTATCTTTAATCTTGGGTAATGTAATTCTGATGTGCCTTGGTGTTTTCCTCCTTGGGTCCAACTTCATTGGGACTCTGAACTTCCCGGGCTTCCTGGAAGTCTGGTTCCTTTGCCAGATTGGGGAAGTTCTCCTTCATTATTTGTTCAAATAAGTTTTCAATTTCTTGCTCTTCCTCTTCTCCTTCTGGCACCCCTATGATTCAGATGTTGGAGCGTTTAATGTTGTCCCAGAGGTTCCTAAGCCTCTCCTCATTTTTTTTGAATTCTTGTTGCTTCATTCTGTTCCGGTTGAATGTTTATTTCTTCCTTCTGTTCGGAATAGCTGTTTTGAGTCCCAGTTTTCTTCCCTTCACTGTTGGTTCCCTGTATATTTTGCTTTATTTCACTTTGTATAGCCTTCAGTTCTTCCTTTATTTTGCAGCTATACTCAATCATTTCTGTGAGCGCCCTGCTTACCAGTGTTTTGAACACTGCATCTGATAGATTGGCTATCTTGTTGTCGTTTAGTTCTTTTTCTGGAGTTTTGATCTGTTCTTTCATTTGGGCCTTATTTCTTTGTCTCAGCACACCTGTTATATTGTAAGAGGTGGAGCCTTAGGTATTCACCAGGGCAGGACAACTCACTTTGCTGCATTGTGGTGCTATATGTGGGGGAGGGGTCAGAAAGGGAGCAGTGCCACTTGCTCGGCTCTGCCCTGCTTTCATTCACTTCCCTCACTACCCACAAGTGAATTGGGCCCTTCTGGTGCTGATTGCCAGGTAGGTGGGTTTGTGTACATTCTAGGACTCCGTGGGTCCCTCCTATGGGCTCTCATGTGAGACTGGGAGTTCTCCCACCACTGCAACCCCAACAGTTTTTTACAACCAGAGGTTTTGAGACTTTATTTCCCCACACTAGAACTCTGGGTTGCATGGTCTGTCTTACTCCACAGTTGTTCCCAGTTTATCCGCATGCGAATGTAAGACCACCCAGTCCACCAGCCACCGCTTTGCTGTGTGTCCTCTTCATCTTGGCTGCCTGTCTCCACCCCTCCTACCAGTCTGGATGAATGTTTCTTCTTTAGCTCCTTGGTTGTTGGACTTCCATAGAGTTCAATTTTCTGGTAGTTCTGGTGTTTTGTTTTGTTTTTTAAATTGATTGTTATCATTCTTTTTGTCATGAGAGGAAGCAAAGCATATCTACCTACACCTCCATCTTGGCTAGATGTCAACATGGCTATATTCTTTTGGTTAGAAAGAAGTTACTCAGGGGGAGGAGATTACATAAGATCATGAGTACCATAAAGTGAGGCACTTTTAGGATACCTTGGTGGCTGTACCCAAACTGTCCTGCAACCCTTCCATGAGTTTTGTAGGTTATTCAATATCTTTATAATATATTTCTTTTTGGCTTGAGCTAACCAGAATTGGTGACTCATTTGCATTCAGATTAATGTACAGATGCACATTGACTTAAGATGGGGTCACAACCTAATAAATCCTTCGTACATTGAAAATATTGTTAAGTTAAAAATGCATTTAATACACCTAACCTACTGAACATCATAGCTTAGCCTCGCCTATCTTAAATGTGTGCAGAGCAGTTACATTAGCTTATAGTTGGGAAAATATCTTGAGTTTCACCTCAAGAGTAGTTGCCGCTCTCTTCTCACCAGAAACAGGAGACACAGATGGGTATCATGTAGACTTGATGGGGTACAAACACAAAAACAAAAACCCCAAAGCTACTGGCAACACAGTGCACTCTGTTGATTATTTATCCTTGTGATCTGTGATCATGTGCCTGACTGGGAGCTGTAGCTGACTACCTGTGCCCAGCATCATGAGGGAGTATCATACCACATATTGCTAATCCAGGAAAAGATCAGCATTTAAAGTACAGTTTCTACTGAGTGCATATCGCTTTTGCATCATCATAAAGTCTAGAAATTGTTAAGTCAAACCGTCGCCAGCAGGGACCATCTGTACTTGCCCACTATTCCATAATTTTGTGAATCTGGTTTCTATTGCTCTAGCTCCTTTCCCCATGAGTTATTAACACTGCTCATTTCTCCTTTTTCTTTTTCAAAGTTATCAGTTCTGTGTCTGAATACTTTACTACCTCAGAGCCAGTTGGCCAGCATCTATCAAAAACTTGTTTGAATGTTAATCTCCACAAAGACCATAGAAGAGAGGTTAGGAACCTCTCACATTAGCCTTATCAAAGTTGGAAAACTGAGTCCTGTTAATGGAACAGCTGACAAATTCTCATATCCAAACCAAGATTTTTGCAGTTTATCCTCATTTTGGCTATGACCAGATGGTGGCCTTCTTCCTTAGAAGATCTGCAGAATTTTAGTATCAGGAATCCGGTATCAATGAGCTTATACAAGAAAAGAGAATTTGTTGTTTCACATAACTAGGAGAACTACTGGGGAGGCTCACAGGATCAAAGGAAGAACTACAGAGCTCTAGGACCTGCCCATACAGGCAGCTCTCTCTGACGCTCTTGCTGACACCTCCTCATCTTCATGTCTCCCTTTCTTGGCCTCACTCCTTACTTTCAATCGCACCTCTCTATGTGACCTTTAGTTTTTCAGCCAGAAGAGAAAGAAGGGTTGGTTCAGGTCCTTAGTCCCAATGTCAGGAAGATGGGATACTAAGCTAGGCCAGAAGAAGGACCATGAAAAATTACTGCTCAGTACAGGCTCTGCCTCAAACCCATTGTCAGTGCCCCTGCCCCCAGGCATGGACAGACCAGCCATGTAAGTGATCCCTGAAATAGTCAAGATTCCAAAAAGGAAAGGACAATGCCATTATCTGTGGCAAGACCCTATGTGGAAACTGCAGATAGGAGGAAATTTTTTTTGGCCAATGTTTTTCAAGGAGTCTTAGTATTCATTTCATTGCACCCAAGGTCCAGTGCCTTAGCCCAGTGGTAAAATAGGGTTACACTGAATTTTGCCAGTATTGGTTTCACTTGTTCCCTTACTACTTGACAGTTGAGAAAAAATTATTGATAGGGACATGAGGGCCAAGGGTGACATGGAAAGTAGCTGCCCAGTTCATGGGTTTGGTACCAACTTTCAAGTGTACTAACAGAACAGACCAGAGGTTTTTCTTTACTACCACTTTCTGTGACTTACGAGCAGGTTGTTGATTTTTCTTTTTAACCTTTCAAGTGAGGACTGATTGTCAGGTTTATGAAAACCATATGTATTCAGAGACTTATCTTAGTGCTATCTTAGTGTGTTTACACTCATGGGATCTTAGAGGTTGATCTTGGATTGAGATCAAGATCAGTGAGACGTGGCTTTTGGAAGAAGTGACATTGTGCTCCCTTTAAATGTGTCTGTTGAGATGGAAGTTACCCTAGTAATTCTTCCAAGGAACTACTACAGGGGGCTCCCTGTAGGGAACTTGTCCTAATCTGGGACCATTCTCAATTGCTCGGTGATATACTCGCAGCTGATCACTTGTCCTTGTAGTTCTTTATGGAGGGCCTTGAATGTGCTAATTGCTAGAAGCAATGGTATGGAATAAACTGCCTCGTTCTGCCTACCTGAAGCCTGGTTTAGGGCTCTGCCCCCAAGTAAGGAAGGAGCTCACTTCTAAATTTAGATTGGGATCCAATATTAAGGATGACGGGGGGATGTAGAGAAGTAAAGATAAAACTTACCTGATGTCTCCCAGAAGCAAAAGTGTGTGTAAAGGGCGGGAACTCAGTTCTTGGTTCAGACAGACTTGGGTTTGACTCTAAACAAAGACACCCCCTAGCTTTGTGACTTTGGGAAATTAGTTAACTTCTTTAAGTCTCTGTTTTCTCCTCTGTAGAGTGGGGCTAATAATAATAATGACACAGTGGGATTGTTTGATGTGTTTTAGTAAAATAATCCAAGGAAGACATTAAGTATTTTGTGGGTGTTTTGCTTGAGAATCACTATGGTAGTCGTAATAACCTCAGAAATCATGATTTTTGGGGCCCCTCTGTGTCCACTTCCCACGATACACTTAGAGCTTCTCCCAAGTCTCCGTACACAGAGCAAACCACCACTACCACCCGTGGGTGGCATGGAGTCTCTGGCAGAGACTTTAGAACCAGAATTTATATGCAGGATTCAACTCTCAGGAGATCCAGTTCCTCCACTGCAAAATGAGTAAAATGATACAGTAACACAGGTGGTTAGGGTTAGAGATAATAATAAGCTCCACTGTAGGTTGGCTTTTAAAAAATCCCTCATCCGGCCATCTTTGCCAGCCCAGGTCATAGTGAGGGTCTAGGTGAGGGTCTCTGGAAGACAAATCTCAGTTGTCCCTGTCAGATTTTTCTTACTGGTCCTGAGCCAGACTTCTTTACTTTTTGAGCTGACCTGATTTCCTCCAAATCAAGATCTGTCAAGCCATGATAATGGGCACTGCCACTTGGAAATATGCTCTTTATATAACTCATCTTGGCATGGGTGCCAATTAAGAGGCAACAGAGAGATCAACCTCAGCGCCACCGAAAATGGCCGTGTAAGACTGAATTATAAATGCACACTAATATAGTTGTGATTTTTGCATCAAGACTGGCAAGAAACCTTAGCAAATGAAAGATTTGTTTGATATAGATATAGAAAACAATGATGTTCAAAGGCCAGAGTTTCTTGGGAAAGTTCTCCACTTCTACCTGGTACCAGAAATCTACAAATCAATAAAAAGTCTGAATTTTCCCCAACTTACTGATTCTTCACACTGCAGATTCTTCCCCTGACACCATTTCACATGGGTCCCTATTCAGGAGGAAAAAGGCATGGGGGCGTTTAAAAGCTTGATGACATCTGCTGACATTCTCCCTGCTTGTGTCTTGCAGCCTACTTCTGCTTCCTCCTGACTGCTCTGGGTGTGACAGCTGGCGCCCATCGCTTGTGGAGCCACAGGTCCTATAAGGCCAAGCTGCCTCTGAGGATATTTCTGGCTGTCGCCAACTCCATGGCTTTCCAGGTGGGGATGGAGGGGACATCCCTCCAGACACATTCCAGGCTCAGTGCTCAGGCCCCAAACACTCCCTGACTGTCCCAAGTTTTGTCTCCAGCAGCTTTACACACTATAAAATGTCACCTGGGTACTTAATGTCTCAAGACATGCTGAACTACAGAGGAGGAAAGGAGATTCCTCCCTCAAGAATTCATGCCCTCAACATGCCCTGAAACCCTCCACAGTTGTCCAGCTCTAAAGAGAGCCAAGTTCCATGCTTAGTGTGCTATCTGCACATTGCATTTGATCCTTGCACTAACCCCATGGGTTAGGTGCTACGTGTGTTCCCATTTCACAGATAAGGAAACTAAGGCTTAATGCAGTTAAAGAATGTACTCAAATTATATGACTAAAAAAATGAACACCTCAGATAGGCAAATACAGGTCTGATACAAAACCATTACTCCTACGATACACATTCCTGAGGTTACCCTCTAGGTCTGCAGTGGAAAGTCTATTCAATATGGAGTTGGAAGACTCAGGATTTGAGTCTAATGGTTGCTAGCTGTGAATCACTTAATCATCTCCAGTTTTTTAATTTGTAAAAATAGGGATGTGACCTCACTCCCAGAGTTGTTATGAAACCATTAAAAATTGTAAGGAGCTATGAAAATGTAAGAGAGGGTCACCACTGCCCTAGCTTTGGGCTGTGTTTTTTAGGACTATTCCAGTCCTAGACCGTTTCCCACCACCTTGGTCACTTTCTGAGCTGCTGGAATTTTGGGTTGATCATGGATCTCTGTTTTCCCAGGCAGGGTGAGTGGAAATGACTTGTTTTCAAAGTTTTTGCCCATATATGAATGCAGATGATTCCAGACCCTGTGAATTTTCACCCATTGGGAAGAAATGGCAATTCCCAAAAGGGCTTTAGGGTCAAAGGAAACAAGTGACCCAGGATCCCCTCTGTGACCTTCAGACCAGCAAGTCATGTGACTACCTCTGCAGCGGGCCTCCCATCCCCACAAAACAGCCTGACCATAAGCACTTCGCTAAGCTGCTCTTGTGTCTAAGAATTCAAATCCCTGCTGCAGGCTTCCCTCCTACAGTTGGAGTATTCATAAAGCAAATATGACCTAACACAATAGATCACCTAGGGAACACAATTCATATTCTAAACACCTACTGGTTAGAATTCAAGCACAGTCTGGAATTAGAACCAGGCCCTGGGGAGAAGCTGCTGTGCACAAAGGAATAGTTGGCAGCTTCTTGGTTGCATGTTTGGTTCACCACTGGCAGAGCGAACTGTACAGCACTTTATTTTGACTCCAGCCATCTTAGTTCAGTGGTGTGCCTCGTTTATCATAACAGAAGTTACGATAATGATAATTTAGAAACTCATTGACTTAGATCTTAGATGCTATTTAGGATTAACTCAGTAATTTTCATTTATTTTGTTCAAGCAATTTATTACTTTTAGCCTCCAGTTACACACTTGTGTAGTTATAAAGCACCTCTATTATTGGAATTTTTTCCAACATCAATAACTTGACATTGAGAGCATAAACCATTTTTTCCCAGTGAAACTATTTGTTTAATAACTCAATTTTTAAGGACCTAAGTTTCCTTAACAAAGCATCCCGTAACAGAACATCACATGGTGATTTTAAATTACTTTGGGGAGAAAGTACATTGTAGACCCAGGTCCTGGAATAAATTCTTGGCTCTGCCATTTGTTAAATGCGGACCTTTGTGCAAGTCCCTGTCCCTTTGTGTGCAAAGGGGGAAGGGCAGTAATACTTACCTCACAAAGCTGTTGGGAGGACGAAATAAGGAATAAAAAGTACCCAGACTATGGAGTACCTGGAGGCACTCAGTGAGTATCATTCCCCCTCTTCTTTATTAGAATTGGCATACCATCTCATTCATTTCTGTATTTTAATGCCCCTCATATAGAAAACACTCAATGATTGTTAAATGAATTAATAGTTTTTAAAAGCACTTTTAGAAATCATCATATTTGAGCTATGCCTACATCTTCCAGGGACAAAATATTTATTGAGCCCCTGCTGTGTGGCAGGCACTGAGCTAAGCACAGTGGGTTTAATGATTAGCAAACACAGCCACAGTCCTTGCCTTCATGGAGCCTTCTGTCTCATGGGATATTAGAATTCCCACAGCTTCCCAGTGGAAATGTCAGTGCTCCGTGGGCCTGGGGTTTTACAACAATATCCTTACTTAGATCAAAAACGATCTTACTTAGAACGTAAGATCGGCATAGGGCCAGCTCCCATGTAATGTACAACTGTCAGAGGGAAAGAGCACAGTCAATCCAGACCACTTAGCTTTGGGATGGAAAACCATCTGGGAACATAAAAATGTGCCGTGATCTGCCAGTCTAGGGTATTGACCTGTATCCCTGACTTAAAGTAGAGTCATTGATTTAGTTTCCCTTTGAGGTCCCCCTGGGTTTTTAAAGATAGTTTCAAGGGTTCTCTCCTGCTTTCTTCTGTCAGAATGGCCATGCCTTTGGCCACAATGGGCACATGGCATGGTTAGCTCTGAGGATCATCAGGGCTCTTGCTAGATGCTGCAAGCAAGATCTTGATCATGAAAAACAACGTTCCAAAAAATTGGGACCGAAACATTTGAAATTCCCTTTTCTCTTTATTTTGCAGAGGATGCATGTGATGGGCGGCGGTCGTGGGAAAGGTGGAGGTCCTTTTAGTCTGAAAAGATGTCTCTCTGCTGTTGTTTCTGGGTTTTCCTAGAGACTTCTTAAATAGGGATGAAGACCTCCAGTCCTTTTTCCATTGAAAACCGTTTGTTATTGTAGAGGAGCCGTATCGATGTGGAGGTAATGGGGGAGCATTCTGTAGCCCACGATGAGGTTTCAGACTTGGTGGCAAGCCGGCGTTGCGTGTTTCCCTTCCCACAGTCAGTCAGGCTTTGGTAAAATCCAGTTGATAGGCCCTGGTGAAATAAATTTCTCTTGAGAACAGATCTAGCTAAGGAAAAGAGAGAGCTCTACACAGAACTCACATTTCAAAATGGTTACTGCTCTCCTTTTCCTGCTAGAATAGCAAGGGGACTTTCCTAGCTATTCATGGCGAGAACTTGGTAGGGCTCCTGGAGGTAAAATTCATGAATGTGTGGAGCCCCCTAGGCCTGGGCATTCTAGGAGTTTCTAATTCTCAAGCTTGGCCACAATAATCTGCCAGAGTAATTCATCAGTTAAAAGTTTCAAGTATTCCTACCCATTCTGGCTTTTGCACCTGGGCCTCTGCTTGTAGTGTGCTGTAATTCTCTGTCGCTGCCCATTTGCCCCTCTAGTTTTGGGGGCAGCAACTTGCCTGTGACCTCATTTCTCTGATGGATTTAAGAAAGTTGTTGATTTTCAGTTTGTTTGGCTTTTTTTTTTTCTTGTTGCAAGGATAGGAGGGACAACTTCCAAGCTCTTTGCATGTCAGACCAGAAAGTGGATGTTGCAGTGTGATCAGTGAATATGCTGAGTAAATCACATGGTCATGGGCCATGAACTTCGGCAGATATATAACTACAAAAACAATAACAATTTTTGAGTGCCAACTACCTAGCAGCCTTTCACCTAGTACATTAGCTATCTGACAATACTCTACAAAGCAGATAACCGTTGTTGTCCTCATATGATAGGCAGTATCAATAAAATTGAAAGAGGCTACGTAACCTGACCAAGGACATACAGATTTAAGTGACAGAAGGGGGATTCGAGTGCAGGCAGCCTGACTCCAGAGGTCACCTTCTCGCTGGTGCTCTAACGCCTGTCCCAGCATCAAGGTGTGCATTTATTCTTTCATTTTGCAAATATACACATGCTAAACGTTGTTCCCTGCACTGGAGAAGGAGACAGACACGGTCCCTGTCCTCTTAATGTGTACTCATATATTGCAGGGGGGAGAGAGCGAATAAATAAGTAAGCAAAAGAATGGGAAGAATTTAAACACAGTGATATGATGAAGGCTAAAATGGAGGCAACTTCTTTTAGCGAGGACAGTCAAAGAAGACCTCGCTGAGCAGGTGACACTAGAGCTGAGACCAGAGGGAGAGAACAGTTTGGGGAAATGCATTCCAGACAGAAGGAGGAGGCAAAGCAAAGTGGGAACAAGGATGGCGCGTTCAAGGAAGAGAAGAATGGCCAGTATGGCTGGTCCACATAAGTCTGGGAGATGGTCATCGAAGAAGCCAGGGAGGGGAACAGGGGCCACACCAGTGCAGGACTGTCAGGCATAGCAAGGAGTTTGGGTGCTGTTTTAAAAGCCATGGGGAAGCACTACAAGATTTCAGTCAGGGGAGTGATGTGGCCTAGTATATTCCACTGGCACAAGGCAGCCTGAGAGCAGCCGTGAGAGACCAGAGACCTTTGGGTCAGATTCAGGCTCATAGAGCAGCCCCCGCCGCTGGGTCTCTGTGGGTGTGCACGTCCAGCAGGGGGGCTTAGCCATGAGGCAGTGCTTTCGAGGACAGCTGGGGTGTTAGCAATAGCATGTGATACGCATTGGTGAGGCGCACAGAACACCAGATGGGAACGCTACTGCAGGCTCGAGAATCCATAACCTTACAGGGTGGCCTGGGCAGGTTCCAGCCCTCACTGCGGGCCGCCTGTTTCAGTGTTTGCCTCCTTTCCTAACCACGAGCCCGAGCTTCAGAGGTACGGCCTTTCTTCGGCATAACCAGGTTTGCCTTCCTCTTTTCAGGGTCGGTGGGTGGATGCTGTTGGCTTCCTCCTCCTGTGTAGACAGGCAGCAGCAGAAGTGGCCCTGGTGCGGAAGCCCTGAGAAGCCTAGTGTGGTTTTGGAAGATAGCTTGCATGCCAAGCCTTGCAGTGTCTCCTTCCATAGCATTTTGCCCCCCGGCACATTTGGAAGTCAAGTGGAAAAAACAAATAGCTTGGCCATCTTTGAGCAACTTCTCTGCTCATGATGATGGCGATTTATGGATTCATTAAAGCGTTATCGTTATATACATACTGCCCTGTAACTCCAGTATTGGCAGTATGGATGGTGACTCTGATAGATGCGCGGGTGGAGGTGGGAGGTATGTGTCCGAGGCAGAGAGAGACAGAGACAGAGAGAGAGAGAGAGAGAAACTCTCCTGAGGCTGCTGCAGGAGGCACGCAGTAGTTTGGCATTTTCTGTCTGTGTTTACCTGGCAGGATTAACTACACTTCCTGCCAATAAAAATACACCTTTTAAGGTAGAGATTGACATGACCCTAGCCTCCTAAAATGCCTCACTTCCTCCTTTGTTGTGGAGGTAGGTCAGTGAAAGCAGGTGAGATGAGTGAAATGATCTCAAAGGAATGAAAAGGTGATAGACTGAAGTGGCCTGGGAAAAGAAAGCAGTTCTATACACAGACACACCAACCTGCAGGGCTGGTCTGTCTCTCATGTTACCCTCCACAAATACAGCAGAAACTGTGCAGATGATCGTTAACACTCTTTGTACAGCAGTTAAATTCCCTTAGCATTTCAAGATGATAAATTTTAGTAAACAAAAACTATATGTACTTTAAAGGTACACAGAGAGTTTTCATTTAAAGAAATAACTTGATAAAGTAGAGGGTATTTTTGTAAACAAATAGCTACCAGATTTTATATGTTAATATGTCTCCACATCGACTCTGAAAGAAAGACCTCCTTGTTTAAGATGAATTCCGCATGTAGTCCCGTTAACTGGAAAGCTATTCTGAAACATACTTTCAAGCGAAATGTTTCATTCTGCCTTCTTTTCGTAAAGAAGACCTTTAGAAGCGCTCAGACAGGACACCCCTTTAAGCCTGCTCTGTCCCCCGCCAATCTCTCCCTTTCGTAGAACCAGAGAAGGTTGGAGCTGGGGTCCTTGGGAGCCACGTCCTGCCCCTTTTCTAACAACTGAAGAACCTCAGGCCCAAGCGCCCGCGCTTATTTTTGTTTTATTTGCTCGCATTGTCTCCAAACATGCTTATGGGGGTTGAAGGAGCCGGCGTTGCAGTGCGGTTCCCTGACACGCCACGTCTTCCGGGACCTGCCCCGAACGCGTGGGCCACGCTGGCAGTCGTCACTGCTTATTCTTCCCCACTGCTCTCCTGCCAGACGGTCACGCTGCTGCTTTCTAGGTTTTCCGGCCCACTGATTGCTGTGTGTTCTGGATGATTTCTCTCCCGGCTGCCTTCATTTGCATTTTTTCCTAAATCAAACCCTGTTGTGATCGTTTCTATTCACATTCTAACCTCTTTAGATACATCTGTGTTATTTCTCTATTCTCAAAGACACCTGCGGCACCTCTTAATTTGGTACCAGCCAACAGTGTTATTAACAAAATGTGCGCACCTCGTTCCCAGTCATTAATGAAGATACTAAAGAAAACTACTATATCCAACAGATACAGCGAGGCCTCCATGAGTTGCTTCCCTCCCCTCTACCCTCTCCTCTCCTTCTTCCCTCTCTTCCCCCTCATTAGATACTGAGCTATTTTTCTTTTTCTTTTTAAAAAGATTTTATTTATCTATTTTAAGAAAGAGGGAAAGGGAGGGAGAAAAAGAAGACGAGAAATATCAGTTTTGTGTGCAACTCACCTGGGTACCAACCTTGAAACCAGTTACGTTTTGCTCTGCAGGTTGACACCTAACCAGCTGAGCCACCAGTGAGGCTTGAGTTGTTTTTCATCTTTCGTTCCTGTTTATCAGAGTTCAGGCTTTTCAATCCTCCTACCTCGTTCCTACTAGCACCAACCAGAGGTCTTGTCACAGGAATGATTCAGGGATGCTATCTTGCGTGCTTTTATTAAGCTACAGAGATACAATAGCAACAGAAGTCATTGAATCAACCATTTTAATTAATGGTAAAATTTACAGAATTTCATATGCTGGAGGAAATTTGTAGTCTTTTTAAAAAATATGTATATTTTATTGATTACGCTGTTTCAGTTGTCCTGACTTTTACCCCTTTGCCCCTCTCCACCCGATACCGCCATTGCCGCCAGCAATTACCAGCCCCCCTTAGTTCATGTCCATAGATCATGCATATAAGTTCTTTGGGCTCTCCATTTCCTATACTGCTCTTAACATCCCCCTGTCTGTTTTGTGCCTACCAATTTGTGCTTCTTAATCCCTGTACCTTTCCCCTCATTCTTCTCCTCCCCCCTCCCAACTGATGACCATTCAGATGATCTCCATATCTGTGATTCTGTTCCTGCTCTTCTTGGTTGCTTAGTTTGTTATTTGGATCCAATTATTGATAGATGTGGATTTATTGCCATTTTAGTGTTCATCGTTTTGATCTTCTTTTTCTTATATAAGTCCCTTTAGCATTTCATATAATAATGGCTTGGTAATGATGAACTCCTTTAGTTTTACCTTGTCTGAGAAGCACTTTATCTGCCCTTCCATTCTAAATGATAGCTTTGCCGGATAGAGTAATCTAGGTTGTATGTCCTTGCTTTTCATCACTTTGAATACTTCTTTCCAGACCCTTCTTGCCTACAAAGTTTCTTTTGAGAAATCAGCTGGCAGTCTTATGGGAACTCCTTTGTCCATAACTCTCTGCCTTTCTCTTGCTACTTTTAAGATTCTCTCTTTCTCTTTAACCTTTGGCATTTTAATTGTGATGTGTCTTGGTGTGGTCCTCTTTGGGTCCAACTTGTTTGGGACTCTCTGTGCTTCCTGGACTTGTATGTCTATTTCCTTCACCAAATTAGGGAAGTTTTCTTTCATTATTTCTTCAAATAAGTTTTCAATCTCTTGCTCTTCCTCTTCTTCTGGCATCCCTATGATTCGGATGTTGGTACATTTAAAGAGATCCCAGAGGTTCCTCAGCCTGTCCTCGTTTTTTGGAATTCTTTTTTTCTTCCTGCTGTTCTGATTCAATGCTTTTTCCCTCCTTGTGTTTCACATCATTGATTTGATTCTCAGCTTCATTCCCTTCATTGTTGGTTCCCCACAGATTTCCTGGAGCATCCTGATAACAAGTATTTTAAACTGTGCATCTGATAGGTTGCTTATTTTCATTTTGCTCAGTTCTTTTTCTGGGATTTTGTTCTGTTCTTTCATTTGGGCCATGTTTCTTTGTCTCCTCATTTTGGCAGCCTCTCTGTGTTTGTTTCTGTGTACTATGTAGAGCTTCTCTGACTCCCTGTCTTAGTAGTGTGACTTATTGTAGAAAAGTGCACCTGTAAGTTGGGTGGGGCACAGCCTTAGGTAATCGCCAGGGCAGGGCCACCGATGTCACTGCTCTGTGGCTCTGTGTAGGGGAGGGGACAATGCCACTGCCTGGCCTCTGGAGTTTTGCCCAGTAGGAAGCTGTCTCCCGGCTCCCTCCCCATTGCCAGTCACTTCACTTTCTCCCCATATGCCACTGGTGCCCTTCAGCTGTTGTCCTGGTGCTGAATCCCAAAGGGTGTGGGTCTACGTGAGTTCTAAGTCCATTGTGGGCCTTTTAAAAGGAGTCTCCTGAGAATCCCGCAGTTTCTTCCACCAACCTAGCCCCCATGGATTTTTTACAGACAGAGTTTGTGGGGACTTGTCTTCCTGGCATAGGAACCCTGGGCTGGGTTGCCTGGCCTGGGGCTGAGATCCCTTGTCCCGAGGTGTCCCTCCCAATTTTTATCCACTCACATGTGGATGTCAGACTGCCGGTTCCCTTCTTGGCACCTCTCCATCTCTCTGGACCTCTCCATGTCTCCACCTCTCCTACTCATCTGGATGAATGTAGCTTCTTTAAAGCTTTGGTTGCTGGACTTCCACACAGCTCGTTTTTCTCACAATTCTGGGTGATATTTGTTTTGTACCTTAGTTGTATTTTTTGCTATAGTTGTGCAAGAAGGCGAGACTTGTTTGCCTAGGCCTCCATCTTGACCAAAGTCCAAAATCTGTAGTCTTGCTTTTAAAAACATATAAAAGGCAGACATGTCTTGATTATTTTTATCTTGTATTGACTCTTTTTTAAAAAATATTTTTATTTATTTATTTTTATTTTAAATTATTTTATTAATTTATTTAGTTTTAGAGAGAGGGGAAGGGAGGGAGAAAGAGAGGGAGAGAAACATCAACTGGTTGCATCTCATGCACCCCCATCCGAGGACCTGGCCCATAAACCAGGCATGTACCCTGACTGGGAATCTAACCTGCCACTCTTGGTTTGTGGGACAGCACCCAACCCAGTGAGCGACACCAGTCAGAGCCTATTGACTGTTCTATAGCTTTTTGTGTAAATCTGCTGGTTAATTCTCTTTGTACGTAAAGATGCATACCCCACTTGTGAGGAACACAAGAGATGTGTAAGAATGGCCCCTGTCATGAGGAGCTTACGATCTGATAGATCTGGGTAGACTTAACGTATAATAAATATGGACCTTCATAAGACAATATGGAGTTAAATTTCTCAAATGCTTCATACGGACTCTTGTAGCTGCAGAGATATGAATATGGTATTAGGATAAAACCTAATGCAGAAGGAGAGTTCTTAACCAAAACTTGAAAGGTGAAAAGGATTTGCATATGCAGGGAAGAAGGAGGGGAAGAAGGAGGGAAACACTCAAACACAGGTGTAGAGAGAGGAATGACCATGACATACTGTGTGGGTCCCTACACCACACAGAATCAGTCTGAATGAAGAAGGGTGACGATGGGGTGCAGCGTGTTGCAAATCCAGGTACCTGTGCTACTGTCTCACTGGATGTCTCTCACGCTTCTCAAAATCAACGTGCCCAGGGCCAAAACTGTGACTCTACCCTCTCTCCTAATTCTCCCTGCCATAAATCTATGTCATTCACTGTTTCTCAGTCTTGCTAATCATCCCTCATCCAATATTGTAGCCAGTCTCTTCTACTGCTAAATTATGCCTTGAGCCTGCATGCTTCTCATCTCTGCCATCCTCAGGTCCAAGCCATGATCATTTCTGGCCTAGAGGACTGCAAAGGCCTCACAAACTGGCGTTCCTCCTTCAACACTTGCTCTTTCCACTCTGCAGCCAGACAGCTTATTGAAAATTAAACCACTGCCTGACAAGAATAAAACTCTTCCAGTGGCTCAGTGTTTCATTTGGAATGAAATCCAGCCTTTTCATTGTAGCCTAGAAGGCCCTGCATGATCAGGCTTTTGCTCACGAGTGCAGTTTCCAACCCAAGTGGGTGTCCTTCGGTACAGTTCTGACACTAACCTCCCAAACGAGTGTCAGATCCCACAGGTTAAAGCCACGGTCCTTCCTGCCCCGCAAAATAAAAACACTCCTATCACTCAGGAAATCCAAATGTTTTTTGAAGTTCTGCACCAGAAACCACCAGGGATTAAAACCAGATATATTCTTTATTGTACCACTTCATCTTGTGCCATTCTTGCCTAGCTCCATGCACCAAACATGCTGGACTTCTTTTAGTTCCTGGACTGGGTCAAGTCCATCCTTCTACCTGAGACGGTGCCCTTCTTCCTCCCTCACTCCTACCGACTCTTTTGACCATGATTAGGAAGTCCTTGCCTTGCTCGGCGTCTCTGCTGTTATTCCACATACTCATTTTCTTCATAGCATCCACCCCAGTCTGAAGCGACGTTGACTTCTTTTGCTTTACGTTGGTCTCTATGAAACAAAAATTCCTTGAGGATATAACTTTGCTTGTCCTGTCCCTTCTTTATCTCCTAGCAGATATGAACAGTCAGGAAATATTTGTCAAATTAAAGAATAAAGTGGGAAAGATAAGAACGATTAGGCCAGTTGAAGCTCTTTGCTAAGAGGGAGTGTCTAGACTTGATGAGAAAAGTAATGAAGGGGTTTCAGATAATAAGCAAGAGAATGACAGATATTTCGGGAGTGTAGTCTCAGTATACCAGATGCGTTGCAGAGGGGGAAGGACCAGAGGCAGGAGACTTTACAGGGCTATTCCAGGTCCTTCGGGGACTTCCTGAGTTCTTCTTACACATTGTCAGTGTTATGTGGGGGTAAATCAGTGCTGACCCAGTATCAACAATGGGGAAAGCACCGAATGTTCTTCACTATTTGAATAGCACAATGTTGGCATCTGAATCGCAGGCGGTTATATTCAGACCCCAGAGGCTGAGATAAAGTCTATTTCAAATGAGCTTTACAGTCCCTAGAGAGTACAGACAGCAATATCTTTCTCTCTTTGACCCCCTTGATGGAGTGACTCTTCCCAGACAGGATGCCATTCACTCACAAGACACACACATTCTACTCTGAAGCCTGCCTGTTCAAGCTGACATGTCTGTGGTTGGTGCTCCTAGTTTCTTTTTCACTGTTGATTAGAAACAAAGATGTATTATGAATACAAATGAAATTCCCTTGGGCTATATATTTTTTTCTCTTTTACCTTGAGTTGTCATATTCTTTTATTTTTTATTTTTTTATTGAATTTATTGGGGTGACATTGTTTAATAAAATTATACAGGTTTCTGGTGACAAATCTATTATACATCATCTGATAAATTGTACTTAGGGTGTTCACCCTCCAAAGTCAAGTCTCCTTCTATCGCCATTTATCGGCCCTTTAACTCGCTTCTACCTCCCCCATCCCCCTTTCCCTCTGGTAATCACCACACTGTTGTCTGTGTCTATGAGTTTTTGTTGCACCCGTTGTGGTGAGTTGCTGCTGTTGTTGTTTAATCCCTTCACCTTTTTCATCTTTTGGCTATGTTTTGAGACCACCTGGTCAACTTCCCCTTCTGGAACCCGAAGCAGCAGCACAGTTGAATCAGGGGAGAGAGCACGCACCCTGAAGCGTGGTCAGAGGCAAACGCCGGCTTGCAGCTAGGCTGGAGGAAAGCAGGTCGACTCCGGTCTCGGATCTGTTGGATGGGACAAGCTAAATACTGTTTACCTTTGCCTCTCATCTTGCTAACTAGGAAATTATGTGGGCTTTAAAAGGCACTTTCCCCTCTGGCCATTTAGAGCACTAGACTCACAAATTTCTCTTGCTCATGAAAGGAAGCTGGGGAAAAGTACTGACAGAGAGGGTGGCTTCATAACCTGCCTCAGTGGAATTTATGGGATTGATTACCTTTGCTCAAGTCTTAGATAACACTCAAAAGACTGTGCTTATGGAAAAAACCCAACATATAATCAATTTCAATTTCTACAGTCTCAGGAGGAACCCTGTTCAGGGATTTATCTATGATGGCCAGTGAAGTAATAAAGGGTGGGTTTAAGCAAGGGCATTGTCACACAGGCTGAGATGTGATTGGTTGATTTAGAGCTAATGGGTGATATAAAGATATTACCTGATTACGAAATGAATCCTACTTTTTCACAGAGTTTTTCCTAATGTGGGGCTGGTAGCAGAAGCTGGGTCATTTTGATTCAGGAGTATAGAAACTTAAAAAAAATTTTATTTCCCTATCTTACAAAAGAAAAACTTGTTTATTACAAAAATTTTAAAAACACAAGCTAAAAGAGAAAATTAAAAATCACCCACCATCCCACTTTCTAGAAAGAATCACTGTAAACAGGTTGACTTACATACTTCCTTTATTTTTCCCATACCCAAATACAAATTTTTATTACAAGTAGGTTCCTATTGTACCTACTATTTTGAAAACTATTCACTTAACTATTCTCCCTGTCATCTCTCCATGTCAATACTACAATATCCTTTTTTTTGTAAATTAGTTCTTTAATGTAAAACCAACAGATGCTCTTATTAAAAATTTCAGAGTATAAGATAAAATGTAAAAGTATTTTCCTCATCTCTTACCTCTCAGTCTCACTCCTCTGAGGTAACCCTAAGACTTTTTTCTTAATATTTATGTCCAGAAGTTTTCTATGTATACACACACACACACACACACACACGCACACACACGGACAGAGAATAGTATTGATTTAATTAATGTATCACAAAGTACTTAATCATATCCTGTTATGTGGAAATCTAGGGCTTTTCCATGTTTTCAGTGCAATGAACATCCTTGTGGTTAAATCTTTGCACACACCATGATTATTGCCTTAAGATAAATTCATTTTATCTTAACTTATCTTAAAATAATTATTTTTAAGATAAAGAAAAGGAATTGTTAGATTTTACATATGCACAATTTTAACACTTTTGATATGTGCAGCCCTTTACCTAGTTTGTGTGAATTTCACACTCACAGGTAAGCAACATTAAATTTTTTACACTTTTAAAAAGCAACATTGAAATTTTAACTTAAACATTTTAAATTTATTTTATTTTTTAAAATCTTTTCAAACAGTATAACACATACAGAAAAGCATATGTGGTGAGTTACGGTAGTCACTGCCCACACGTGGCTGGCTACTGAGCACTTCAGGTGTGGCTGGTCCAGATGGAGGTGTGCTAGAAGTATAAAACGCACACGCTCAGTTTCGAAGAATTGCTACAAAAATATAATGTAAAATATCTCATGAAAAATTGATGTTAATCATACATTGAAATCACGTTTTGAATATATTATGCTAAGTAAAGAATATTATTAAAATTAATTTTACTTGTTTTTTTCCACTTTTTAAACATTGCTACTGGAAAAAATTTAATTGCATGTGTGGTTTGTATTATATTTCTCTTGGACAGCACAAAGCAAAACATGGTGTGGCTCCTCATAGGATAAATCCTGCCACCTGTACACTCCCGATCTGCTGTCTTCCTCTTCTGCTCCCCTGCCTGTCTGTGCCTCAGTTACACTCAGGGCTCTTGGAACTAAGGTAGCTCCATTCACCACTCCGATTCTTTGTCAGGGACGATCAATAAACTTGTGGTGAATGTCCACTTTTGAAAGTAATGGGGTTGTATGTTAAGACTGTGACCCACCAGAACCCAACATTAAGTATGAACTCTTAAGTTGCAAATTGAATCATTTGTTAATTGATTTGTTAGAACATGTAAGTCTGTAGGTTTCAGGAGTTGCTGCAGAGTTCGACATCATGGCCACGATCCAGATGTGCACACAGGGCATGAGTAGACAGAATCCACATACTTGAGAGTCAGCGCGTTGATGGAAGTTCGCCATCTCTTTGTGCCTCGCTTTCTTTTTTCTTTTCTGTGAAGCGAGCACGATGGAGTGGTGCACAGAGTTCCAGACAAGAGTAACCAGCACTACGTAAACAATGGGAGGAAGAGATGACTGCGATATTACTGCAGCTGTGGCAGGCTGTTTCCTCTCACACCCCCCCCCACCTCCTGAGGTTTGCTCAGCCATCTCTCCTCCCTCATCAGCCCTCAGCTCTCCCTTCTGCACATTTTGTCTGTACCAGAGACACTCTAGGCACACACAGCCTTCCATCAAACACAAACGCAGCTCACAGATCAGCTCCCCCTCCCAGCCACTCCAGGACAGAAGCAAAATGCAGATGAGTTGGGAGAAAAAGGCCCCTGGGTGAGCATGTGAGTCTCGCTCCCTCTCTGCCCTATTGTTGGCTAAGATCTTGTTCTTTGAGTCACTTTTTCACTAGCCTCAGCTTTAGAGTGAAAAACAAAACAACGAAGGATTAAAAAAAGAACACATCTTAAGAGTATATTTGGCTTGATTTTGTGCTCGATTATTTGGGATGTGGCCAAAACCCTTGCTTCTTTCCACTGTTGCAGTCAAAGTGGCTTCTTTCAGGAAGGTATCCAGGCAAGAGGAATGAAAATAAATAAATCTCTCTGTTCCAACTTGTCTTCGTTATCATTCTTTTGTTGTTGTTGTTGTTGTTGTTGTTGTTATGATGCTTAATTTTGTGAGAATGTTTCTAGCCCTTTGGAACTCACCATTTAGAGTTATAAAATGGCACTGTGATAAGTTAAAGGATCAATATAACCTTTTAACAAGAAAAAAATGAAAGTTTTTTTAAAGACTCCCACCTCCTCACCACCAAATTTGGAGAATAAGAGAAATAGCTCATGGAAAGGAGCGTGAACTAAGAAATAACGTAAGGCCATTTTGTTCCATTACTGTTTGCTAATCAGCCATTCCTAGTAGATGAACTTGTGTAGATGTCTTCAAAGCCTTAATTTTGCCGTCTGTAAACTGGGAAGATAGTGTTCCCCATTCTTCCTATGTTCAGATGAGCATTGTAATAAAAGCAATAGACTAATGCAAAAGGAATAAATTATTCTGAGCTGCCGTGATCTTGACTGACTTTTAAAATTCCTTTCCAACTATACATTCTGAGATTATAAATAATAAATTCATTCACTTTTTTCAGCCCACTGTTTAAATATGTGTAAAACCCAAAGACCTCTCTCTTATCGCAGTAAACTAGTCTATGACTTCTGCCTTAAACTAACTGCTAAACACCCATTTCCTCTTTATATATTTAAGCTGAATGTATATTTCTTAAGATCTTTCTGTCTCTCCTCTCTCTGACCCATTACCCAAGGGTTAAGCAAATTTATAAGTTTTCAGCCTGACTGGTGTGGCTCAGAGGATTGGGCATTGTTCCAAAAAGCAAAAGGCCACAGGTTCGATTCCTGGTCAGGGCACAAGCCTGGGTTGTGGGCCAGGTCCTCAGTTGGGGGCTTGAGAGAGGCAACCGATCAATGTTTGTCTCACACATCAATGTATCTCTCCCTTTCTTTCTCCTTCCCTTTCCCTTCTCTATAAATAAATAAAATCTTCTTTAAAAATTTTAAGTTTTCAATGATATTATAGGATGCACAAGGTTGAGTAATCTTCTAGTAGCACTGGATGTGCCAAAGAAACCAAAACTCAACTCATTTTGATTAAAAGAATTGTTAGGACTTTGAGAATAAAATAGCTCCCTTTCTTCTCATCAGCAGGATGAAGCCAATACCTGTGAAATAGCAGATTCTTAATAAAAACACAACTAAATACTGAATAGTATGGTATCAAATATTGCTACCACTTTTTTCAAAAAAGGGCTTATATACTATATAAAGTTATTTTTATTATCTGGTTAATTTTTCTATCAAAAGCAGTACTTACAACCTAATTTGCCTTTTCAAAGTTTTAAAAACAAAACTGAACACAGATTGGAAGTCTCTAGATTTCACTGGCCCAAGGCTATCGGTAAGGTTTCATGAATAATACCAGCCTAAATGCCGTTGGTCTGCCCCCTGGTGGCTCGCACAGGACCTCCAGCCCCCTGACACCCTCCCATGTCTCCCATCGCAAGAGGGTCAACAGGGTGTGCCCCCCTTGTGTGCCTGAGCCTCGCCCTTTCTGTGAGTTTGGAAGAATCTGCTGGACTCTGATGAGTCTCCTTCCTTGAGCAGCAGAGCCTCTCTTGGTATCTAGCGAGTGTTTCCTGCCCCGCGGGTATTAATGCCTCTTCACTTGGTGGATATGGCCAAATACACCAGATTCCTCAAGGAGCCGAAGTCGCCTCTCCTCCCTTTCTGTGGCACACTGTTAGAGCAGTCCTCAAACATCATCTGTGCCTCAGTATTTGGCAGAGATTTAGTGAAGTAACTCTTTCAGTTTTTCCTTATTGGCTTCTGGGTCTCCATTGAGTTGGACATCAAGGCGGTTAAAGAGTGGATTGGAGGGCAGAGAGATCCAGACCAAGAACCAACACCTTTTCATACTCAAGGTTGCCCTCTCCTCCGACAACCAAGACTTCATCCTGACACTGGATCTCTCTTTCCTTGATATGAATGATCTGCCAGAAGACTTCAATAGCCTTCGCCAGAACTTTCTTTCAGATTTCCCCCCTAGTTCACACAACAAGACTGAACCTTCTGCAGTGGACACATCCTAAACACAAGCTAAGATCCCTACTAAGCAAGGATTTACTCTTGTTTTTATGAATGCCTCCCCAGACCAGCCCGGGGGATTGACCTCAAGGGTGAGGATGGGAGCAAAGTGGAAATCGGTGGTGAGGATGGTGAGGGGTGGGGCAGGGGGAGGCTGAGACGCTTTCGAGAAAGTGCCACGGTACTTTGTCTCTTTACTTAGAGTCTGCATTCTCTCTGCAGAACGACATCTTCGAGTGGTCCAGGGACCACCGAGTCCACCACAAGTACTCAGAGACTGATGCTGACCCCCACAACGCCCGCCGGGGCTTCTTCTTCTCCCACATCGGGTGGCTCTTTGTTCGGAAGCATCGAGATGTCATCGAGAAGGGGAGAAAGCTAGACGTCACTGACCTACTGGCTGATCCTGTGGTCCGGTTCCAGAGAAAGTAAGTGAACGGACACCACAGAGCTGTCCCTCAGGGGACAGGACCAAGAGACGCTGAGCACAATGGACACAGTTATATCCCCCAGTAGTTATCCTCACGGCACTTTCTCTGATGATTCAGTCTTCTCGTTAGGCTTTCTCTCTGTTTATTCATTTCCTTTTGCTCATTAAGTTTTCCCTGTTCACACATTTGTTTTTAATTTTAATTTGAAATGGATTTCCTTTAAGCCCAGTGTCATTTCCTTCAGAGCAATCTGCTTAGCTCATTTCACAGGATCTGTTTCTGTAGCTCCCCACTCCCCCATTCATGTTTCCCTGAGGTGGCAGCGAGGGCCGGGAAGACGCTGTATCTGAGTGATACGCCTGACTCCAACCGGACTGCATTCTCTCCGGGCATCCTTCTGTGTTCTCCTAGAGTTCTCTTGTAGTGAAGCCTCCCCTCCCCTCACTTCTAGAAATGTCACACTGGTAGGTTTCTGTACACGGAGAATGGGACCGTGTAATAGAGGGCCTCAAAGTGCTGTGTACACTAATGGTGTTGGTGGGGCATATTCGGCCGTTTGCTGGGTCAGTCTACTGTCAACGAGCACATGGGGAAGGATTGCCTATAATTGTGCTGGCAAGTAGACAGCCACCGTTATCCACCTTTTAACTAGGACACTGGCATGGACTGGATCCATGAGGGTCTGGGTCTGCGAAGTTGATCTCCATGAGAGCATTTATAAGTGGGCTTCTTGCCCCAAAGCAATGGATTTATGTTTTGTATTCAAAGCTGAGCTTATTGCCCCAAAGAGGGACAATTTATAGATCCCCTTTGGTTAGAGCCTTGAGATAATATGGTGAACAAGTGGCTACTAGAGACCGTGTCCACTGACAAGCAGGAGTCGTCTGAGGATTTATCTGAATAGAATTGCCTAAAAATGGAAATGGAGGCTGTGCCTTTGTCTGACACAAAAGATTCTTTTTCTTTTCTTCTTTTAAAATTGATCTTGGAGAAAGAGATCAAAACATCCTTTTATTTATTCTACTTATTTGTTGGTTCCTTCTTGTATGTGCCCTAACCAGAGATTGAACCCACAACCTTGCATATTGGGACAACTCTCTAAGCAACTGAGCTGCTTGGCCAGGGCTAGAGATCCTTGCATGAAAAGAAGGGTGGCTTAGAAATATGCTCGATTTCCTCTCAGCCTCTGCTTTTAGATAGGAGGGGACAGTAGAGCAGAGTGAGATGATGGTGGACCAGGGAGACAGACTGCCCAGGATCAAACTCTGTGGCTCCTTCTCCTACTAGCAAAAGAACTGACCCATCTAAGGCTCCGTTTCAGCTATCAAATGGTAGTAACACTAGTACCTAACTCCTACAGTGTTTATGAGAACATAAAAAAGAAGTGTATGGGAACTGCCTGGTACACGGTGAGAGCTAAGACCAGTGATGGTTATTACACAGGCAGTTGCTACTCCAGAGGACACTGTGTACTTCCACCCCCCATTTCAGTTGTGCCGCAGGGTCTTTTCTCTGCTCCTCAGTCCAGCTCTTTCAAGTGGACACACCCAGTATCAATAGCTAAAAGCTTTGTAGCAAAAAATAACAAGATGTTTTCAATTAACAATTAAATGATTTGTTGATCTTGGCTTTTCACCATGAGAAAGTCCGCAAAATTCAGGAACATAGAAAGTCATCCGCAATCCTAACACATATACAAAGCCATTATTAATATTCTGTAGCATATCTTCCTATATGTTATGCATATATTTGCTGTATTTTACATGACGGCAATCATACCGAATATATAATTTATGTCTCAACATTTAATTTCAGAGTATATTGTATGCACATTGTCAAAAGCTGCATGAGTTCACCGGCTGAGTGTCATAGTTTATTTAACCATCACTCTGTGACTGGATATGTATGTCATTTCCAATTTTGTAATATAAATGATGTTGCTATACAATTAGTAATGCTTTGAGACAACCAGACCTTAGATTAATTTGAAGAGTTCAGAAGAGAGGACAAAGGATCTTCTATTTTATTAATGAGAACTGAGTTGAGTATAATAGTCTGGGTTTCTCTGACCATAAAAATGGAATTTTTTTTTATTTTTCCCCCCCAAAAATGTGGTGCTGTACTCTTATTCATTAGGTGTGTACTCATAGTACATATGTCCAAAGACTATTTCTGAATTCAGACAGAAGAACAAAGATTATTTCAGCACGTTTCCTGAATAGTTGTCTGAGAATATGTTCCCTCACCAGTCCCGTGACCAGAGGAGGTGGTAGCTAGAAGAGACCATCTACCCATTGCCGTTGCGTACATGTCACTGAGCTCCTGCTAAGAGTCAGGGCCGAGGGCGGCCCAGCCCACGCAGCAGGCTGGGAAGGGCGAGGGAAGGCCTGTGGAGTGAACTAGCTTCTGGGCTAAGACCTGAAAGTGAAGAGAAGTTAGATGAGGATGGGGGAAAGGATATTTAATATGTTTTTCATTTCATAGACATGTATAGAGCCATTGAACTTGAGAGCTAGGAGGGACCTTACAAATCAGTTTTCCTAAAGGGAAACTAATAAACAAAATGTAGATACAAAGTTGGAGATATCAGTACTGTCCCGATCTCTTTCGGCCGCTGTAACAAAAATACCATAGACTTGTTGGCTCAGACAACAAACATTTATTTCTCACAGTTCTGGAGGCTGGGAAGTCCAAGGTCAAAGTGCCGTTAGATTCCGTGCCTGGTGAGAGCTCTCTTCCTTGTTCACAGGCAATTGTCTTCTCGTTGTGTCCGTACCTGACAGAAGGGGCAAGGGAGGCCTCTGGGGTCTCTTTTTCCTCATTGCTACCCTGGGGTCTCAGTTATAAGGGCACTAACCGTATTCATGATGGCTCCACCCTCATAACCTAATGACCTGCAAATGTTCCGCCTCTTAATACCATTGCACTGGGGATTAGGTTCCAATATATGAATTTTGGGGGGGACACAGCATTCGTCTGTGGCAAGGTTATTTGCTCAATGGTCTTTTAATTGCATCTGGCTGTTCGAAAGGCCAGTTCTCTGAAGTGTGGTGAGCCCTCCTGTCCTTGGGTAATTATCCAGCCCAGAGAATGTAGAGAGCCATAATCTAAATAAGACTGAGAGTCTCCGAACTAAAGGAAAGGCGCTTCCAGGATACACAGAATGCAGTGGTTGGTATTTTCATGTTCGTGACACCAACTTTTCTGGTCCTGCCAGTCAGGCCATGGGGAGGAGAGAGATTCCTCAAGGGATGAGTCCTTGTGCTTAGGGGTGTGAGCTGGAGGTTAGATCCCATTATTGGTGGCACTGCCACATCAGGTCTCAGTCTTTACTACCCTAGGCTGAGCTGGCGCCTTCGCAAGTAACAGAGTAAGGTGCCCAGCTTGTTTGGGGCCCAGTCCTGGGTCATTTCAGTGGCACACCTCAGAGAGTTCCCACCTGCTCCCATATGGCTCTCTGAGGGCGACAGTCCCTGTTCCAGTGTTGGTAGCTGGCGTTTGCAACTGATTCCACTGCCCTCCCAGGTGCAGTGTTTGTGCAAACAGATCCACGTAAGGGCCATGTGGGTAGTTTCCTCAAATAAGTAAATGTGTAAGTGACAGATACTAAAGATTTAGAGACTCTTCCTTCATCCAGTACGCTAGCATTAATACTGCAGCTGATCGATAACTTGTGCTTAACCATCCCAGTGACAACCCACCAAAGAAAGGCCTTCCAGAGAGCCAGGCTTGATTAACTTTTCATTATACAGTCTCATAAAGACAGAAGATAGTGGTATTAAGGATAAAAGGAAAACAACACAGTTCAAACTATAGTCCCAGACATTTCCTCCAAAAGATCATTTTACCAGGTAGTTAACTGGACTACTTCAAGTTTTGCTCCACTGTCAAGTTATGAATGATGAGAAGACAGGGATTGGGCAGCGAGAAGGAGAGGCTAGTGGCATCATGTTTGGATCCTGGCAAAACTCAAACCCCCGCCCTAGGTCCTGTGCCTTCAGGGCCTTGCTCTCCCCCACAGGGTGGGCCTCCGCCTCTGATCTTGGCCGGGGCCCTGCCGGTGTTGGAGTGAACCCGGAAGGTGCCACTCAGAAGGGTGACAATGGGTCCGTCAGTTAGGAATTTCATTTGGCTTAAAGAAGGTGGAAGTTTATCTTTCTCCAATATAAAAGAATTGTGGTGACCCAGGGTCTGCAGGGAACAGGGTTCTTTTGTCTTTCTGCTCCACCATGCTTAGCTTGTTCCTTTCATTCTTTCGTTTTATTGTTCAAGGTGACTACCAGTGCTCCAACCAGGAGCAGGTTGGGGGTGGGGGAGTTGAGCCATTCACCTCTGAGCTTTTCCAGAAGACACATAGCCTGTCCGCTTACTCTTCATTGACCTTATCTGTACTCAGAGGAAACTGGGAAGTGTGGTCTCTTGATAAATACATTGCCTCCTCAAGTAAAATCCTGGTTTTAGTTCTGTGGAAGGAAGGGTGAATAGATATGGGTTAAGCAATTAGCAGTCTCTGCCATAGCCCCTTAATTGTTCTGCCTTTGGCAAAACAATTGGCCTTCTCACGTCTGTCAGTCTTGGGACATTTTTGTGAAGCAAACGAGCAGCCTCTCTGCCTCTCTTCAGTAGGTAGAAACTGGAACCTCAAATCCTCTTTCTGAGATGACAGAATGAGGATGAGATCTAGAGTCTGTGTTTCCTAATGCTTTGCTTATCCCATTCATTCCTGTATTACATAAGAAGTTCCTTCAGAAGTAGCCTGCAGACACTGCCAGGTGTATTTTTGAAGTCATTGAGGAGGATGCTAGTCTAGTGCAGACACAAAGAAGCGAGGTCCTTAACTCTTCACTATGGTAATGGGATAAACTAAGAGAAGATGGATGGAGTTATTCAGAAGAGTGCAGTGCTTCTGTTTTGGTGCCCTGAGGAGAGATGAAAAGATATAAATCTGGTTGGGTTGTTTGTTTTTTTTTAAGATTGTATTTATTTATTTTTAGAGAGAGGAGAAGGGAGAAAGAGAGGGAGAAAAACATCAATGTGCGGTTGCCTCTCAAGTGCCTCCCACTGGGGCTCTGGCCCGCAGCCCAAGCATGTGCCCTGACTGGAGAATTGAACCAGCGACCCTTTGGTTCACAGGCCAGGGCTCAATCCATTGAGCTACACCAGCCTGGGTGAAAATATATCAATCTTGACACTCCAGGAAGGCACTTGAATGGCTAGAATCTTTTTGAGGCCTGTCTCATCTCCATTTGTTCCCTCATCTGTTTTCATTAGTCTTTTTTAAAAGAATGAACATGACATCTCTTAGTGACACCTTTCTCTTCATGACGTTGTGTCACTCCTGTCGGTCTAAGCACTAGGTGTGTTTCTCTGTTGGTGACTATTCTATAACCAGGGCCGAGCAGGCAGACAAGTGTATGAGTGACTCATCTTCATCTCTCTACACACTACCCCCGGCTTTGTCCTCCCCTTGGGCTGTCCCCTAGAGAGTGGGATGAGTCACTGGGAATCCACAAGTAGCCTAACTCCATCTCCCTTGAGCCAACCTCTTGGATCAGTCTTCTACATTGGGCTTTTTGACAGTATCTATGTTTTTAGTCCATTTTCCTCGGGGCCCTACCAAACGTGTTACTAAGTTAATGGAATGATTCTTATCTAAATATTAGTGACTTTGAATGATTGAATCCGTTATAACCTTTGTAGAAAACTCATGGAAACAATCACCAAAGGAGAGGCCTTGGATGATGAGACATTCAAATATCCAAATGTGGGTGAGATTTGGGGACAGACATGGGGGCAGGGCCTTTTAAGCGCAGTAGCCCTCTGCCCCTGTCTTGCTCATCTGTTACCCTTATAATCACTGCCAGTTTCACTTGGGTTCTTCATGGTCCTGCAACAGCAAAACCAAACTGGCCCCAAAGTGAGTACCACTGAGCCAGGCTGTAAGAGAGCCCAGCTCTTTGGTATCCTCTCTGCTAACTCACACCCGAGTCATGGAGGCCATGAGGCACGTGGTCTTTCTCAGGGGATTTGGCTTCCTTCTCGTTTCTGCACATATCACTGTCCATTCCCCTGTGCTTCGCGCACTCGCTGTACGCCATCGTTCTAGGCACTGGGGTGAGACAGTAAACAGGAAGACCAGATTCTGGAGGTGTCTGCTCTTTCTTCCTGGAGCTCCCCCGTTGGGGTTTGGGAATGTCAGGGAGGAAGCCCACCACGCATCTGCCCCCGGCCTCTGCCGCTCCCACTCCGTTGCTCCTGTCACTCAGGCCCCTGTCAGGGCTCTGGTTTTGGTCCCTCCCTCTTGTCCTTTTGCCTCTTTCTGTTCCCACAGCCTTTGTCTCTTCACCTGCCCGAAGGCTTTGTTCTTCCCTCCCTTCGTGCCCTTCTCTGTGCATGGGGACATTTTTCCTCATCTGTCACACCACGTGCTCGATGCCAAGATGTTCTTTCTCTTGCCCAGCTTCATTAGACAACAAAAGCCACTTAGCCTATTGCTGAGGCAGGATTTTTTTTTTTTTTTTTTTTTTTTTTTTGGCAGGGAGAGGAAGGTCTTTTGTCTTTTGGTGTTCTCCCCTCACTTCATCGTCTTGCTCTGATTGACTCTTTTCATTCGTTCCTTGTGTGTGTAAATATTCCCTCTCCTTGAGTCTTCTCTTCCACTTTTGAGGGGCAGTCTACCTTTGCCTAACAGCTCGAGCCCTGGAATCTTCTCTCCTATTCTGCCCTCGCCTCAAACTGTTACATCTTACGCTGGCTTCATAAAAATTTTGAGAACGAAATACATTTTCCTTTGCTTAATTTCCCCTGCATCCAGCTGCAGTTGTCAGAGATTAAAATTATGACTCTCTAAGTTCCAAGGACATGATAAAAATCAACTAAAGAGGTGTGAGCTCTATTTAATTAGATCCTTTTTGTTAAAAGTCAATGGAAGATGGAAGAGATAAAACATCCTTTAACTGCCCTTAATAAACCTTTGGCCTTTCTAAACAGACTCGGACGGCTATAGCCAAAGAGCAGAATTATACTCTGGAATACAGGACAGAGACGATTCAATATTAAGTTTGCAGCGTCAACACCCAAATTTCCCCATTTTAGTGGTTAAAAATGTGGCTAGGGGAGAAACCATTGTGGTGCAAAATTCAGCAGCTTGTTTTGACTTTTTAAAAATTTTCCAAGTGAGAATGTCATATGTTTACCTCCATAAGAGGTACTTTTCCAAGTAGGACTTTGGGAGAACTTAGGCGCGTGCGCGAGCGTGCGTGTGTGTGTGTGTGTGTGTGTGTGTGTGGTGTGTATGAACACACCAACTGCATTAGCAGTCATTTTTCTCTCCCCCCATTGACCATCTATTTCTATGTGCAAAATTCCCCTGGCAGGATGAGGAGACAGTTTCTTAAGTGTCTGGAACCTGAATACTTCACTCACTAGCATATTAGACACATTAATCAATAGGTGTCAGTGGATTCTGGAACTGTTATTTGTAAAGTATTGTCTTAGCTTCATTGCTGATGGCAACAAAGGCATCTTCAGGCATCTTTGATATACTTCAGTAGCCAATAATTGCTGCCGTTTATTAACTGCCTACTAGGTACTTACATTATGACCTGACACACATTATCTCCGATCCTTTCAATAACTCTGTCACGTAGATGGTGGTCCCTGGATTTTGGACCTGAATCTAAATATTCTGGCTTCACATGACGTTGATTAACCATGTCAAAAAAGAATAGCATGTTGGCACTAAATTATTCTTTCTCTAGTAAAACATTACTTTATTACCAAAGCCGAGATAAAAATCTTAGCTGGTTTTAATGTAAAATTTAAATAACGTGTAAAAGTCAAAACAGGGTTAGATTTTATAAAAGACATTTTGGTACAAGTAGATAATCATTATCACTAGTATTTAGATATTATCAATTCCTGGGTCTCTTTCTAGACCATGTAGAGCTTCTAATATTTTCTTGGAATACACAATCCATCAAGTAATGTATTTATTTATTTAACACGTGCCTTTGTATTTCACTTCTAGACTTTCTATTTGGTGTGTGTGCATGGACCCTAATTTCCATTCGACATGGAAGAACTTTCTTAAAACATTTCTTATAGCACAAGTCTATTGGCAATAAATTCTCAGCTTTGTCTGCCTAAAATTCTTTATTTTACCTTTGTTTTTGAAACGTATTTTTACTGGACATAAAATTCTGTTTCTATGACCTGTACACTTTCACTGCAGAGTCAGTCTCTCTGTGCTCTTGCCCCTCTCCCAAGGTGGCCGGGGGCCAGGGAACTTCTATTGCTCGTTTCTCTGTGTGTGGCTTATTGTAGAGGTTTGGGGGTTTCTTTGGTGTCCTGGGGCCTGAGTCTTAGGGTAAGGCTTTCTGAGCGTTTCTGCCTTCCTCCAGGAGCAGACCTTTACTCTGGAGCAGTGCAGAATCCTGGGCACAGGCCAGGGGGCAGAGGGCCTTTGCTTTCCACCTCTCTTGCAGCAGCAATGGTTCTTTGCCTATGTCTGGAGGCACGAGAGTTCCCCACCTGTCCGTCAGGGACAAGGATGTTTTACTTCTATTCTTCTCCAGGAAGCAGCAGACTTTTGCCTGGTCCTAGAGGTCAGAGAGTTTTCTGCCTTCTCCCAGCAGCTTACGACTCTCACTTTTCAAGAGAAGTCTCTGAGGAAGAACGCAAGCCTTTCTGCTTGTCTCCCAGCAGCAGCAGGGCACCTCCTGCAGGTCTGTCATGGAGAGGGCCTCTCTCTCGTCTCCTGCTTTGCCTTTAACCTTTCTTGTAGACTCCCAGTGGAGGTCTGTAGAAAAGGGCTGGAGGGTGCGTGCAAGCTCCCCTGTCTCAGGCTCTAAGCTATTCCATGTTGACACACTAGCCAACACTTGGCTTTTAAGGATTTGTTCCATTTTTAGCTGATTTCTTATCTACTTTTATGGTGGCCACTTCTTTCCCTGGTGCCCTGCCAAAAGCTCATGGATGGGCTTATCACTCTTTGGATATTAATTTACTTAGTTGCCTTGTGACCTCATCTCTCTGATGGGCTGAAGACAAGTTATTATTTTATATATTACACAGCATTTTCTCATTGTTCAGATGGGAACATTCTTATGACTTTCTACTTCCTGAGTAGACAATTTTATAGTCTGCTATTTTTGCCTAGCAGAATACTGTGAAATCTTTCCAGTTTTAATGCTTGCTTAATATTTCATTGTGAGGATGTATCATACTTATTTCTAATGAACATGGAAGGATTTTCACCCCTCTTCAAAATCACTATAATGATGCTGTGATGGACAACTTTGTGCATAAGTCTTTGATCACAGCTATGCTTTCCTTTGGCTAAAGTAAGAATTGCTGAGTCAAATAATATGTAAGACTTAGCTTTTGGTACTAATTGTAATGAATTTGCAAATCCTTGACTGCTAGGGAGGCTAAACATATGTTCATATGTTTTTATCCATTTGCCTTTTAAAGGAGACATACAGTTATTGCCCCCACAACTCTTAATCTACCATTGGACCAGGACAAAGATACCATCTCTTCATCTCCCTCTTCCTTTTTTTTGTGCAGAGAAAGATCTGACAAAGTGAGATAAAGCCCATTTTCCTACCCAGAATCCTCCTTCCTCTTATGGAACAGGAAGGTAGAACAGTCACACACGAATCCGGTGTATAAACAGGCAAATTAAGCCATGGGGGGCACGTTACATTTTTGTTTTCCCTGCTGTCCCCGGTGCTCTGCGCTGGTGTAGATTACTCCATAGGTAATGCTGGTCATTTTCGTGCTGGTTTGCTTCACACAAGACTCTCCGGCTACTACTCTCGCTTCTGTCTAGATTTATCCAACTACTACTAAGCTAGAGCCATATAGGAGAAGTTGTTCAAACAAGAGGTGTCTGGAGCCACAAAAGCATATATTTAAAGTAAGAAATAGGTTGGTTGACTTGAAACAGATCCATTACTTACTATCCAGCCATGAAATGATTTGAGAGGTTAATGTCCTTTTGGCAGCTATTTTGTGAAAATTTTTATTTATTTATTTATTTTTAGAGAGGGGTGTGGGAGAAAGAGAGGAAGAGAAACATCAGTGTGTGGTTGCCTCTCACGTACCCCCAAACTGGGGACCTGGCCTGCAACCTGGGCATGTGCCCTGACTGGGACCGGAACCAGCGACCCTCGCTTCAGTCTGGCGCTCAGTCCACTGAGCCACACCAGCCAGGGCTGTTTTGTGAAATTTTCAAATGAGGCTGAGTTAATTTTTTAAAATGGAAAGGCAGTGATTCATACATATTTGTGAAATTCAAGTAGTTTCTCTCCCACTGCTGCAGACTGCTGATGGCAGAGTATTACGGAGACCCCTTGTCAGTTGGCAGCTGAAGTGAAAATGTTGTCTTAAGTGATGAATTTATTGGTAGCTGTTTCATTACACAAAGTGAATATTTAGATTAGTCATGTGCAGGCTGTCATGTCAGCACTACCAGAGAGCTTTTATCTGACATAATTTACTTGAATTTCTCAGTCCCCACCTCACCATGTTATATCCTATTGGATGTGTCGGGGAAGGATGAGGGGGAGAGACAGGAGGCTTTGTTATCGGCACAATGGACGCAGGAGTGCTGGAGAAAGTAAACCCTGGCTGAACTAACCTGGGGGGAATCCTCAGCCATCTCAGTTCTTTAGCGATAGAAAGGCTGTCCGGAGAGAGGATCCCTCAGCCACAAGGCCGCACTGCAAGACGCTCTGTGAATCGCATTAAGGGTGCATATTGAGAAGTAACCCTTCCTGAAGGGTGCTGTTGGGCTTTGTGTATGGACTCACTGGAATCACTCTACGAAGTGCTTCTTGATGCCCCATGCCCCTTCAATATCTTAGAGGTATTTTGAAGGTTAGAAGAGAAGCACAATAGTGGAACTGGATGGCATCATATGTATTATACAGCAGTCCCCTCCGTATCCGTGGTTTCGCATCCCATGGTTTGTTACCTGCACTACTGCAGGTAACTACTGCTAACACAGTGCTTATGTTCAAGTAACCCTTATTTTAGTGTTGTAATTGCTCTGTTTTATTATTAGATATTGCTATTGATCTCTTACTGTGCATAATTTATAAATCAAACTTTTTTTTAAAAAATTATTTATTTATTGAGAGGGGAAGGCAGGGAGAAAGAGAGGGAGATAAACATACATGCAAGAGACACATTGATTGGTTGCCTCTCACATACCCTCAGTTGGGGACCTGGCCTACAACCCAGGGATGTGCCTTGACTGGGAATTGAACCAGCAACCTTTCTTTTCACATGCCAGTACTTAAACCACTGAGCCACCCCAGCCAGGGCTATAAATCAACATTATGGGTATGTATGCATAGGAAAGAAAACATAGTATATATAGGGGGTTCTACTCTTGGTGGTTTCAAGCATCCACTGGAGGTCTTGGAACTTACCCCTGTGGATAAGGGGTGACTACTGTATATAGATACACATCGATGACCTTAGATAAAGTAACAGACATTCATTCAGAAATGAAGCAACTTTTTAAACTGTGTGTAGCACAGGCAGGATTATAATTTATGTTCGCATTGGATTATTCATTCATTCATTCATTCATTCAATTAATATAAGAAGGCAAAAATAGTCTTAGAATCAAAAGATCCCACTTCTGTCATTCTCTGAGGTTCCATTTTCATACCCATAAACTGGTGATAGCAGTGATAGTTACCTTACAAAATTTTGGGATGAAAAAATTGATTTATGTGAAAGTGTCCATCACAGAGGAGCTGGGCAATAAATATTTGTGCAATTAACCACACATACAGCACTACATGGAAGCTGTTCCATCTGTGAAGACCTTAGGTTCCAAAAGCCTGTTCATATGTCCATTTTTTTCATAACTCCAAAGTGACTAAGAGAGGTTTAGCAACCAGTATGCAGCTGCATCTCCACAAATAAACACGTAAGTGGGCCCTTCACAGCTTTAAAAGCCGGGGTACTCTTCCTTCCTTTGTCTTTAACACCTTCCTTCAAATGTGGGCCTCTTCTGTCTACAGTACCTTCATTTGCTACTTCTGTAGACATTTGATGTTTTGCCTATTTGGACAGTCTCTGAACCCGGCAACTTTGAACCAACGGAGCCACCCTTGCCTTACAGCAGACTGATCAACAGTTCTTTGCCATGCTAGGAGCGAGTTCCCGCAACTCCCGGCCTTCACCAGAATCAGTGAAGCTTAAGGCAAGGGACACTGTTGATGGCTACTACCATTTAGCCATAACCTCAAAAAGTTGCCTTTTTCATTACACTAATCTCGGCTCCTTCCTTTTTAATCATTAGCTGATCTTTGGACTTAAGAATCCTTCCTGCTACCCTGTGAGCACCCTGCAAAATTTGGCGTCCTCTGACCAGTTTGTTTTGAAAAATTATTTCTACTTTTGTTACTGTCAAAATTGTATCTTTTTTGAAGCACTTAAAGATACTCCCTACTTCTACTTTTCAAATTGCTGATGTTACCGATGTTCATCAAACAGCTTAGAACTGAGCACAAACCCAGCTAACATTCCCCCGCCTGAGGGACCCTGTGGCGGAATGACTGCCTGTGGCTGCTAGTGCCGCGTGCAGCTGGTGGGAAGGGCTGATGCCCTTTGTCCACCCTGCAAACTTTTTTAAATAAAATATTTGTAAGTAGAGACATTTCTGCACTAAGAGGTGTGGAAGAATGAAGGGAAGAAAAGAGATAGTTCTTGCTTTTATTAATTTTAGAATTTTATTGGAAAGAAAAGGCACATACTCACAAAATAGCCAGATACTTCCAAGTCCACATATGTAAGTAACACTGCAAAAGATAATTACATTAAGAACTGAGGGGGTTCACTAATAGAACCAGGTCCTTAAAGTCTGTGTGAAAGTGATGGTTTTTTTTTTAAGTGGCAGGGGGAGACCCTTTTTCCTGCTGCTGTCATTCTCCAGGAGCAGAGTGTGTCCTTTTGTTACTTTTTTTTTTAAATTGCTTTGAGAGAGAGCAACATCAATTTGTTGTTCCACTTACTGATGCATTCATTGGTTGATTCTTGTATGTACCGTGACTGGGGATCGAACCCACAGCCTTGGCATATTGAGATGACTGACTAACTGAGCTACCCTGCCAGGGACTGACTTTTACATCCTTCCGTAAATGCTTATTTTTGTCCAAATATAGATCTTGCATGCTCTTGTTTGGTTTATTCCTAGACATTCTATAATCTTTGTTGTTATTGTTAACAGGAATGCTAAATTTTTAATCTCAGTGAGAGGGACAGGGAGCGGATGCCCAGACCCATTACCTTACCTCCCTAGATGTCCCTCCCAGGTGAACCGCAGGATCTGTCAGGTTGCCCGGACTTCGTAGGATGTCACTGAGAGCCACACATAGAGAGGATGTCACTGAGGTTGTGGCCAAAGGCATGAAGGCAGGAAGCAGAGAGCTTCCAACCCAGAATCACCATGGAGATAGCTGACTTTAATCAGCTTTAGAAGTTAAAAATTCACACTCCTTCTTCCTTGCGTTTCTTAAAGAAATGCTTCTATGAATTTAGAAAATTTTAAAGAGTGAATAAATTGGGAGCATAGGTTCCCTTCCTGAGGAAAGGGCCTTATTGCAAAGAGTGTTCTGAGAGTCACATTCTTAGTCTAAAATACTGAAATTACAAAGGTTAAAAGGGATAAATTCCTAGTGAAAGAAAGACCAGTGAAGTCACTCTTAGCCGACTGGTTGAGGAAATCCTTGTTAGAAATCCGCTTTGAACTGTCTTCCTGTCCAAGTCACTTACTTCCCATAGTGCCTATTTTCATATAAAAACAGTAACAACTCTGTCACAAAGACACAAAGACTCTTAGTTCTGAGATAATGTGACTTGTTACAACATGCTCATTGACTCAAGTGAAGTGTGCTATCTTTCCTGATACTGGCTTTCTCTTATAAACCTACTCTTATCTTGTCTTTCATTTTAAAGTAGAGAAAAACAATTACTCAGATGTCCAAACTATCAAGAGATTTAGGAAAACCCAATATATATTTTACTTTTTTCAAGATAAACAAGCTTTCCAATTCTGCCCAGCTAAGAACCTAGATTTGGAGGATAAGGTAAACTTTCATTTACAATCAGAGCTAGTATTTGTTCTGGTGGACTGAGAGCGCAGTACATCACATGTGACGGTAATTACACTTCAGGCAAGGTTTTGGGATCTCCGAATTCCAGGTGGTGGTGAGGGGATTTCTGGATCTTCTTGAAGGCCAAGTGTTGCCAGAGAAAGAGTAGAAATTGGGAAAGACCTAATGCAGGTGCTCAAGCAGAGAGAGAATTTTAAAACTGTGATGGCTCAATTTAATATGAAAATATAATTCCTGTGTGTTCTTTGTGCCTTTGCTCATTGTTATGTGCACCAACTATAGGAAAAAAGAAGTGGGTAGAGAACTAAGGCTTACACCATTCAAATTTGGTATTGAAATTTTGGGTCCGAGTTGTCTTGGAAGAAGGATGATTAACATGAGGCGTGAGGTCTTTCTCTTTTAATTGTCATCAGCATCTAACATGTCCCACCTGCATTACTATGGCAAACTATGAGGTTACGCTGCATAGCATATAAATAGACAAAAATTTTACTAGGTGAGTCCCCTTAGGTCCTCTTTCAGAATCTTTTGATCTTGAAAATATGAAATTCTAATAAGCTGTTATCTTTCAAGCCAACATCTAACCGTTGAATAAGAAAATAGCTTCCAGTTCTTATTTTTATTATGCCTATAATACTTTCTTCATAGTGATTTCAGTGCTTTGGGCATCCACTATGCATCACACTTGTTCCCTGTGCATGTATCTCTCATATCTTTACATATGATGGAACCTGAGGCTCAGAGAAGTTGACTCGGTAACATTTCGTAAGTGGCAGAGCTGGAATTTAAGCAAACTCTGTCCTAATCCATGGCACCTGCCCTTTCTACTAAGCTGTGTTGTAATAATATTCATAAAGAATATTATCTGTTCTTCCTCATCATCCTCTTGCCTATTTACTTTGCTCATGATTTTTTAAAGACTTTATTTATTTTTAGAGAGAGGGGAAGGAAGAGAGAAAGAGAGGGAGATAAACATCAATGTGTGGTTGCTTCTCGCATGCCCGCTACTGGGGACCTGGCCTACAACCAAGGCATCTGCTCTGACTGGGAATCGAACCAGCGACCCTTTGGTTTACAGTCTGGCACTCAATCCACTGAGCCACACCAGCCAGGGCACTTTGCTTGTATGTTTTATATTTATTGCCGTTCTGAGTTATTCAGATTAAGAAAGTATGCTTACCCATGAGGCAGCCTTCTGTTTAACACCTTTTCATGACTTCCCTGGGGGAAAGTATAACTGTTATCTCCATGACCCCACATGCTTACCTTATTTCCTGGTACTTTCTGTCAGTACTTCACTCTCTAGTCATGCCCTTCCCCTCACGCTTTCTGGCCTAGTTCCTTGATACTCACAGTGTGGTTTTAAGACCAGCAGCATTGGTGTCACCCAGGGCTTCTTAGAAATGCCGGGCTCAAGCCTCACCCCAGACCCCAAGTGATTCACACACACGCAGTGGTTATTGGAGCAGCACTGACCGACAATGTTCTTGTCATGTTTTCCACCCACACGCCTCTTACTCACTCTTCAAAACTCACTTCCAGGAAGCTGAGGTCCACAGCCCAAGGGCTCTCTTGGTGGGAGTATATATACATAGTATAAATAGCATATAAACTTTTCCTTTTAGGGGGTCTGTGAGATCCTCCTTTTTCGAACTGCACATCTGTGTGAGGCAGATTTTCTTCATAGACTTCAACTAAAGCAATAATATCACAACGGACTGACTACAGAAGCAGATATGTCAATCCCGCTGCTTCCATTAAGTTAGATGGAGATTTGTAATTGTGTGAAATGATGCCATTCTTCACAAAACTTTTTTTAAAAAATAGTTATTTTTCACAAAAGAATGTTATTTATGTTAACATATAATAGGTTCATCGTTATTTTAATGAACCAATTAATTTAATATTTATTTTATAATATTAGCAAATGTTTTACATAATATACCTTATATGTGATGTTATTTATTAACATCCATTAACATTTAATATTTAATGAATTAATAAAACATTTCTCAGTTTTAATTTCCCCTACAATAAATATTGAGGCATATGTGATAATCCACATAAACAGAAACTCTTTGGCATTCTCAGTAATATTTGAAAACTGTTAAAGTGTCACCTTGGCTGGTGTGGCTCAGTGGGTTGGGTGGCATCCCAAAGACTTAAAGGTCACTGGTTCAATTCCCAGTCAGGGCTCATACCTGGGTTACAGGCCAGTTCCTCAACTGAGGGGAGTGTGAGAGGTGGCCAGTCAATGTTTCTCTTGCATATCGATATTTCTCTCCCTTTCTTCCTCCCTTCCCCTCTTTCTAAAAATAAATAAATAAAATCTTTTTTAAAAATAAATAAAATCCATTGTGAGCTAAGTGCTTCTCCTCAGGAGATCTGTGGAGTCATGGGCATGTCTTGCCTTTATGTTTATCGTGCTGTATTAAAATCATTCACCTGTATGTCTTCCTCACTAGACTGTAAGCTCCTCAAGGACTATGACTACATCCTATTCGTTTTTCTATTTATCAAGAATAATGAAACTAGCACGTTCCAAAATACTTTTGGAACTGAGGAGGAGTATGTTTATAATCCAGTCTGTTGAGAGCATTAGACAACCTGCAGCTGAGACCAGCCTTAGGGGCGATGGTTTGTGTATGATGCTCCAACCCCCAGTTGCTGAAGTAGGCAGCACGCAGACACCATCAGCACCAGCGGAGGTCCACTCCCTCAAAGAATGTTGCAGCATTCCGGAGTCCTACCTCCTGGGGTGAGATGGGCAAGTTCTGTGAGCCCCCGCCCATTCCTGCACAGCCTTCTCACATCATCAGTAATCTTCTTTAGTCCTCATGGTTCCTCTGACCCTCAACAGTGTGGTGAGAGGACTGCAAAAGCACACATGGCACAACAAGAGACCCACTTGGCCATGTCTGCTGGGAACTGGCCTTGGCTAGCTCCCGTGCGAAAGGAGAAGGAAGGTGATGTGTCTTCCATACAAAAGAATCCTGCATCAAAACCAATTCTACCACAATTCGTAGTTAGGGACAAAAACAGCCATGCAACACACCCGTAAACTTGATGAAGCCCTTCCTCCTACTCCTGTGGACACCGCAACCAGCCCCTTGCATGGAAAGCACACTGCAGGAGTCTCAGCTTCTTGTCAGAATCCAGTGGCAGAATCCTACCACGGGTGGGGCATGGGAGAGAGCAAAGCCTTAGGTGATGTCACTCTGAGGCATGTATGCTGCTGAGAGTTACCTGGATAGCATTTCTAGCCAGCCCATGTATTTCAGATTCTTATTTTACCTGGGAAAATTCATTTCTCTTATTCTAAGTACAAACTCTTTAGTGCTGATTAGAGATAAAAATAACTCAAGCCTATAAGAGACCTCTGGTCTATAAATTATTAGAGCTTGTTAAATGCTAACTAAGCATGCCTGAAGTATGGATTCCTGATTTGGGTACTTGCAATGTTAATGAACTGCCCCTAGGGTGAAGAATAAAACTAACACACACACACACACACACACACACACACACACACACACACACACTCTCTCTCTCTCGACATCACACTATTTATGCTGAAGCATCTTTAAGTAATTATCGACTGTAGAACAATATCATTAAGTTAAAATACACACAGTGTAGTGAAAACTAAATACAGTATTTTCTCACCTACCTGAAACTCAGCTATTCCCCACTAATCTCTTTTCACTGGAATGAAACCAAGAATCTGTAAATAAAAAGAACCATGGTAATAGTGCCAGATTTACATTATTTCATGGAATCCTCCAAACTCCAAAGTACATGTTCCACCTCCACAAAAAGAGATTTTTGAATAAATGTCACAATCCTAATAAGTTTGAATTTTCAATCTCAGCATAGGAGACCCCTGTCAGCTCTCACTCAGGGCCTGTGTGTTCTTCATTTTAGCACAAACTAAACAAGCTCAGCTCTCCGGTTTTCAATTCCTTCAGCAGATTAAGAGAAACAAGGTAGAAGGGGATGGAGAAGCTACTGCAGGTGGGAACACTGACAAGTAGAAGTGACAGCTTGTCAGCACACCTGAAAATACGGGAGGATTTAAGTCAGTAAGATTTAATAAGTAAATATGAGCGTGATCATTTTGCAGTATATACAGGTGTCAAATTATAATGTTGTGCACCTGAAACTTATGTAATGGTATATTCCAATTTTACCTCAATTTTTTAAAAAGTAAATTCAGTCAAGATCAAGAGCTCTTCACACCTCAGCACACACTGTGGGCAAAACAGAGAGCTCCCAGTAATGTTTCTAAACTGACTCTCATAGTTTCAGACACCTACCAAGTCCCACTGAAGGCTGTCTGGACCTCCTTTGTCCTAGGAATTTTGGCCACTTGTTGTGCGTATTTCTCTGTGCACTCCAACTGACTTTGGGTAGGTTTACTTTGACAGCACCTTCCTCACACCTACACTGTGTGTGTCTCCTGCTTGGGGCGTCTCTGTTGCTGCTGAAGCCTGTGACACCTCTCAACACCCATGTTCACAATCCAAAGTGTGGGGTTGGCCCCACACTCAGGGGAAAGCAGGCAGCCACATCTTCCTCCATTCTCCTCCCAGAAGGAATGCTCTGACGCTCACTGTTCATATGGCCTCTTGAATGATGGTCCCACCAGGATGATATATCAGGCAGTGGCCAGCTCAGTAACACTCTCTCCTGTTGGCCCTCACACCTCCCCTGCCTCCCATACTCTGTTTCCCTAGAATTAGCTTCCTTCATAAAATAGTAGCATATAAGCTTTCTCCTTAAGCACCCCCTGCCTGTTGAGAAACTCAGGCAAAGACACCCATCACCATCAAGGTGGGTCAAGTTTTGTTCCATGAACTCTAATTAAGAAGACAGAGGATCGAAGACAGCGGAGGAGTAAGTGCAGGCTACACTAACCTCTTCAAAGGACCAAGCTGGAATTGCAACTAAATTATAGAGTAATCATCCTGAATAACCAGCTGAACACCAGCTGAAGAAAAGCCTTATAATCATGGACAGACAGAAGAAACCACTTCACTACAATGAGACTGATAGAGAGTGCAAAGGAAGCATGAGAGGGTTAGCTGGGCTCCCATGGGCAGCAGCTAAAGTTCCAGAGGGATATTTCAGTAGCCAAGGGATTCCCCCTGAGAAGTGTGGGGTCTAAACCCCCAGCTTGGCTCCCAAGTCTACAGCACTAGAGCTAGAAAGGAACCCAGATAACATCCAGCTGTGAAAAGGGTTTCTGTCTGCTGAGGAGAGATGGCTAGAGACACAGAGAGTCTTAAAGGGTCAACACACAAAACCTCATTTGTAGCCACTTAACCCACGGCTACTGCAGAGTGACAGCAGAGTGAACAAGAGCTACTGATTACAGCTTGAGCCTATGTCACTGATCAGTTTCACAAGTAAGGCAGAAAATACAAAGAAGAAACCAAATGTGAAGACAAAGAAACAGACCCCAAATGAAAGAACAAGAGAGCTCTCCAAAAGAAGTAGATGAAATGGAGGCAAGCAACTTATATAGAGAGTTTAGAGTAATGATTATAAGGATACCCAACAGCATGAAAAAAGACATAGAAACCATAAAAAAGGACCAGTTAGAAATGAAGAATGCAATATCTGAAATAAATAATACACTGGGAGGAATAAACAGTAGGTTAAATGAAGCAGAGGATTGAATCAGTGAAGACAAGGGACAAGGTAAAAAAAAAAAAATCAAGCAGAGCAGCAAAAATAAAAAATAATTTTTAAGTATGGGGAGAGCTTAAAAACATCTGGACAACATAAGGCATAACAACATCTGCATCATGGGAATACCAGAAAGAGAAGACAGTGAGCAAGGGATCGAGAACCTATTTGAAGAAATAATGACTGAAAACTTCCCTAATCTGGTGAAGGAAAAAGACACACAAGTCCAGGAAGTTCTGTGAGTCCCAGACAAGTTGGACCCAAAGAGGCCTACACCAAGACACATTGTAATTAAAATGACAAGGCTTAAAGATAAGGAGAGAATCCTAACAGCAGCAAGAGAAAAGCAGGTAGTTACCTACCAAAGTGCACCAATTAGACCATCATCTGATTACTCATCAGAAACATTTCAGGCCAGAGGAGAGTGGCATGAAATATTCAAGGTGATGAAAAGCAAGGACCTACAACCAAGGCTACTTTATCCAGCAAGGCTATCATTTAAAATCAAAGGGGAAATAAAGAGCTTTCCAGACAAGAAAAAGCTAAAGGAGTTTGTTAACACCAAACCAGTACTGCAACAAACGTTAAAGGGCTTGGAAGGAGGAGAAGAAGAAGGAAAAAGAAGAAAGAAGGAGGAGGGGGGAGGTGGAGGAGAAAAGGAAAATAGCCTAACGATAAAATGGCCCTAAATATGTATCAATAATCACCTTAAATGTAAATGGCTCAAATGCTCCAACCAAAAGACATAGGGCAGCTGAATGGTTAAGAAAACAAGACTCATATATATGCTGCCTCCAAAAGACCCACCTCAGATCAAAAGATACACACAGACTAAAATTAAAGAGATGGAAAAAGGATATTATGCAAATGGAAAGGAAAGAAAAGCTGGGGTAGCAATACTTATATTTGGCAACATGGACTTTAAACCCAAGGTTATAGTAAGAGACAAAGAAGGACACTATATAATGATAAGGGGAACAATCCAACAAGAGGATATAACCCTAGTCAACATTTATGCACCCAACATAGGTGCACCTATGTAAAGCACATCTTGATGAACATAAAGGGAGAGATTGACAGAAATATAATCATAGCTGGGAATTTTAACATCCCATGGACTTCAATGGATAGACCTTCCAGACACTAAATCAGTAAGGAGACAGTGGTCTTAAATAACACACTAGATCAAATAGATTTAGTTAATATCTTCAGAGCATTTCATCCCAAAGCAGAAGAAAATACATACTTTTCAAGTGCACATGCAACGTTTTCTAGGATAGACCGCATGCTAGGGCACAGAACAAGGCTCAATCAATTTAAGAAGATTGAAATCACATCAAGCATCTTCCGTGACCACAATGCTATGAAACTAGAAATCAATCACAAGAAGAACACTGAAAAACATGTGAAGACATGGAAGCTAAGTAAAATGTTATTAAACAATGAATGGATCAACAATGAGATCTAGAAAGAAATCAAAAGATACCTTGAAACAAATGAAAATGAGGACACAAAAATATTATGAACAACTATATATAATTATGTGCAACAAACTGGACAACCGGGACAAAAAGGATGAACTCCTAGAAACATACAATCTTCCAAAACTAAATTGGGAAGAATCAGAGAATCTGAATAGATAGGTTACACCTAATGAAATTGAAGCAGTAATCAAAAAACTCCCAAAAAACAAAAGCTCTGAACCAGATGGCGTCACACGTGAATTTTACCAAACATTCTGAGAGGAACTAACACCTCTCCTTCTCAAACTATTTCATAAAATTCAAGAGGAGGGAAGGCTCCCAAACTCATTTTATGAGGCCAGCATATCCTAATCCCAAGACCAGATAAAGACACTACAAAGAAAGAAAATTATAGCCCAATATCACTAATGAACATAGACACTAAAATCCTTAACAAAATATTGGCACACTGAATACAACAATACATCAAAAAAGATCATACACCATGATCAAGTGGGATTTATTCCAGGAATGCAAGGTTGGTACAACATTCACCAATCAGTAAATATGACACACCACATTAACAAAATAAAAGATTAAAACCACACGATCATATCAATAAATGCAGAAAAAGCATTTGATAAAATCCAGCATACATTTACGATAAAAACTGTCAGCAAAGTGGGAAGAGAGAGAGCATACCTAAACATAATAAAGGCCGTATATGACAAACCCACTGCCAGCACCATACTCAACAGGCTAAAACTAAAAGCATTCCCCTTAAGAAGGGGAAGAGACAGGGATGTCCGCTTTCACCTCCCTTATTCAACATAGTACTGGAAGTCCTAGCCACAGCAGTCAGACAAGAAGAACAAATAAAAGGCATCCAAGTTGGAAAGGAAGAAGTAAAACTGTCTTTATTTGCAGATGACATGATACTGTACATAGAGAACCCCAAAGTTTTCACCAACAAACTATTAGAACTAATTTCTGAGTACAGGTCTTTTACATCCTTGGTTAGATTTATTCCTAGGTATTTTATTCTTTTTGTAGCAACTGTGAATGGGATTGTGTTCTTAATTTCCCTTCCTAGTAATTCATTATTAGCATAAAAATGCAACTGATTTCTGGATATTAATTTTGTATCCTGTTAATTTGCTGAATTCATTTATCTACTAAGACACTGAAGAAAAAATTGAAGAAAATACAAATAAGCAGCAGTGTATATTGTGTTCGTGGATACAAAGACTTAACATCATTAAAATGTCCATACTACCCAAAGCAATGTATACGTTCAGTTCAATTCTTATCAAGATTCCAATGATGTATTTCACAGAACTAGAACAAATATTTCAAAATTTTATATGGAGCCACAAAAGGCCCTGCATAGCAAACAGTGATCCTGAGAAAAGAACGAAGTTGGAGGAATCACGCTGCCTAATAGGAAACTATACTATAAGGCCATAGTAATCAAAACAGCATGATACTGGCATAAAAACAGATACTTAGATCGCTAGAACAGAACAGAGAGTACAGAAATAAACCCACACCTTTATAGTCCATTGATATTTGACAGAGAAAACAAGCACATACAATGGCTAAAGACAGTCTCTTCCAGCAGTCCCCAACCTTTTTGGCACCAGGACAAGTTTCGTGGAAGTCAGTTTTCCCATGGACCGGGGTGGGAGGGCATGGCTTTATAGCCTGCCACAAGACGCAGCTTAATTGTCACTTGCCGCTCACTGATGGGGTTTCGATATAAGTCTGCAAGCAATTGATTTATAATGGTCCCTGTGCAGTCAAACCTCTGCTAATGATAATCTGTATCTGCGGCTGCTCCCCAGTGCTAGTGTCACCACCTCAGCTCCACCTCAGATCACCAGGCATCAGATTCTCGTAAAGAGCACACAGCCTAGATCCTTCACATGCGCACTTCGCAGTAGGGTTCGCGCTCCTGCGACAGTCTAAGGAGGCCGCTGATTTGACAAGAGCTGGAGCTCAGGCAGTACTGTGAGCCAGGGGGAGTGGCTGTAAATACAGATGAAGCTTTCCTTGCCCACGGCTCCCTCCTGCTGTGCAGCCCTGTCCCTAACAGGCCATCAACTGCACTGGTCTGTGGCCCGGGGTTTGGGGATCCCTGATCTATTCGATAAATGGTGTTGGGAAAATTGGACAGATACATGCAATAGAATGAAACTAGACCACCTTCTTACACTACACACAAGAATAAATTCAAAATAGATCAAAGACTTAAATGTTAGACCCAAAACCATAAAAATCATAGAAGAAAACATAGGCAGCAAAATCTCAGACATTGCTCATAGCAATATTTTATCAGATATATCACCCCAGGCAAGGGAAGCAAAAGAAAAAACAAACAAATGGGACCACATCAAACTAAAAAGTTTTTGCATAGCAAAGGAAACCATCAACAAAATAAAAAGACAGCTCCCAGAATGGGAGAACATAGTCACCATACACCTGATAAGGGGATAATATCCAAAATTTATAAAGAACTTACAAAACTCAACACCAAAAAAGCAAACAACCCAACTGAAAAATGAGGCAAAGAACCTGAATAGACACTTCTCCAAAGAGGACATACAGATGGCCAATGGACATGTGAAAACATGCTCGATGTCACTAATCACCAGAGAGATGCAAATTAAAACCACAATGAGATACCATCTCACACCTGTCAGAATGGCTATCATCAGTAAATCAACAAACACGTGCTGGCGAGGATAAGGAGAAAGAGGAACCCTTCTGCACTGTTGGTGGGAAGGCAGATTGGCGCAACCACTGTGGAGAGCAGTATGGAGGTACCTCAAAATATTAAAAACGGATCTGACTTTTGACCCAGGGATCCCACTTCTGGCAATATAGCCGAAGGAACCCCAAACACTCATTTGAAAGAACATAAGCACCCCTGTGTTCATTGCAGCATTATTTACAATCAACAAGATATGGAAGCAGTCCAAATGTCCATCAGTAGATGAGTGGATAAAACAACTGTGGGACATTTGCATAACAGAACTACTTGGGCATAAAAAAAGACTACCCTTTGCAACAGTATGGGTGGATGGGGAGAACATTATACTAAGTGAAACAAGCCAGTCAGAGAAAGACAAAGGATTTCACTCATATGTGGAATCTAATGAACAAACCAAACTAGCAGACTAGGGACAGACTCGTAGATGGAGAGCAGGACGACAGGTAGGGGGAGGGAGATGAGGGCATGGAAGGACTGAATAAAAAGCACAAAGGACTCATGGACATGGACAACAGTGTGGTGATTGCTGGGGGAAGGGGGTATAAGGGCACCTTATATCATTACCTAAATAGTAATGGAAAAAATACAATAAAGATTACATTTTTAAAAAGGCGGAAACATGAGTAATGATTTCCACAAACAATTTTTTTTAAACTTGGGGTCACTGAACATGCATATCCTCAGCTAGCAGGAAAACTCAGCTATCAAAACCCTTGTCTTCTTGAGTGTTTACAGCACAGTTGTACTGAAAGAATGCTGAATAATGCAATACCCACAGTTGAGAGATTTATCAGGTTACGCATTTTGGAGGAAGTCAATTTTGAGCTGAGCTTGGAGGCCCGGGGAGCTTTGGAAGGGTGATGCAGCTTGAACTGAGGAATGGAACCCCTGCGCTAGAAAGCATGTGTTGTGCACAAGGGCCGTGTCTTTTACATACACAATGAAGAAACTCTGTTCTCTCAGCCTGTCCATTTCTGCCTTCAACAAGAGAAATGGTCGGCTGAGCTAATAAATTCAACTAGAACAGTTGTATTGATCAAGAAGGTTGTTTAAATAACTCCACTGGCCCCTTCTCCTTCACAGAGACGGGCTGCTGGGAGTAGCCTGTCATTGATAAGAGCTTTGAAATTAAACTTGCTCTCTTGGATGGGTTGTGTTCTGTCAGTTGGTAAATCTCCTTTCAACACAAGACCCACATATATGTAAGCTAGAATGATCATGGGTATATGTGAGTATGCATACACACACAGACACACACACACACACACTCACACACACACACAGAGCAATCTAGTGTCAGTGTAATTCCTTTAAAAATTTTACCGCCCCAGAAATAGGGTGGACAATCTTAGTTTTAAAAGAACCACTCTTTAAATTGAATTTAATTTTCATACTTCAATTTTAAGCCAGATCCTGAAGTAAACAGAGAAAATCAAAGTTAAACAACAACCACATCAAAGAAAAATGAAGTTGCCTTTCAGATGTACTGGGCTTTCACTCTTTTGGGAATTGAATAGCTCTGAGAACCTGATGGTAGCTATGGACTTTGTACCCCAGAAAAATGGGAACACACAAAAGAGTTTGCATACAATTCAGGGGTCTCAAATTAAGAAAAATGTTATATTTTCTTCTGCAATGTTAAGTCTATCCCAGACAGCAAGGATGACAGTGGAATGCAGTTTTAAAAGTGAGAGAAAGTAGAAATGCAGCCACTTTGTTCTAAAAATTATTTTGTAAATGGTTTTAATTGTTCACTTTTGTCATGGCTATTCTACTTACCATCAGGAGTTAGTCTGGTGTTCCCATAACTTATTCAGAACAATTAATAACTAATTAGGAAGTGAGGGAGGGTAGTGGGAGGGAGGGAGGACAGAGAATCTTAGAGTCCTAGGATGACATCAGTCTAATCAACTTTAATTTCCGTTGAGAGAACTAGAGAAGCTCTTAGCAGCGAACAGTTACAAGGGTACTGACCTAACTGCTTTTGCCAAAGGCAGACGGAGCCTCACCTTCAGCTCCTTCTGCTGCACAGCAACAGTTAAACTGCTTACTGGGCACCTACTGTGCTGACCTGCATTTTGTGTGCAAGAAACAGTGAGTGATGTGAATTGGATCAAGACAAATCCTGCCCTCAGAGAACTTGCCATTCATTTACTCTGATGGAATCAAAGCTCTGAAAAAGTAAAAAGGCCTTTTAACCTTTCTTACCAGGTCTTAGCCATCAGCATGCTGGGGTATTTTCTATAAGCACTTCATTGTTAGTGAGGTAGAAATGTTACCAATTGTGGACCCACATTTTGGGGGCAGGGCTCAGATGCTGTTAGCAAAACAATGCGCCCCCCCTTCCCCAGGGTCCCTCTGTTCTAGGTTCTTTGCCCACTGCTCTTAAAAATTATGGCTCTCAATGGCACAGTTTGGTGAGAAGGAAAGGAATTATTTATTCTAAAGTGAGACAGGTTTTGAGTAATGGCTAAGTGTCACCGCTAAATCTCAAAATCCCTTTAAAACACCAACACACACAGCCCTGCCTTTCCCCCCCTTTGCCCGGGCAGGCCAGTCAGGGGGACCGTCCTTCAGGAGGAAAAGGACAGAAGTCCGGAGCTCACCTAGGCAGGCCTCTCGCGCTTCCCAGCACCATCAGCTGTGTGGCAGCGGACTCCAGCTCTTAATCCACAACCACGCGGCACCTTGCTATGGCCTTTCCTTCCCGCACGGCCTTCGCACTGTTCCCCGGTGGTGTGGGGAGAGCCATCTCCCAGCTCAGACACGCGGCTGTAACGGGGAGAGCTTCTTCCCAGTCCACTCCTGTGTTTAAGTTAAGCAGGCCTTCCTGGCTAGGCTTGTCGATATGCAAAATGACTGTCTTCGCGTATGAGGAATGAAGCTGTCTTGCTGTTACTGACACGTAAAATGACTCTCAATGGCCTTGCTCCGCGGCAGGCCTGAAGCTGGCCTGTCATTGACATGCAAAGTAACTCTGGGAGGCCCTGCTCCAGCCTCCCTTCCCCCATGGGGGCCGCCATGGGGTGGGGGAGGGAGAATATCTTCTAATTTTCTTGGACGCCCCACATTCTGGACACAGTTACAAATCCCCCTTGGTGGGGGGGCCCTGTTACAGTACCAGAGGGGACAGAGGAAGGGGGAGGGAATGTTCCATGAATTTACAAATTGCCAGGATGTATCATCTGTCCTCTAAATAAATGTTTATAGTTAGCATCCAGGTGATTCCTCCTAGTCCCCTCCAAGACACAAAAAAATGTAGGGAAAATGAATTCCTGGCTAGGCTTTATATGAAATCGCAAAAGCAAACATGTTCAATCAAGATGCCGGTGACAGCTCATTGCTCATCATTATGATACACTTGTGAGGCTGTAATTACTCTGTCGCCTGTTGTGGTGTTTGCTCCTCGTCACGCCTCCTCAGGCTGGCCCCCCGCAGCCCCTCCCTTCGTGCTCTGGGGGCCTGGCTCTCAACGTCTCCCACCCTCCCGCCTCGGACCGCTGTGCTCAGTGTTAGTCAAGCAACAGAAAGTGCTTAGAGACGGCACAGCAATTTCTTTTTCATCTAAAGAAAAATAAGAGTTTTAAGATGCTTATCACACTCAGATTTTTAAAATAATATCTATATTTTTATGAAATACAGATATTATTTTTAAATATATATATATATATGAAATCCCAAATCCTTTCTTCTCCATAGAACAACTTTTTGGTCTCAAGGCTATTTTTAATGTTTCATTTCTCTTTTTCATCCAAAACTTTTTCATCATCCCCAACAAAAACTCTGTATCCGTTAAACGATAACTTCCCTTTCCCCTTCCCTCTAGCTCCTAACAAACCCTGTTCTACTTTCTGTCTTTTTGAATTTTGCCTATTATAGGTAACTCGTGTCAGTGGAATCATAACAATATTTGTCCTTCTGTGTCTGGTTTATTTCACTAAGCATGTTTCCAAGGTCCATCTATGTTGTGCATACATCAAAATTCCATTCCTTTTTGTGGCTGAATAACATGCCGACGGATGTACGTAGAACACTTGGTTTATCCATTCATCCGTTGGTGGCCACTTGGGCTGCTTTTACCTTTTGGCTCTCACAAATAATGCTACTGTGAACATCGGTATACAAACATCTGTTCAAGCCCCTGCTTCCCATTCTTTTGAATACATCCCTAGAGGTGGAATTTCTGTGTCTTAAGTACTGTGGTGTTTAACCTTTTGAGAAACTGCCAAACTTTTCTGGAGCACCTGTACCATTTCATGTTCCCACCAACGATGCACAAGGGTTCCAATTTCTCTACATCTTCAGCAAAATTTATTTCCCTTTTTGAAAATTGTAGTCATCCTTTCCCTCATATCTTTTTGGCCACTAATGACCAATTCCTACAGGAATTATTGGTGAAGTGAATGAGATCCCCGTGATCGTCTCAGACCAGTCAGGGCCAGTGCTCTGTGTAGTAGCGTCCATTTCCCTGGAGGGCATGGCTGCAGGGAGGACAGATAGATACCTGAACAAAGTCAGTGCATTCCAGCAAGGAAGAAGGGATGGGGATGTATTATAGGGAAACTACTATCAATGTTTGCAATGGAGAAGCATTAAAAATACTAGTGCCCAGACCAGAAGTTCTGATTCAATTGGATTCAGTTGGTCTGCGGTGAGTTCCTGTCATCAGTCATTTTTAAATGTTTGCCCAGTCGATTCTAATGTGCAGGCAGGGTTGAGATCACTTATCTAGCAGGTAAGATGGCCCCTGAAGCCAGTTAGGATGAATACTGAGCATTGAGAAGTACAACAAGCTACAGGAACAGCGTGCCAGGCACCTTGGCTGGTCCAAGGAGACCCAAGAAGTCCTCCAAGAATAGGTGATGTTTACTGATATTTGAGAATGGCAGGTCAGTTGGGCTAGGGAAGAGTGTCACAGAAGCACGAGACCCCGGATTCAGGGTCTTGGTATTTGTGGTTTCCTTTGCCTGGAATCCTCTGTGCCATTTAGCCATGTGACTAACTTCTCACTTCCTTCAAGCCTTTAATCAAAAGCTATTGTGTCAGTAAGGCCTTTCTTAGACACCCTACCATTACTTCATAGTCTCCTTCTCTGCTTTATTTTGTCCTAGTATTTATCATTAACATGCTGCATCTATTGTTCATTTTATTAGCTGTCTTCCCTACAAGAAAATATGTATAAAAACAACTTCCCTACCAGAATACCCCTGCTCCCTAAGGGCAGGGATTTTGTCTGTTTTATTTATTTTATTTTTTCAGTGCTAGGACAGTACCTGGCATGTAGTAGGCACTCAATAAATTTGTTCGTGCCTGCCTTTTACAATGGACAAATCTGAGGCTCAGTGTGATTAAATAATTTACTTAATATCACACAGCTAGAGAGTGGCAGAGTTGGGCAGTTAAATACAAGGTGGGGCAAAAGTAGGTTTACAGTAGTGAGTATGTAAGACAGAGTTTATTCTTTATTTTTTATGATTTTATTTATTTTTAGAGAGAGGGGAAGGGAGCGAGAAAGAGAGGGAGAGAAACATCAGTGTGTCGTTGCCGCTCACGCGCCCCCTACTGGGAACCTGGCCCGCAACCCAGGCATGTGCTCTGACTGGGAATCGAACCAGTGACCCTTTGGTTCGCAAGTCAGCACTCAATCCACTGAGCCACACCAGCCAAGGCTATCCTTATATTCTTATTTATTAATTACTGTATTATATTCCATACAAACAACTGTAAACCTATTTTTGCCCTACCCTATATTCTCTGATTTTTTTTTACAACACAAAAAAGCCATTTAACAGAAAGACAGAGCAATGGCCCCTCTCCAACCTCCCTCTCTACCACCAGTTGAAGAAAAGAAATCTTTTAAATGAGGAAAGATTAGGCATTGGAGGCTTTGTGGCGTCGCTCCGTGGACCCTAGACTAGGGCATTCAGATGTGAGTGTGTTTAAGCACGGAAGGTGGGAAGCCTTCTCAGCACTTGTTTCAAGGCAAGAAGGTCAGTGACTATAATTAACTGCAGAGCAGCTGCTGGAGGAGATGGCAGACAGGAGGAGGGAAGGGGGACTCAGCTACATGGGAAGATAAGCTGAGTGAGTCTGAAATAGCAGGGGAGAATTTTTACTGTTATCAGCATCTAGATCTACCTCACTGACAATCCCAGGCAAACTCGCCTAAAAATTCCTCCCTCTTTCATCCATTACAGTGAACACACAAGGAGGAATCCTAGCAGAATACAGGAAGAGCAATCAGAGGACAACCGTATAATTGGACCTGCTAAAGCTTTGTTAGAATGAGGGCAGTGCTTTTTAAAGAGCGTGTTTTTTCTGAGGAAGAGGAACTTTGGCGGGACAGTGGTTGTGCCAGGAGGTGAAAGCCAGGCCTTTTTCTCCTCCCACTTGGGAAGCCATATTTCTGGCGCTGCCCCTTCACAGGGACCCAGCCCCCTGGGGGAGTGGAGTTTCTGGAAGCAGAGCCCAGGCGGGCAGATGGCTCTCATAAGTAGTTCAGAGGGAGGAGGCAGGGCCAGGGCATGCGTGGAAGCTGAGTCCTGTGGGCAAGGCCAACCAGGAAGGGGGATTCCAGAGGGCCAGGCAGAGCAAGGCCCCGCACCTCTCCAGGGGTCCCCTGGCATACTTAGCCTGGTTCCCGGCACAGAGCAAGTCCTCAATAAATTTTCCTTTCCCTTCTTTTCAGGAACAAAATGAGGGCCAAGACAATGGTTCAGAACAGGGCTAGGAGAGGCTCTTTCAAAGGCCCTGGGTTGTGACCCAGAGAGGAGAGGAAGGGGCAGAGACACTTAAGTTGCAAAATGCCTTCTGTTGGCAATGTCCAGCTGCTTGCCTTCCTCCTGCGAGGTACAGAGAAGGAGCGGCAGCAGCAGCCTTGGGCCCTGGGCACGTCTTCCACTCTCCCTTCAGAGCACCATTCCCCTTCAGGTGCGCAGCACTGCTCCGAGGGCCCTCGGTGAGTGCCTGCGTGCTTCACCCAGGTCCCCTCTGTAGCCGATGCTCTCAAACCCCACTCCCCACCTGCTTGCTGTCTTTGCTGGGCATGGCTCTCGCCCACATGGAATTCTGGGAATGACCTTCGCCCACGTGGAATTCAGAGAATGGCTTTTGCCCACATGGAACTACTTTGCCCAAGGGTTCACCCCGTCCTGGGGCACCCCGAGACCAATGGCTGCATGATGCAGACCTTTCAGTTTGAAACAACTCTAAAGGGTCATCCAGCCCCAGAGTTCCCCACTAGATCTGCTGAAACTGACTGTGGGCAAGCGTCTCCCTCAGTCCAGTCCTGCCTTCCACCCTTCCTCACGGGTATCCCTCGAGAGCGCTGCCCAAAAGCCTTCTGCCCGTGACTGGGGAGCCCTCTCTAAGACTACCCATCCCTTCTTTGTCTGTTGCCTTTGCCTCTCCAACCACAACCACTCATCTGACCTCCCAGGAACCCTCTTTGCACTAAAATGTAGCCATCTTACAGCCCCGTGACTGGAAAACGGGTGCTCATGGGTTATCATTATGGGAACCAATACTTATGTGCAGCAAGCAGTTTGCAAAGCAGGCGTGCATACATGATTTCACTTGCAAAGCAGAGTAGCATGATGGTCTCCAGTGATTCTGACTGGATTTGAATCTCGGTCCTACTACTTACTAGTCTTGTGACCTTGGGCCAGCTGCATAACCTTCCTGTTGCTCAGCTTCCCCATCGGTAGAATGGCGTACTGATGGTCCATTTTTCCTAGAGTTTTTGTTAGAGTAAAATGAGTCAGTGCCCATAAAGGCCTCAGAATAGTGGCGACACAGTAAGCACATAGTATATGGCAGTTATCAGGATCTGATCTTCATAAGAACCCTACGAGACATTATGATTACTACTGGGTTGGACATCTCTTGTGTCCCACCCTTTCCCTTAGCCCACCCTTTCACTCTGCCCTGCTGTGACCACCTGCCCGCACAGGTGTCCTCCAACAGCACCTTGCACCGCTGTACTGCTTATTCCTCCCCCTTCCTGTGGTGGTGGTGGTGGTTCTTCTTCTTCTTCCTCTGTCTCCTTCTCCTCATCCTCCTCCTGCTCTCCTTTCTCCTCTTCCTCCTTCCTCTTCTTATTCGGAATGGCTTAAAATGTTATTTTGAAAAAGTGGAATGGAAAATTTGTATGAACAAGAATCTGCATATTTTGTTCTTATTTATTCTCCACGTGCGTCTACTGTGATAAATTTTAGCCAATAGATGCTTTTTTTAATGACCAGAAACTCAAACCAGAAGCTTTACAAAAGCCTCTCCTTTTGTTTCCGGATCTTTTCTTTCTCTTGGTCTTGGGGAAAGAGCTTCCAACTTGTTAACAACTCTGGTAAAGTTTAGCTGTTAGTGTAAAATCCAGTAGGTGGGAGACTTATCCTCCATTGGAGCACAGCTGCCCTTCCTGGGGAGCACCGAGAGCCGGCACCCTGATGAGGCTGCGGTGATCCCCTGTGTGGAAGCCCTTTCTGCCTGAGAGCAGATCTCTGGATCTCCTTACGCACTGCTGTCTAATTATTGTGTATCACATAACCGTCATTCATTCCCTAATGGAGAAGACGGCAATTGCATCTGCTTCAGACACTTGGAAAGAGAGTGTTAGAGGAGAAAGAAAAAAAGAGCTCGTTTGGGGAACGTGTGGATTGGCAGTTTACAGCAGGTCACCACGTGTGTTCCCACAATCTCGCAGCTCCTGACTGCTTCTACATACCGTTTATTTCTTACTTCCCTCCCCAGCTTCCTTGCCACCTTCATCTGAGCTGCCTGCGGAACACGCTCAGCCATTCTGACTGAGGCAAACGTGAAAGTGTGAGGAAGCTAATATCCCTCTGTGTGACATCCCTGTGGTCCCTTCTTTTATGCCTTGAGAGAATAGAATCTACCCCCTCGAGGCCCAACTTCAGTTGCCCACAGCAGCGGGCACCCTGGCTTGGCCCGTCTTCCCTGTCTCATTCTTTCTGTTGCCCGCTCCTGTAGTATGGGCTCACTTCCCAAAATATAACACCGACACACAGGCCCCTGCCTCGTGCTCTGTGTTTGGGGAACTGTCTAACTGTGCACTGGAGGAGCACGAAAGAATAAAAAGAGGCCCGTCCAACATCCAGAATCAGATCTAGATTCAGGTCAAAGCCTCCCGCCTGCTGGATCTCATGCCCTCACACGGTGCCACCTCCCAGCCTATACATATGCTTCTTAACAGAGGTCTGGAAACTTGATTAGCCAACGGGAGGCCAGGGAGAAAACAGCTACAAACAGGTGGCTTGGACACTTTCCTGTCAGAGCCCCTCTCCTGTCCCCGCACAGAGCTAAGCTGGCCCTCTGTGGCCCAGGGATTGTCTTGCATATGCCGTTGTATCACAAGCACTGGCATATAATAGGTGTTCAGGGAACGTTTGCAGGATACACAGGCCCAGAAATCAAACTATTGATGGTTTCGTTTTAACGATCACTTTTTATGTGGCCGCGCCTTTTCCTATATTTAGTGTTTTATTTTCTTATGCTGGTTTGGAATGTAAACTTTAATGGACAGAGAACACTTTGGAGAGAGGATTGTTTCCTTTTTAACCAGGTTAAGTTAGCACACAATCATGTGCCTGAAAATTATTCCAGAAATAGTCAATATTTGTGGAAAAATTTTTCAAGAAAACCTGATTATCAGGGTGACTCTCTGGTGAAAGAAATAGCTAGGAGCTGTCAAACTGGTGGCTTATAGGACCAACGTAGCTCTTAGACACACGGCTTTTGCCAGTACAATGATGATCATTTTACATTGAAATTCCTCTGAAATTTGCTGCAGGCCCCACCGCTTCTGGAGCATTTTACCTGAGCTAATTCTCAAACTCATGTTAACCTGCCTAGACCCGTGGATATATAGTGTTTGGCCCTCGCACAGAGCGACCCATAACAGGGTACCCCTTACCCAGAGGGAGCTGAAGTTGCTGCCCAGCACAGTTCCTGGCTTTTTCTGCAGTTTACTCAGCCTTTCCCCTCCACCGTCAACAGGTGCCTGTTGAGAGCGTAATATCCTGCCTTCCAGGTACTACAAGATCTCCGTGGTGCTCATGTGCTTTGTGGTCCCCACGCTGGTGCCCTGGTGCATCTGGGGAGAGAGTCTGTGGAATTCCTACTTCTTGGCCTCCATTCTTCGCTATACCATCTCACTCAACGTCACCTGGCTGGTCAACAGTGCCGCCCACATGTATGGAAACCGGCCCTACGACAAGCACATCAGCCCTCGGCAAAACCCACTGGTCACTCTGGGCGCCGTTGGTGAGTAGGGGTGTGAAAGCCAATGGAGAGAATGGCAGCTCAATTTTCTTGGCTTCTCCTGGTTTTGTGGGATCTGTAAAGAGAGGCAGTGGAGTGGAATGGAATGAATTTGGGCCTTCGGTGTTAGAATCCTGGCTCATGGACAAGTACCTCTGATTTATAGCCTTCTTACCTGTGAAGTGGAGTTAGCAATGCGTTCTCTATAGGGATGTTGTGAGGATTAAGGAAGATACTTGTATATGTAAATTGCTTGGTACAGTACCTGGCACATAGCAGTGATCAATAATTAGTACCTATTTATTTTTGCCATGGAAATTTACCTACAGGAGAGTAGCAGTCGACTTTTCTGTCCAGCTGCCTGGACCACTCTGTCCTCAGCTGTCCCATCATTTGGCCAACTGTAAGAAAATAGGCCTTTAAACACAGAGATGGGAAGAAATGAGATTGTGGCATCTCATGCTACCACAAAATGGCTAAGAGTGAGGCCCCTGGAGTCTCAACGAGTTTGATACAGTCCTGGTTCCTTCATTTACTGTCTGGGCAAGTTACCTGGCTTCTCCACACTTCATGTCCTCATCTTTAAAGTGGGCATAATAGTGGCATTCATCTCCTCCTGGGGTTGTTGGAGGGTTAGATAAATTAATACATAGCATTTGCAGCAGCACTTAGTACACAGTAAGCCCCCAGTGATGTTGTTTTTATTACCAACCATATGGTCTTAGGCAAATTTCATGTCCCTTCTGTTCATTCACATTCATTTACACCCTCACTTTAAACTGGGGGTAACTGTAGCTCAGAGGTGTGCAGACTACAGGGGTTCATGCTCATTAAAGCACTTCACACTGTAGTTGGCACTGGGTAAGTGATTAATAAATATTAGTGATAGCTTTATAGAAGCAGCTGGGCTTCTATGTAAGGTGAGTCTTTAGCACAGAGCTCAGATCCAGGAAGAGAAGCTTCTGCTGTTGAATGGAAATGACCTCTGTGTCCAGGAGCAATGGGTTTCTACCACCACTTTGTTAGGGTTTTCCATGTAAGGCCCCAGGGATCTTTAGTTGACAAGAGCAACATAAAGTGAAACAAACACCAAATTTAGCTGTGGGGTAATGGGATAAGCAGAGAGCAAAGTGCCTTGGAAAACAGCAGGAAGTTTCCCGACCCGCCTGTTGATTTCCTTTCCCGTCCTGTCACCTTCATTTTCTAGAAGGATTGATTCTAAGGAGGGAGTCACATTTAGCATTGACCCTGAGAGCAAGACCTGAGTGGGGATAAGAGAGACTGTTACCATTCTACGGAGAGAAGGAGGTCCAGAAACCCCAAGGAATGTGGCCACGGCACACACCCTGAACAGCTGGGTATTGGTTTTAAGTCCGCCCAGGCCAACACTGGACCCCCAGTCAGCTTTCTTAAAGGCGCTTGGAAGGCTCTTGTTACACCCGGCTGTGCAGACCATTGGCTATTTCTGCAAATAAGGCTTAAACTTCTCTATGCTGTACCGGAAAGAACCTAAATATGACAAGGGTGCAGGGGCAGAGTAGAGAAGACCTAAAATTAGGAAAATGGCAGACCACAGGTCAGTCCATCCGATGTGCTCAATATAGAGCAGAATCCTTCAAACGTGGTCAGCAGAAGAACCATAGGATGACCATAGCCACTTAAGTAGTAAAGGAAGAATCTGGCAATTCTTCAAATCGTTAAAAACAGTTACTATATCATCTAGCAGCTCTATTCCTAGATTCATTCCTAAGAGAAATCAAAACATATGTCCACAAAAAAACCCTGTTTTTGAATGCACATAGCAACGTTATTCATAATAGCTAAAAAGTGGAAATAATCCAAATACCCGTGGATGAATGGATATATATACACTTATATAAATATAGTGGCATGGTAAGGGGTATATCCATATAAAAAAGAAATGAAATGCTGATACCTGCTACACCTTGAAAACATTATGCTAAGAGAAAGAAATCAGTCACATGGGATAGCATGATTTCATTTATACGAAATGTTCAAAATAGGCAACTCTGTAGAGATTGTATTGGTCAGGGTTTTCCAGAGAAAGAGAAACTGTGTGTGTGTGTGTATGTGTGCGTGTGTCTCAGTATATATACTGTTATATAATATAATACATATATTATATATATTCCTCATAATAAATTTTCATATATATAGAAACAGTAGGATATGTTTATAAACATGGATATATTCTATTTGTCCTGTATATACATAGACAGATAGAAACATGGAAAGAATGATTGATTGATTGATTATGCAGATTAGCTCACACTATTACAAAGGCAGAGGCTGCAAAGTCTCACGGGCTGCCGTCTGCAAGCTGGCAACCCAGGAGAGCCAGTGGTAATTAAGTCCAAAGACCTGAGAACCGGGGGAGCCAATGCCATAAATCCTAGTCCGAGGGCAGGAGAAGGTGAGACCGATGTCCTGCCGGTTCAACCGGTGAGTTAGGAAAAGAGGCAAATTCCTCCCTCCACCATCATTTGTTCTGTTCCGACCCTTAATGGGTTGGATGAAGCCCAGCTACACTGGGGAAAGTGATCTCCTTTACTGAGTTCTCTGATTCAAATGTTAATCTCATCCAGAAACACTCTCATAGATGCACCGAGAATGATGTTTATTGGGCACCCCTTGGCCCATCAGGTTGACACATAGAATTAGCCATCACAGAGACAGAAAGTAGGGCAGGGAGGGTTGGGGGATGACAGCTAAGGGGTTTAGGGTTTCCTTTCAGTTCATGAAAATATTCTAATTCATTGTGGTGGTAGATGCGCAAGTCTGAATATTCTAAACACCACTGAACCATATACTTTAAATGGGTGACTTGTGTGGTGAGTTATATTTCAATATAGCTGTTTTAAAAAATCAAATGAAAGAAGCCCCTCCTGAAATCTCCCTCCTGAAAACACCTTGACAGAAAGGAGGAAAAGGTATGCACCGGGAGGGACAGGATAACATATAGGCAGATTTTGGGTATTTAAAGATCCAACTCCTTGATTTATTTACCTATTTGAACAACTCTCATTTATCTCTTCCAAGCTCTCCCAAGGACTTGCTCTCATCACTGTAGTCCACAGAGGCTGTTTTCCTTTCATGAACATATGGTCTGTTACCAGCCTGTCAGCATCTAGCTGACAAAGTACAGCTCTGAAGTCATGGTAGCGTATCTCCAATTCTTCGCGGAAAATTACCTGACAACTTTATGCTAACTGTATCGTTCTTTTCTGTTCATATTTAGTTTCTCTAGCCAACTAAGTAGAGCTTCCTACAGGTAGAAATTAAGTCTTTTGCTCTCTGAAGAGCCCAGTGCAGTGTCTTGCACATGGTAGACCCCCAGTAAGCGCACCATTCAAGATCTGTGCAGAGAGGTGGTTGAGTGGTTTGTTTCAATGCTCACTTTGTCTTCCAGGTGAAGGCTTCCACAATTACCATCACACCTTTCCCTTTGACTACTCTGCAAGTGAATTTGGCTTAAATTTCAACCCCACCACCTGGTTCATTGACATCATGTGCTGGCTGGGGCTGGCCACTGACCGCAAACGGGCAACCAAGCCAATGATCGAGGCCCGGAAAGCCAGGACTGGAGATGGCAGCGCTTGAACCTGGAGCCACTGCCCAACACGTCTGCCCTTGACGCCTCGGTCCCTGCCTTCTGTTACTATAGTTCTCTTGCTCATTGGATCATGGGAGGGAATGGAGTCTCTGTGGTTTGGGAATTTTTTGTTTGTCTCAAAGTCAAGATACAACTACCAATGAAAAAAAATCTTTAAGTCAATGTAACAATGAGTTAACATTACAGTGTGGACATGTGGTTTAATTGCTGTAGCTATAACATGTCAGACATACATTGTCATGTGCTTGTACCCAATGTTGACCCTGACAAGAGAAAGGAATTTAATATTCTTTCAGTGTGTTCAGGAGAGCATTTTCTTTTCTACCATTTAACCCAGCATCATTTTTAAACACACTATCCGAAGGAGTGGAGAGACAGGGTAGCAGACAAAAGAGGGGGTCTAAGTAGTAACTAAAGAATGTTTCTGTTTCATAATTATTGTGTATTTTGGTGTTGTTGTTTTTTTTTTTGTTAGAGAATTGAACATTTAAAAAAAAAACGAGAATACAAGAAGCGGCTCTCTTATTTTTTTGCCCTGTTCACAGCTTGTTAATGCTCCACCATCTTTGCTTTGAAAGAGATCTGTTCACTGCCCAGCTAGTTTTGTGTCCCGAGCTGTCCACCCAGCCAACCCCATAAATCAATGCCTGTTTAGGTGTTTGATTTTGTCCTCTTTGCTGTTGTCATTTTAAAGGTGTATAACTCAGATGTGCCAGACATCAAATTAAGCTCTCATTTCAATGTTTAGATACCTGATTTATATTATAATTGATCACAGCCACTGATGCATGTACTTTAGCTGTTTCTGCTAACCAAGCATATTAATTTTCCACACCAGGCCACGAGATATTAATAACTGACAGTTTTCTAGAACTCAGTGTCCACTAATGTTTCACCTGCATGCGGCCTTCATTGATTTTGCAGCAAAATATAAAGCAATCATTATGTAGCTTCTGGATTAAAACTTTTTATGTGTTATGTTGCCTTGTAAAGAGCATGTTGAATTAACAGGACCGTGTGCCCTTTGTGTTAGATGTTAGAGCCAAAAAAGGCTTATAGTGTTGGCATTGGAGCCCTTTGAAGATAGATCTTTTTAGGAAAGATGTAGGGTTTAAAATGGAAATTTTAAATTTTTGAAAAAGAAGTGATGCCAAATGGAAATTGTCATAATGAAGTTCTTCATCTTGCAGGCGTTTAACAGTGTTATTTTGCCATTAATAATGTATAAACTCTGAGTGATTTGCAATAAACGATTATGAATTTGTTCGTGTTCTTGACCAGATACTTAAATGTTCTTTAGAGAGTGTTCTCTCAGGGGTGCCTGACGCTTCGTGATGACCACGTGACTCACATTCGATCTGGGCCCTGGGCTGACAACAGCCCCTGAGGCCAGGCCTCTCATATACCATTGGCCTTAGGCACAACCAGAGGGAAAAATCAGCAGGTTGCATTTGGCATAGCTATTTAGAATCTTCCCACGAAAGGGTGTTTTCCCCAGTTAGTCCAAAGAAGTCCAGAGCCTCACGCCTCTGAACCTGCGTGCCTTGTCTTTATCTGCAGCAGTGCCCTGAATAGGAGAAGGACTGAGGTGGTTTTGTTGAAAAAGTGGGTGAAGGTTGGATCACTTTGCAGTTTTCCATATTAACGTTACCTGTAGTCCTCTGCAGCATCTAAGAGAAGAAAGTAGCCCTTGGAGGCATTGCACAAGCCCATCCAAGGTGGCCCTAGAGAGGTCGGTATATATATATATATATTTTTTTGAAACATTCAGTTTAAAGTATGGCAATGTTTCCTGTGTCCTACAAGGCTCTTATTTCAGAGGCACCCACCCACCCTACATCAGGGGAGCAGAGCCAAGGAGAGGCCATTCCCATGGTGCTCCTCCCACGCGCGTCACAGCAGCCACACCAGCGAGCCTGGGGTGGCGGAGCCACCCCAGCTGTGCTCCTGGTCAGCTCCGTGGCTTTGAGAAAATCAAGGCTTTCTGGATCCAGTCTTCTGACCGTTGATCAAAATTGCTGCATTACCTAGGACTTGTTTTTGGCTGAACCACATGAAAGTGCCCTTTGCTAATCTACTGAGCCTCTCCGAGCCTCTGTGTCCTCATCCGTAAAACAGGAACAGCACCGCTGATGCCCCTCGGGGAAACCCTGAGGCCCCCAGCACAGGGCCCTGTGCGTGGCAGATGTGCAGGAAGCTCTGGCTGAGAGTGAAGAACGTGTCCCAGGCCCAAGACGGAAACAGCTGGAGCGAGACAAGTGCCGCCCAGTGAGGAGGACCAGGCTCTAGTTCTTACTTTGCTGCTAACTAGGGGGGTGGTGAAGGTTAGCAGAATATACCCAAAATATCCCACTTTGATATAGGATTGTTTTGAGTTAAAGATTCCTGAGAAAGAACACATGCAAGAAGGGGACCCTGACTTCCCCTTTTCTTCCTAAAAGCAAGAATTAGCTCCACTGTGAAAGATGTCCTTTCTGTAGGAAGGGGCAGAGAGAAATCAGCACAAACAAACATTGCTAAATGACCCTTATCTTCCTTTAGCCCCCCATATTTTTTGGTTACTTCTCACAATTACTACTGTTTGTTCATCCTAGCATATAAGCACACAGCCCCGCCGACTCACTTTCTGGAGTCTTCATTTTTTCCATAAAGGCTCCCATGTATGGGTAATGATAAAGTGTGTATGCTTCTCTCCTGTTACTGTCTTAGGTCAACTTACTTTTCAGGTCGGCCAAACACTGTAAGAGGGCAGAGGTTGTGACTCCCCTTCAATGGCCCTAACCTCTTGGAACTTCAGCATCCCCTCCTGTAAAGGAGCCCGACTGGACCGGGTCATCCTGTCCAGCTCGGCCCTTCCAGGAGACTCCCCCCTTACTGTGTGAAGAAGCTCTCACGCTCAGGCAGGGCCCTGGGCCCTCGCAACTTCGTCTAGTCTTTCGCGGGTCCCTCTGAGCCTCCGGCCCCCTTCCTGCCTGCACACCACCCTCAGAGGACACGCCTGGCCTGCCGGGTTGTGAGTGCTTCTGCCAGCTAATTTGTCTCCTCATCCGGAGCTGGGACGGAAGATTTGCGAAGGGAAGAGGTTGAAGCTAATGGATAAGAACCATCTGTGGGGACTATCTGTGAGGTTCATTTATTCGTGGCAGCCCTGTCCCCAGTTATAGAGGGGATTGAAAGCCAGTTGTGTTCTCAGTGGCTACTCACGTGAAAAACAAGGAAGGAAAGAAAGAACTTAACCTTTATGGTCTTTTTTAAATTTCCCTGTTTTTAGCTCAGGGTATTAGTCTAAATTCCCTCCTTCCACTTCCTCGACGTCAAGGAAATACTACAAATGACCTGGAAACTGCTCTCCTGTTCTCTCTGTGGGCCATAGGATTCATAACCTCCTGCCCCCACCCCTGGAATGTCCCTGACTTCTAAATTTGCACCATCAGAAGCAAGAGGAAGGAAAGTGCTGGCCATGACACACCTATAAGGCAACAAGCCTGTGTCCAAGCAGAGCCCATAGTAATGGGCTCTGTGACAGCCTTTTTCTTTTCCTCTGCCTTTCGCCCTCCCATGATGCCTTCGACTCCGTATCTGGAAGACCAGTCGGCTGCATTCTGCTGTGACTCCTCACAGAATCCAAAATGAAAAGACCTGCTGCCAGCACCCGAGCTGACCAGGGTTGTGAAGGCTTCGCCCGGAGGAAGTACTTTTCCCTACCATACTTACTGAGAAAGTACCTTCCCTTCAGCACCTACTGAGCATGTGTACTTTCTCACAGTACTTACTAAGAGTATCCTTCCTTTTACTATGGAAAAAAGGTCCCTTGGCCTTCGACCACCTGTCCAAATCCCTACAACTGAGGATTTACTAAATCAATGTTCGGTCTCCCATCCTTTTCCTATCGGCTGCAAGGTTACCTTTTGTATCATTGTGAGAAATCTCTGAAGTTGTTTTTCTGAAAGATGCATGAACTACTGGAAGAGCCACTATCCCTCACGCCGTTGGTGGACAAAGTAACTGGGTCCCACCGGAGCATGGTGTGGTTATATTTTTATTGTCAGATTTCACATAAGCCTGAGCTCACAGTGCATGGATCCCAAACACAGGAGCTATAGGTAGAGGCTGCTCCTTATCCTGGGCTGTATGACAACACCTGTGTGAGGGGCAAGGTGGAAGGCGGGACCCCTATCCGGTGTACGTTGTGATTGCCCTGATCATTGGCGAGGGAGGGATGACTTGGATTGCTGACAGGGAGAGCCAGTGTCTCAAAGCAAGAGCAAGTGATCAGTACAGGTGACGACTTTCCAGCTCCAGCAAATAGGCTTCTCACACCTGAGGTAGACAGACAGGGAAGACCTACTCTGGTTCCTTCCTGCCCTGAAATTCCTGCCCATGACTAGAAGAAGGGCTCTGTTAGAGCCAACTGCGCTCTCTCAACTCTCTTCTCTGAATGAAAAGGCCCTTAAGCTCGTGGCATCACAAAGTGCTTGTTCCAGATGAATCAGCCGAAGAGCACCGATTTGCACTGGTCTCTGCAGCTCCTGCTAGACTGAGCTATTTAGGGTTTTGTTTTTTGTTTTGTTTTGTTTTTCTCATTTCTTTTTAGTTTTACATAATATTCCATTGCCTGGATGTACCAAAGTTTATTTATCCATTCATCTACAAAAGGATATCTCAGTTGCTTCCAAGATTTGCCAGTTATACATAAAGTTGCTAAAAACATTCATGTGCTGGTTTTTCTGTAAAGTGTAAGTTTTCAGCTCCTTTGGATAAATACCAAGTAGTGCAATTGTTGGATCATACGATAAGTGTGGGTTCATTTTGTAAGAAACTGTTTTCCTTCTTAAAGAAACAGTCCCCTAGTGTGGCTGTATCATTTTGTATCCCCACTGCGCCTGTGGCCCCGCACCCTGACCAACAGTTGATGTCGGTGTTCCAGATTTTGGCCATTCTCACAGGAGAAGAGCGGTATCTCACTGTTGCTTTAATTTGCATTTGCCCTATGATATTTGATGTGAAGCACCTTTTCAGACGCTTATTTGCTATCTGTGCATCTTCTTTGGTGAGGCGTCTGTTAAGGTCTTTGGCCCATTTTAAAATTAGGTTATTTTCTTAGGCTGAGCTGTTTGTACCGCGCGGGGTCCAAAGGCTCCGAGTCAGCTTGTTAGAGTGTGTCCACAGCTGCCACGGAGGCGACCGGGGCGCAAAAAATGAAAAACGATCTCAAAGTGGATACTTTGGCCTGGATGGTCTCAGAACACTTTTAAAAGCAAAGACCTTGATTTTGCATCTATGTGGGAAAATTTTAAGCAATGATATATTGGACCCATTTCAATCACCTCTTTAGTCATCTGAAGTCACTGAAGTGATAAGGTAGTTCTGATTGTGGTGTTGTTTAAACATTACTTGATTCCTTGTCCCTCATTTACACAACTCAGGGATAAATTGTTCTTTCGCTGGAGGACAAACAGCCTAAGGAGAAACATGCAAAACCTCTGCTTCCTCCTCTAGAACAGGTAAGCGGCAAGACAAACGATTGCCTAGGTGCCTTCTTAGGTCAAAACCTGTAAGAATCAACAGCAAGCAAGCTTAGAAAAGGTAAATTCTGCTTTACCCAAATGAAAGATGTGGCTGCAAGCCATCCTGGTTGTCTATCGCTCCAGCAGAAAAAAAGAAAAGAGGCTAGAGGCCAGAGAGCTGACCCTCCGTTGACATCCCTGAAAACGGCTGTAGATGGAGACCGAAGGGCGAGGCCGGCGGACTGATATACATGGGCCGTCATGGTGAAAGCTAGATATTTGTAAACAATCTCATTCTTTTCTTTTTGCTTTGCTAGAATTTATAAACAATCTTTTTATTGTTTTTGTTTTGTTTTGTATTGTTTTGTTTTTAAGTTTCCAGCTAAGAGATGTCCTTAAAATGAGCACTGCTGTGTGCAGGAAATTGCAGCATTATGATACTTGGAAACGATAACATGCTTCAAAATAACCAACAAATGCCATATGATCCGGCTGCCAAAATTCCACTACCATGAGAACTGGGCTATGTGCGCGCAAAGCCGAGAGGTCACTTAAACCTTTCCAACAACTTGGATAATCTGATTGATACAACGTCTTTAGTTGTAACATTCAGTCTTGTGTTTTTCCATTTGCTTTCAATTCAGTGCTGCCACATAAGAAAGAGAAAGTAGAACAGCTTGGAGTGGTGTAAAAATATAATTACTCTTTTGAAAGTTTACATGTTCATCTTTTTATTTTTTCGCTGTCCCCGTTTCACTTCTCTTTCCAGCTCTAACTAAATGAATGTTCATGATATATAGATGGTGTTTATGCGTTACTTCTAAGTGAGAAGAACATCATTTTTACAATTTTTAGGCCATTGATTGTAGTGCATTTTTAAAAAATTTCTTTCACATCAAAAAGGAAATCAAATGGAAGCACATCCAGTTTCAAAGTCCACTGGTGGTACCACAGAACCTTAGCAAACCCGCCTGCAAATGACACTTCAAATCACTGAAATTTTGCTCAGCACACCACCTTTAGAAAACAATGATGACCAGGAAAGAAAAATATCTTCATTAGAAAGCTATTTTCCCAAACACCACATAGCTTTGACCACATTTGGCTCAATTTTCTGAATCTATTACAGCTGCATCTGTAACGTGACAGACAAAGAATTTATAACTCCCATTTAAAAGGCAGGCAGACCATGCTGGTCTTAACCACCAGTGTTTTCCCAGCCCCACAGAACAGGGCTTGAGAGGTGACAGGTTCTGGATAAATGTTTCTGGATGGATGGATGGATGGATGGATGCAATGGACAGCAACACAGAAAAAAAACTCTACTTAGCATTGCCGTGTCTCACCTTTGTAACTCTTTGTCCTGTTTTAAATGCTCACCCAAGGGTATGTTTATTGACACTAAAGAGAGAGGAAGGAGAGAGAAACAGTGATGTGAGAGAAAAACATCAGTCGGTTACCTTTAGGCACGCCCTGACCAGGAGTCAAACTGGCAACTTTTTTTTTTTTTTTGGTAAAGATTTTATTTATTTTATTTTTAGATAGAGGAGAAGGGAGAAAGAGAGGGAGAGAAACATCCATGTGTGGTTGCCTCTCAAACACCCGCCAGTGGGGACCCAGCCCACAACCCAGGCATGTGCCCTGACTGGGGAATCGAATCGGCAACCTTTGGTTCATAGGCTGATGCTCAATCCGCTGGAGCCACACCAGCTGGGGCTCAAACTGGCAACTTTTTGATGTACGGGACAATGTTCCAACCAACTGCACCGCTCCCCAGGGCTCATCTTTCTCACTCTTTCCTCTGTTTGCCCTGTTACATGTGAAACCCCAGGCAGGCAGGCCCACGTCCGCCTTGTGCACAGCTGTACCCTAAGCTCCCAGCAGAGAGCCGATCATGTAACAGGGCCTCTAAAATTTTTGTTGAGCTGTCCCTGCTTTTGAATTCAAGTAGGTCCTACTTTCAGAAACATTTGACCCAGAAATCCAAACTTAACAAAGGCAAATAAGTTAGAAGAAAATTCTTAATCTTACAGGAGTGTTTATTACAGGTTTGCTTTCAAAAGCAGGCCTTGAAAATACACCTCAACTTAAAAAAATTTTCACCAAAGTGTAAGAAGAACAATGTGGTGGGAGACGCAAGCTGCTCCCAAGCCTCTAAGGACTGTCCAGTCGCCCAGCGACTCCGAGATGGCCAGTGTCAGAAAGCTGCACTTCCCCTCTGAGAGTCACCCCTCAGCTACGAGAATAGGATTGTGCTAAGAAGTGAAACAGGCCAAGACTGTTTTCTGGGATGAATTTTATCCCCTCAAAACCACGGAGGTCCTAACCTCCAGTATCTCAGAATGTAACTTTATTTGGAGACACGGTTCTTGAAGAGGTGATTAAAGCATCATTTGAAATGAGCCTTTCTCTGCATGTCTCACTATTTCACTCCTGTGTGTGGCAGTGATTGCACCAAGAGGGGTGCCTTGCCGAGTAAATATCACGGCAACTTCCCAACAGAAAAGAGCACTAGAAAATGTTTTGCCTTTTTTTTTTTTAACAATCAACAGGAATTCACTTAGCTCCCACTATGAGGAAGACAACAGGACTGGGCATAGTGGGTAGACAGATGGATATTGTTTTTGATTCTTAAGAAGGAAATGAATTCAACTGGAAGAGAAGGAATCAAAACTTCCCTGTCTCCCGTCCCACTGTCCAAATAAGATCACAACATTTAGACATTTTTTTATAATTACTATTCTAAACATGGCAGAAAAATAAGCGACTAAGTAAGCCCTGAGTCTTCACTTAAGAATTTGGCCTCGGGCATATTAAGCAGGTGGTGGGAGACAGAGGTGGTCAGTGCTATAGACAAAAAGTTCCGTGCTTTCATTTAAAATAGACCAAGCGTCATCAAGCAATTAAATACATTAGCTCCCTATAATAGAAGCTTAAATCAAATGTCTCACTCAATCAAACTAAGTTAGGAGAGGAACCATCTGTCAGCTCCCGGTTCAGCTCCAGCAGACCTGTTTTGAATGCCATTGGCTGAAGCCTGTTTGTATCATTAAAAAATTATCTTAACTG